>JANZLQ010000079.1:55877485-55888742 GCA_026212715.1 Elanus axillaris | reverse complement strand
CTGGCAGGAGGGAGTAAATGCTTCTGGCTAGCTCCACCAGTGGAAAGAAACGAATATCTGTTCATTTCTCATTTTCAGTTGTCATGTAGAAAATGAGTAATTTTCAGACAGAATTTCTCTCTCACCAATGGCCTATTTAACATGTCCTTTGGGGCATAGTGAAGAAAAGGTGGAGGCAGGCTGGAGTTTGACTTTATAGCACGAGATGTTTGAGCAGTTCAATCCTGTAGAGAAGTTACACACTGTGAAATCGCTGTTACATGGGATATACCTTTTTGATAGATGAGGGGTGAGGGAACTCTTGATCGATGAGAGTCACATTATTTAACTTGCTGTTGGAAAGCATTTAGGAACCACCATATATGAACCTGAACTGAGTAACAGTCCCCCCACCCCCAAAACTAAAACAATTAGATCTGCTTGTGGGTTTTTTTCTGAAACTGTAGGAAATTCTTGCATTATGTCCATGTATTGGTAAGAGGCTATTTCTGAATCTGAACTGATTGTCATATATACCTGTTCTAACTTTCAAATAAAAATATGTATCATAAATAGCTCAGCAGTACATAAATTACTAGCAAAACCACAGTATTTTTTAGTGTTGTATGTGTAACCACAGAAATGCTTGCCTGTGTGTGCTTAAGTATCTTGTCAGTGTCTTAAGTCTCTACAGAGTTTTTTCCATATATATTCCCTGTAATCCTTAGTTTCTCTCTGTGTTCCCTTGCCCATATGCCTGTGTTCCCCTAGTGAAGGACAGGGAATGAGGACAACTGGGAGAAGAGACAAAGTTGCTTTTGGAGTTCATCTGTACTGCTAGATAACATGATCATTGCAACATTTTCAGCGTAATTTCCTTCTGTACTCTGAACTCAGTCCCTCAGTGGTATTTGGGAGTGTATAGTTCAGCTGTGGACACTAATGTTTCCATTCTCTCTTTTGCTTTAGGCCCAAACTCTGACAGTGTGGAGGCAAGCGGACAAACATCAGATACCACGAATTTGTTTTTTGAACAAAATGGACAAAAACAGGGCAAGGTATTTAGACAGTTATTTTAATCATTGCTAAAAACCTTTTAAGATAATGTATCTAATCAAGTTAAAGTTTTTCCATTAAGCATAGAGCAAGCCAATTATGTTAGTACTTACTATATACATTTTTGATTAGGCAGATGCATTTTTGATTAGGCAGATGCATATTTTTGTGTAATTTCAGGAGTAGTCAGTAAATAAGGAATGGTAAACCTATTTTACTATATTATTAAGTTTTGTGTAACTTAGTATCTGTTGTTTTAATATAGTTTTACATATGCTGTTGAGAGTATCAAAGAAAAGTTGAAGACAAAACCTTTGCTTTTACAGGTAAGCTTAGAAATTAAATATTTGTTTTCTTTCAAATGGAACTCCTTTCTTAATTTTTTGCAGTTGTCTAAAATCCCTACTCTATTTGCAGTTCCCCATTGGGGAAGCCAAGACCTTCAGAGGAGTGGTTGATGTTGTGACTAAGGAACAAATGATTTGGAAACCTACTTCTGATTTGGATGATGGGAAAAATTTTGAGCAAAAGCCGCTGCGGGAGGCTGATGATTCCAACCTGTTCCAAGAAGTCCAGGATGCCAGAAATACCTTAATAGAACAAGTAAAGTTATAAAGTAAATAGATAATATATTTAAACCAATTATTTAGAACAGTTGAAAGAAATAGGCTGAAAGGGACCCCTGGAGGTGTCTGGTCCAGTGACCTACTCAAAGCAGGGCTAACTTCAGCATCAGATAAGGTTGTTTAGGCTTTGTTCAGTTGTGTTGTCAGGTCTCTTAAGGCTGGTGATTGCGATCTGTCCAGGCAGCCTGTCACAGTGCTTGATCATCTTTGTAGTGAAACATAACTTCTTATTGTCCAATGGGAATTTAGAATGTTGCAGCCTACAAAGGTGCTGCTTGTCCTGTCCTTGTGTACCTCTGAAGAGAGTCCGGCTCTGTTTTTCCTGAAGCAGATGCACCACCACTACTCAAGTAGTAGGAGACAGAATTTGCATCCTGCCTTAATCTCTCCAAGTTAGACAAACCCATCTTTCTGGGCCTCCAGCTGCACTGCAACCACCTTAGTCATTTTCCGCTGGGCTTCCCACAGTTGGTCAGTCTCTTTTGTGCTGGGGAACCTAAAAGCAGATGGCATTTTAGATGCAATTTCACAAGTGCAGGGTAGAGGGTACTAGATCACTTGCCCTGATCCACCGGCTATGCTCTTGCTGATGCAGCCCAGTATGCAGTTAGCCTTTGTCACTGGGAAGGGATGCTGCTGATTCATGCTTGGTTGTCCAGCAGGGCCGTCTGGTTGATTTCTGCAGAGCTGTTTCCTAGCTAATTGATGCCCACTCTGTATCAGCGCATTAATTTGTTCTGTCCCAGGTGCAAGATTCTGCATTTGTCCTTACTGAACCAATTTCAAATTTTCTTCACTTCCTTTCTGTCTGTCAAAGATGCTTAGTGGACATTGAAAGTGTTAATACATAATGGCAAAACATGCTGAACAGAGAGTTGGACTCCCTGGCTGTACAGTGTGTGTGTAAAATGGAAAATACTCCCTGCTTTATAAATAGGGAACTGAACAAGGCAGACACTAAATTTATCATTCAGTTGGCTAACAAGGCATCTTGTACTGTCTTAGATGCCGAAAGATACTTGGGACATGCACATAAGGCCTGGCAGATGTGACCCAGAACCTGCAGGATATCCATACCCTTCTGGAGTGGCAGCTAGGAGCTGGATAGGATGTTGCAGGGTTGTCAAAATGTCACTAAATACTGTGTTAGGGTCAGCTGAATCCTACCATAAATGTTCTAGATCCATCCAAAAAGTCTGTGGGAGAGATGAGAAAAGAACAGTATAAGTATTTCTTTAACATAAATTGTCATACTGTGAAGCTAAGAAAGATAATAGAAACTTGGTCTGCTTGATACCAGGTTTTGCACAGTTGGCAGCTCAGAAGAGTTGAAGAATGGAAGAGTTAATGGAAGTGAGAGAGTAATTTGCCTGTTGAGCAGTGCAGAGCATTTGAAATAGTTTGTCCAGAATGTTTTTCTTCTCCCCTCAGCTGGCATTCTAGGGTCCTACGTTATTTTGGGTAACTTATATTGGAAGAGTTGGTTGTACTTGAGAGACTCTAAGCAAGTCTTCTCTCCAAGTAAAAAGTTAGATTTTTTGACGTTCTATTTGCTTTTATACAACTTGAAAGTGTAGCAGTGATTACATTTGAAAGCCTACTTTTGTAAGCAAAAATATGGGAGGTTAACAACTATGTTTATCTGAGATAGTGATCTATTTTGCTGGAAGGGCTGCCCTCCATACAACTTTGAATAACATTGTACAAGTGCAGGAACAAGTGATGCTAGGCTTTCAGTTTCCTTTGAAACATGAGAATTAGAAAGATCCATTGCTCTGTGTTTGGTATAATGCATACACAATCTGTTTTTCAGATTTCCAGGTTTTAAATGGGGATGTTCTTACTCAGCGTCTTATCTTAAGATAAGGTATTGTCTGATAGAAAGCTTTGTAAGAACAGTTTTGGGTTTTTTTCCTCTAGTTTGTGGGCTCTTCCTGAAGCAGGAAGGGGTGGACCAGTAGCTTTCTATCCTATTAATAGTTCTTACCAGAAACACTGTAAAATTTAGTAGTTGTAATACCAGCCATCTTGCACACTTTTCTTTGACTTAATTAAATGAAGATTTTCCTTTCTCTCTCATGTTTTAACTATTAGCTTGGTGGCAAAGTGCCTTCCTGCTCTTAGGGTGTCCCAAGTTTATCACAGTGCAAGGTGTATACAAGAGGAGGTTAAAAGAGTAGTTAATTTATTTGTCAAGCTAAGTGGTACAGCTTAAAAACACAGATGAGTTCAAACCTTTGCCCTGAAGAAGGTCAAAATGCCCTGAAAGCTTGACTGTTTTTTCCAGCTGTGTGTATCTGTTGGCTTGCAGAGGTTACTTGCTGCTTGCTTCAGACATCGCCTTGTTTGCAGATCTGAAATACACTCAGTTATACCCTCATGGCTGTCACTGTTTGGCTGCAGGCTTTTTCAGTTTCAGGGAGAAGTGCAAGAATTCTCCCTCCCACTAATATACTGCCTGACAGCAACTTTATGAGTTGATTTCCCCCCCCGTCCCTGTCCTTTGTTGAAACCTTCATTTCCCTTATTTTCTGTGGCTTGAGTTTATGATCTCTGATGTCGTGAAAGGCTTTGTTCCTGCTCTTTTTAGCTGTATTTCCTAAATAACTAAGATTTGTGACTTATCTGTGAAACTGCAGTATGCCAAGTAACAACGAACTATTCTGTTGAAGGTTGCAGATCTGGATGATGAATTTGCTGAAGTGGTTCTAGGAGAATATAGTGAAAATTTTGATTTAATACCAGCTGACAAGGTAATTTTTACATTTCACTATTTATAAACAAGTTTTTACTAGCTGTTATTCTGAAGGGCTAGGTTTTTCTTCCTTTGGCACATGCAGATTATGATTTTGCAGATGTGCATTTTTTTATCAACAAAAAAAATCACACCAACTTTTGTAGTGAATTTAGGACAAAGTATATTCAAGCTTAGTATGAATTTTACATGATAATGCACTAACTATGATTCTCAGACTTGGTAGTACAATTTTACAAGTAGGGTACCTTTGTTCAGGAAGGTGGGTGTTTTTTTAAAGTTAGGCTGCTGTGAAAGTGTTTAGGGGAAGGTGAATGTAATTTCCAGGTAGAATCAGTACAGTTTGTGTCTGAGCTGCTGATTCTTACTAAAAAAAGTAGCATCTCAACCGCTGTGAATTGATTGGATATTCAGACACTGCATGTTGAAAGTGGTGAGGTACAACATTCTGAATTAAAAAGACTGTTAGAAGAAGAACAAAACAGCTGCAGATCTGCATGAAATGTTTAGAAGTCTTCAAAGCAGTATCTTCTGTTTTAGCATCTAAACATTTGAGTTCATGGTTTGGAGCTCATTAAAAACAGTGAAAGGAGTTTGGATGAGTAATGTTGTATTTGCAAACATATTTCTTAACTTTTAGGGATTTGTTAGCAATATCTGATAGCTGGAATGCAATTTAAGGCTATACTGTAGTTCACGTATTAACAGAAGATAATTATTTTTTGTAGTTACGGTCTGCTATCCGCAGAATCACGCTAGCTCAGAAAGCGGTGCCTGTGCTCTGTGGCAGTGCACTGAAGAACAAAGGAGTGCAGCCATTGCTGGATGCTGTTACTATGTACTTGCCTGCACCTAATGAACGTTTTCATGAATTCCTGTAAGTACAAGGAGAAAAGGAGGGTCAGGAAAAAGGAAAACTTAACTAGGAAAGCATGAAAGGAGAAAATGAAAAATATCAATAAAGCATTCATATCTTTAAAAATGTTTATTGTTTTTTGGTGTTAACAGTAAAGTTGTGCAGACATAAAAATACACTTGAGTACTGAACCTGCTTTGGCCAGTGCAACTGGAATTGTATGCATTTATCTCCAGTTGTCAAACTTGCAGTTTAGAGTTCTGAAGTCTGTTTTTAATCTGAGGATATTGCCATTTTATGAAATTGGGGTCCAGGCATCATCTTTAGTATTGGATGAGTCACATGACATCTTACATACCCTACTGAAGCTGGAACTGCTTAGGTTAATATTTTTTTAGTATAAATTGATTTTTAAAAATCTGCCACTATTAATTAGTATTACAGTAATAAACATATTGCTTCTTAAATGAGTGGATATTTAGTTAAATGTGACTTTTAGTGGATTAATCCTACAAGTATGCTTTTTGTTGTGCTTTTTATTTTGTAGACAATGGTACAAGGATGACCTGTGTGCCCTAGCATTTAAAGTTCTCCATGATAAATGTCGTGGGCCACTAGTTTTTGTTCGCGTTTACTCAGGTTCACTGAAACCTCAATCAGCTGTATATAATATTAACAAAAGCTGCACGTGAGTAAGATAGATGTGTGGTTTAGTGTAGCACTGGAATGTCTGTTAAAGTCCTGAGTAATTCAAGAATTTCATTTTCAGGGAGAGGATGAGCCGGCTGCTCCTGCCTTTTGCTGATCAGCAAATTGAAATACCATCACTAATGCCTGGCAACATTGCCCTTACTGTCGGGTTAAAACAGGTAATGGAAAATACTGATTCTGTAAGGGAGCTTGTTTCACTAGTGTGCTTTCTACTTCTATGGTATTATGTCTCAGACAAGTTCTTGATTATTGTGATGTATGTAAACTTGCTTTATTTGAACTACATGTACTTCATCCTAAAATGAAATACTACAATGTACAAATGTCAGTAATTGACCTGGGAGAAACAGTGCTGATTACATGGAAAGGACTGAAAGCTGAAGGTGTATTTTAGTAGGGTTCTGAGCTTGTATATATATTGTAACTCTTAAAATACTATGCAATCCCATGTAGGGACCTCCTGTGGGGAAGGAGAGTGATTTTCCAAATGTTACCCAAAAGCAACAGCTTAACTTAAGTTGAACTAAGTTTGTTTCATGCTTGCTTCTTTCTGTTAGTTTACTAATTCAGTGTTTTATTGTCTGAACCAGCTGCATAGATCTCATTTGCACAGATTTTCTAAAATGAACCAACTTTGGCATGCATAAGAAAATTTTCATTTACCAATACTGTTCTTTGCGGATTTATATGTTGACTCGCAAGTTAATTTAAAATGCAGTAAACTGGAAAAAGAAATGTTAGTCTAAATTTAAGCACAATTTTTCCTCTTCCAGATCATTTTAGTTATTTGAAGAGAGAAAATAGATTAATTGTCTATGAATAAGTAAATAAGTGGCATTTATCACAAGTAGTTTTGAGGAAGAGAAATGGTCAGGGTTTGTGGTTTTGGGTTTTTGGTGTTTGGTATGTTTTGTGGTTTTTTTCTCCTATCCCCTCCTCTCCCCTTCCTGTGTCTTGTGGGTCACGGGGTGTTGATCTGTAGAGTGCCACTGGAGATACCATAGTGTCATCAAAGGCTTCAGCAGTAGCTGCAGCACGCCGAGCTGGAAGGGATGCTGGGAGAGAGAAGAGGTCTACCAGTGACGTAGAGAGCCTTCTGCTGGCAGGTGTTGAGATCCCTGACCCTGTCTTCTTCTGTACAATTGAACCTCCTTCAGTGGCCAAACAACAAGGTACAGTGTAGCTACCTGAGAATATGAGAAGATATTCTACAATTGAGATCTTCAAGCATAACCATATTCTCATATGTAAGGAACAATGCTCGTCCCTAATCAATGTACGCCTGGTTGCATGAGCGAGTTGCACAAATTTATCAATCCAGTGAGCTAGTAAGGCCCTTTGTGGTGTTTTGCACAGATGATATATTTTAGATTATGGTCAGTATGCTCTGCTATTACTACATCAAGCAGTACTAGTCCTTTTCTAGTTTTGGTGTCTAGAAAAGTAGTGGGGTTTCATTTTGAAAGAAGAGATGTAAGCACTTTTTATCTCCTACTGTCATGCTTAATTTTGCTGCAGTCACGCTGGTGTGCTGTACATTGTATCCTGAGTACAAATAACCTTGAAACATGCTGGGTTTTTTTTAAGTCAGCACTCACAGTTTTACTCTATGGTGTAAAGTCTTCACTTACCAAGACTTCTGTGTGTCTAGTTAAGGTTCACCCATGCAGTATGACCTGTAATCTTACTGCCTTTCCCTAGAATCTGTACCAGAGAACTTGGTTATTTGGCTCTTTTGGGAAATACATACTTTAAACTCTGTATCTTCATTCCAACAAAGCTGAGCTTGGTTGGGGGTGAAGAGGAAGAATGGTGTATGTGCAGTATGATGGAATGGAGGAGCAAGGTAGAATGCAGATTAGGAGCAACATGTCTGCGGGCTGAGCCACTGGGTTGTAAGGACCTCCTGTTTTGGGGGAGTTTGGATGTTTTGTTTTGGGGGTTTTTGTTTGGGTTTGTTTTTTTTTTTTTTTTTTGCCAAGGACTGCAAGGTGTATAAATGCAATCTCAGCTGCAAGTTAATAATTCTGTAGCTGCTTTCCTGCAACTGCTTTCCTCAGTAGTTAATGGGGAATCAGAAAAAAAAAAATTTGCATTTGAACCTTTTCATGTTCAACTCATTTTGAAATACTTAGACAAAACATATGAGAGTTAGTTGGCAATTTTTTCTTACCTGTAAAAGGGAGCAGTACTTTTTACTGACTTGATGAAGCACTTACAGTTTCTATTCTATCTTCATACAGGTACAAAATACCACTTTGAAAATGGTATTTTTAATAATTAAATAAGCACACTATAGCATGCAGTTAATTTGTTGGAGACAATCAGAAGTTGCAAGTTGCTTGTTATTTGAACTTACTTTGCCAAAATCTGTGCTTCTCTAGGGTCCTTTTGATTCCTTCTGAGAATAAGATTTGACCTTATGAGGAAAATAATGTTAGACCTTCTCAGTGATTCTCAAATTACTGAAGTCTCTTTAGATGTAATATTTGATATTTGTGTACAGAATTAGATAACGCATTGAGCTGCCTTCAGCGTGAAGACCCAAGTTTAAAAGTGAAGCTAGATCCTGACACAGGACAAGTAAGCTGAATCTTCTATTGCTTACCTTATAACCAAGCTCTATTTTAGAACTCTCAAAACCATCCTTCAGTTAGTTCATTTACATATTGAGATTTTCCTGAATAAAAAGGACTCTTTAAATGTTCTTATCGTAGATGTACAAAGTTCTGTGCATCAAACTAAAATGGAGCCTTGTGCACTTGTGCTTTACAAGTAGAGGAAGTCATCCAGTGCTCTGCATGTTTTTGACAGTTCTGTATTTTGAGAAGTTTGAATTACATAGTCTTTAAGGTAACTTAAGATGACCTTTTTTATAGTGGTCACAGTAATTACCCCCTGGTGTTTATGTCAGATGACCTAAAGCAGTCCTGTTTTCTCTCTAGGCTTCTTTGAATTTGAAATATTTCTAAGAGAGTATTAAGACCGTGCAAGTCCTTGCTTAAACAGTTTGTATTAAAATCAGAGTTCTGCATGTTTTTCCTCTTCTCTATTAACTCTTCTCTTACTAGACTATTCTTTGTGGCATGGGAGAACTACACATAGAGATCATTCATGACCGAATCAAACGTGAATATGGAATTGAGACTTACTTGGGACCTCTTCAAATAGCATACAGAGAAACCATCCTAAATGCTGCCCAATCTACAGGTAAAAGGAGCAAATGGAAGGAACATGTTGTTTCTGGTTTTGCAGCTTAATTTACTTTAAATGATCTAATGAGTTACTTTCAGATTAATTTTGAGTATTAGTTTTTTTTCCAACTGGTTGTTTTGCTTTCCCCGCCCCTGCAGATACATTGGACAAAACAGTAGGAGATAAACGACACTTTGTAACTGTAGAGTTAGAGGTGAGGCCCAGGTTAGGGGAGAGAGTATCAACAAAACCCATCATTGAGTACGCTGCGAGTGTCATTGAAGCACTACCCCAAGAACTCCAAGGAGCTATAGAAAATGGAATCACAAATTCATGCATTCAAGGTAAATGAAATGCTATGACAGATGTACTGGTCTAACATTTCTGTAAGAAACAATTTAGTATTTTTCTGGGAGGAAAAACTCCTTGGTATCTTGAAAACTAGAAGATAGTATGTATTAACATGAGATGCAAAGGAAAATTCTGAAACTTCCTTGACTACAAAAATTGCCAAACACTCCTTTCCCTATGCCAGGAATGGAAGTCAGCATGCCTTTGGGTTTAAGGCTGATTTTTTTCTCAGTCACTCAACAGCACGCTTGGGGTTCTTTTGGTTTGTTTTTTAAGCTGGTATAAGAGATAAGGTGTTTATCTGATGACATCATGTAAACCACAGTGATTTTACAGAAGTGGTTTCACAGGCCAACATGTACATGCCATAGTTTTATTAAGAGTTACTGATGGGTTTTTTTGGGTTTTCAAATATGTTAAATCATGAAAGTATACAGTAACAAGCCTTACCTAATTGCAAAGTATAGGCTTTCTAAAGGACTAAAAGTGTCCTTTACGTTTGATTAAAAACAGGAAGTATTTAATAACATGTGACCGAAGAACTCTCCCTTGCAGTAAAATTAACAGGCAGTGGATTGATAAATGAGAATTACTCTAGAAGCAGCAGCATGAGGTGTTTTTTTCCATGTTGCTTTGTTGAGTTGGAAAGCATCTCTCAACTCTGGCTGTGGAATGTCTTGACTGTGTGCTTTCTTCAAGCTCCTTGAAGACGCTTCAGAACTGTGCTGTCTCCAGCTGAGAATTCATGCCATTAAGTGCTTTAAATATACATAAATACATAAATAGATCTGGCCATATTCTCTGTAGGAAAAAAGCTGTGTGATTTTTCTCAGATGTGTTTCAGGTCTCTCATCCATTCTAATAGTTTTTGGTCTGGTTGAGAGTGCTGGGTTGGAGGGAGATAAACTACCTAGGACACTAGATATGGTTCATCCCTCATGGAATTGAGTTAACCCTGCAATTTTGCAAGTGAGTTAGTATCAGGCTTTGCTGTGATCACAGTGTGTTGAAAAGGAAAATACAGAAGCTGTTCTGGCTTCTGGTTAAACAAAAGGGTTCACTCCTTTTTCAGATGAGGTCTTGTTTCAACAGACAAGTTTTAGATACCATAATGTATTAAAAAATAACTTCATTTTTGGGAATGGTCATATGGATGACCACACTTAGGAACTTCTGGTTCTGAAAATTATCTGTGCTTTTGGTAAAGAGAGTAAGAAAGTATGAGTCTGAATTCCTTTGTCTCTTTTGGCAAAGCTAGGTAATGACAAAATCACAGAATGAGGAAGAAGACCAGTAGTCACACCCTTTGGGGGGAGAAAGGGAAAGGAGGAAAGTGAGAAGCTGCAAATTAATGCTGAAATATTTTTGTATGTGTCTTGATATTCTGAAAAACAGATGTGCCTTTTTAATTTTTTTTCCTCCTTCCCTAGGACCCTTGCTTGGATTCCCAGTTCGGGATATAGATGTGACAGTGCAATCGCTGACAGTGCATCCTGACACCTCCCACACAATGATCTCAGCCTGTGTCTCCCGTTGCATGCAAAAGGTACAGTGAAACTGTAAGCTGCCGTAGAACATAGTAGCATGATATAATGCTGGGAAAATACAGGTGTATCGGCATCTGTTCTTCTCTGACAGCGTAATGCTCTCATGGGGGACTTTATAGCTTTTGGAAGCAGAGAATTTGAGAAGTAGTGTTAGCTTGAGTTATGTATTTATGTCAATTTT
>JANZLQ010000079.1:55827649-55877472 GCA_026212715.1 Elanus axillaris | reverse complement strand
GGGGGGGAGTCAACATAACTTTCATTCCCTTCCATGCAGGCTCTGAAAAAAGCTGGAATACAAATACTGGAGCCCCTAATGAACGTAGAAATCACAGTAAGTGAAGATCATCTCAGTGCAGCACTTGCTGACCTTGCACAGCGGAGAGGTACTATTCAGGAAATCCAGAGTCGTCAAGATAACAGAGTTGTGGTTGCTGCTGTTCCGCTAGCAGAAACAATGGTAGGCGATTATTTTATTAATGGTAAAATGCAAATCTACTCTTTATATTTTA
Organism: Elanus axillaris; assembly: GCA_026212715.1. Taxonomy (NCBI): domain Eukaryota; kingdom Metazoa; phylum Chordata; class Aves; order Accipitriformes; family Accipitridae; genus Elanus; species Elanus axillaris. Next base: position 55,877,198 of record JANZLQ010000079.1, on the reverse strand, counting down.
TATGCTTAAAAATAATTAGGCTTCAATTCACATTTGTTGTTATAGGTGAGTAAGTTTGGAATGGATGTGGTTTATTTTATGTAAATTACTGAAGGTCTGCAGCAAATGCCCACAAATCTAGTAGTGGTTTTGTGCCCAATTCAGATTGTTAAACCAGTATGTTTTCAACCATAAGTAAGTCAGAGAAGTAGTAAATACTACTGAAACAGGTTTTAGAGAATAGTTTTTTAAAAGGTGTACTGGGTTGACTCTGCATGTATTGCTCTTTTAATACAGTAATATTTAAAAATTAACTTGCTAGCATGTTCTAGTGTACTTCTGACTCTCTCTCTGTGTCCTGTGCTAACTTTACTTCCTGTATCCTAAATTGAGTGACATGTGTTCTCCATTTTGCCCAGGGCTACTCTACAGTTTTGCGTTCTCTAACATCAGGCTCAGCAACTTTCACTTTGGAGCTTGCCAGTTACCAAGCCCTGAACAGTCAAGAGCAAAGTGCACTTCTTCAGAGGAGGATGGGGCTGGTGTGATTGCTTTATGCTGTAGAACAATAAAGGTATTTTCTATCCACCCTGTTAAACATTTTCAAGAGCCTACTTATGTACACCAGTACGTTCTTCTGGGACCAACTGGTTGTGGTAAATGATGAATTAGCAGCTGTATGAGCAGACTGTGCTTTTAACTGTCCAAGGGAAGGTTCAAGAGACTGTGTTCTTCTGCCACAGCCTTGTAATTGCAAAGCAGCTGAACCAGAGATGCAACCATGCTTTGCAAATTCTTATCTTACAGATATCTGCAGTAAGAAGTGATGCAAATCATCTTCATAGAAATAAGTGCTATGTGCACCTAAATGTGCCATTAGGACTGTTTCTTACTTTAGTAAGTAAAATCTCTGAAGTTAATGTCTATAAATAAAATTACAGTTTTGGCAGTCTTTATCTTGATTTGCTTTCAGCTGAATGAAAGAAGAGGGTTAATAAGCATTTTAAACTGTACAACCATAAGTATTACTTCCTGTATTGTTAGAAACCAGTCTGAACCGGAGTTCAGGACTTGGTGTAACTTCTACCTGAGTTTGTTTTTTAGCAAAAAAGTGGAATGGATACTTCTGCAAATTGACTAAGATCTGTGCAAAAAATATAAGAAATGCAGAGTTTGCCCCTGACAGCAATCCCTACCTATACCCTGGAGTATGTTGAGGGAAGATTTTTTTTTTTTGAGTGATTTAAGCTGTAATAGTTCTACTTTGCTATGTGTTACAAGTCCATTCTGATTTGTAATTACCTGGTTACATAGAAAAGTGGCAAATGATAAGATACTTTGAATTAAAAAGAGAGTTTGGTCTCTATTTAAATAGTGTCTTATGTTTATTTTACCTCAAGCTTAGAATGTAAGGAAACTGGAACTGGTGACTCCATGGTATCAAGTTTCAGGATTTCACAGTGAAGAATCCCTATTTCTAATGAAAGCTAAAACCCACCTTTTTTAATCCAAGAAAAATGTCAAATATCTTTATTTTAGAAGTGAAAAGTCTTGGTTCAAATATCAAACTGCAAGTACCTATATTCATACCCCCGAGGCACTTCAGGTTGTTGACTAGGACTTGTCAGCAGTTACTGCCCTCTTGCTTCATGGGGGCAGTATCCAACAAACACAGGTTCGGCTGCTACTCCACGGCTGTTAAAATAAAGGGGAATGTGTATGATTATAATCAGATGGCCTGGCTGGTTGTGTAGACAGGAAGAGAGATACTGGCACTCTATTTTAATCTTAGTCTAAACAAAACTACTTCCAAGAAATAACAGATGGCCTATTTGGGGAGTGGAAAAGGGCGCTGTACCCAACAGTTGATTTTACTTCAATACAATCAGTTAACTGTTTCCATCAGAGGACTAGGGTGTTAGAAAACAGGTTGAAAAGCATAAATTCAAGGGCTGGTTGTCTTGATGTTCTGCAAGAACTATTGCTTTTGTTGAAGACGAGTCACAAGAATATGAAAATATGAGTCAGCTGACATTTGCACACTCTCCCCCCAACCCCAATGTTTCCTTCATATGCAGCTCTAACTGTCATTTTCATTCATTTCTCTGGGGAGCTGGTTTCAGTAAACAGAACTTTTTTCAGCTACATTAACATGAATTGTTTTGATCTCATGTCGCCTTAAAAACAAACAAACAAAAAAACCCTTTAGCTTATGATGATGCAGTAAGATAGTACAAAAAGATGTTTCAGAGTTGAAGTAGTTGTAGTCAAAATTCTGCCTCTTGGATATTGGAGACCTAGATAGTACTGCTACAGTGATTTGTAGGATAATATATAGTAGTGTTTAAATTGCACTTAAGAGCTGTAGTGGAAGAAACTGGATAATGAAATAGCCCAGCTGAACTACTGCTTGCCCCCAAGCAAGATGTCCTCTTAGTAAAAGACAGGGTTGTTGTCTAGGTCTCTGCCATATACACCCACCTGCTAGTTTCCCTTCTCCCATCACTATTTCTCTGCAATTCGGGCTGCTGTATCCTCCTACAGGAAGTTGAGTTTAGATCTGAATAGCAGCTACTGTTTTCATGGTACTGTTTCAACAGCAGTGGCCTCAGCCTTGTATAGGTAGAGCTACTTATTCCTCCAATGACCTTGATCTAGCTGTTCCAAAGTTCTACCTACCCATTCCCTCACTGCCTGGTACACTGCTGCAGAGCAAGCCAGAGCTCTTCCACTTGGAAAGGCTCCTTAGCCTGCTACAGCTGCCACAGTCTGTATATACCACGATAAAAATGTCAGCAGGGACAGAGTCCTTTGCACACACTCAGACTTCACAACAACCTGACTGGTTAAATCAGCCGAGTTCATACAAGGCTAAGGAAGCCCCATAGACATGAAAGGCAATGTAACTGCAGCTCCAAGGAATGGTCATTTCATCAGTGGAAAGGGAATGGTTTCTCTAGTGTTTTTGTGGTTCAAAGCTTATATAAAAGGGATCATTCTGAGGAGGACATGTCCTTTTGTTAAGGCAGTCTGTTTGTAACAGGAGTTGTTCACCATAAGTTTATATGCCAGCAAAGCAGTTTCAGCACCAGAAAAGTCATTTAAGGAAAAAGTGTGCAGCAAGTACAGGAGGAGTCCTTAGTCTGCCCATGCATTTTACAGCTCATGCTAGCACTACCAGAGCAGCTGCAGTCATCTGGATCAGCTCTACATACAGCAGTATAGGTGCCAGTGTTAAGGAAGAAGGTGGAGATGCAGCAACAGTTAACCAGGTCCAGGAGCAGCATGGCTTAGTTCACTGTAAAACCCTAATCCTAGAGGTACAGTTCTATCAGTGTTTCCTACAAGCCCTATCAAAAGATGCACCATCCAGTTAAGTAAGTGGTAGGACATAAGTTTTTTTAAAACCCTTTAATCTTGTTTTAAAAACATATTTGTTAACTGTCCCTTAATGTATCTATTTTTCTCATGACTGAGATAACACAATTTACATGTAACTATTTTCCTATAGCATTATTTAAAGCCAGCTTGAAATAAACCCAACATGCCAAAACTTCAGTCACTCTTAACCTTGATTAATTAAAGAGCTATTTCATACTGCAAGCTAAAAGTCAGTGATACCAGCAGATAATCATGCTGAGACATCTACAGGAGTGTGAGGAGAGTACTTGAGTTTTGCATGCTGACTAACTGCCATTGTATCTTGTTCTCTAAAAAGCTAATTTGTATCTACCTTGAAATCCTTCTTCACACTTGGGATTTTCAATGATTTGTCATAAACTTTCGTAGAGAAATTAAATGGCATGCTGCATTCTTGATGCAGTCCAACTTTGCAGCAGCCTTTGGGAAAATCTAAAAGGCTCTCTGACTGCATACTTTTAAAAGTGGAGTCAAACTTGGACTTAAGACCTAGAAAGCACTCATTTCTACAACTGTGAATCTACAAAGACAGTACTAGCAAAAATTAACCAGTAAGTCGTCTAGGTACTTTTTAGGAAAGAGCTGCAGAGAATAGTATGTTACGAGCTGACTTTGTTTACAGTAGCCAAAAATGAAATTTAATTCATCAGGAACTCCTTATCCACCCCTTTCAGTCCTTACACTAAGGCAATACCTGGAAGAATAGCTCACTCAAACCCACCTCTCAAGCAAACAGCTCCACTTGATTGCCTGTCTTTCATTATTTATAATAAATAAATAATTAAAAAAATTTAAAAGTCTTTTTCTCCTGTCTACGTATTCCTCCCATATACCCTTCAATATCCTTTCTGTCTGAAGTCAGTCAACCATGGTGTCGGTTTTTCCTTTGGAGGAAAGAGAGGCATAGATGAGTTCTAGTATTTCCCTGAAGAAAGCTAATGAGTTATGTAAACTGTCTAGAACTCCTGTCCTAATATATCTGTTCTTCCTCTTCTGAGGATACAAAGACACATGGGCTGACGTTTACATAGCCAGATTAGACTGCTAGCTCTCCTTCCTTCACTTCCAGGCCAGCACTTTGGGGCTGTAGTTGAACTCCATTGGTTATAATGCACGAGAACCAAGCTTTATTACAGCTTTTAATCTTACCGGAGCATGCGGCATCGATGATTAGTCAATCTCTTGTAGGCATCCTGCAAATTGGTCACATTCCTGCTGCTCCAGAGTCTTTCCCCTACAGCACTTGCTCGAGGCCTGTAAAGATATACTGAGTTTTAGAGTAGGTATAGTGTATAACCAAGAATAAAGTTTTTAATGCCAGGTCTTATATCTAAAAGCATCAATTTTTATAGCTGCTCAGATTCAGTATAGAGCACTGTTACCACTAACATACAGTCCTGTTGGATTAATTAATGTTTCTTGTAGCTGGCTTTCTAAAATCTAAAGATAAAACAGTTCATACCATAATCGTGGTGTGAGGTTAGTTGCATCCACAAATTCCCCCCACAGGCAGGCCTCTCCACCTATTAAAAGCCTCTTCTGTTTTTCAGATCCTGAATTCAAAGCAGAAAGTTAGAATTTCTGTTTGCCCAGAAGATGGGCATATATGAAAAATTTCACTTTCCAATACTCAAGAGAGGATTACTGTTCAATTATGTGCTTTATCATATAAAATACCTATTCTGGGTGTTAACATTTTGGTAGTCTTGTTACTGAATGTAAGAACCACCAGGCCATTTGCCCAGAGAATCCACTTCCCTTCTCTGTCAGAAAGGATTTCAACTTTTATCCTCTGAAAACATCCCTCAGTGTTCTGACACTCTTCAGAGATTTCAGTCCTGATTTAAACTGTACATTCAATGACACACAGAACATTCTTTGAAAAAGCTACATAAGTCAAGTGTTCTCCCTAATCAGCTCTGAGCTACCTTGCACAAAATGAAAACCCTGGGCAGAGCATTAAGATGTTTGTATCAGCTTTAGCCAGAAGGAGAGAACATGTCTTTTTCTAGAACAGTCTAATGCTCTAGAAGCTTGCTAACATACGAATTCAAATGTCTATCTACCAACAGCCATTTTGCACAACTCTGCCCCAATGCATGATGCATCTGTCCACATAGTACAGCATCCTCACACAAGCACCAGTGCCAAATGCTTGAGGAAGGTCATACTTTTCCCTGTGAGAAACTGAAAGTTGCTTTTTTTTTTTTAGAATTTGAATTACAGCGTATCTGATCATAGTGACTGTATGACCACTCTGAAGAGCCTTATTCTTTCTGTTTACAGGTTACTATGCACCAAAGATTTTCATGCACAGAACATGCATATAAAAGAAGTAACAAACCAGGGAAGTCTAGTGGTTCAACACTGTAGTATTTCTTCCAGTCTTGTCCGTAACTAATGTAGTCTAAGTACCAGGGAGCTGCCAGGATAGCAGTGAACCCAGCTCCAGTGACACTGCTCAGTTCATGAGCATAGTTGTTTTCCATCCACACTTGAACTACAGTGTCTGGTTTCAGCTAAAAGGGGGGGGGAAAAAAAAACAACGAAACAAAAACCCCAAAACATTAAAGACAATCCTAATTGCTGTTGTCAGGAAAAAGGATGACAGATATCAAAACTGGGAAGGTGGTATTTTGTTCTGAAGAGGAGTATTTTGGAAGCTACCTTTTGTCTTTCCACCCCCCTCCCCCTCCAAGTCTAAAGCTGGTTAGCTCTTTGCTGGTTTTAAACAGAGTTCACACTAAAGTGAAGCCTATGTTATACTCTAGACAGTTAATGTCCTAAGAGAGTTCCTAAATGCACCAATTATCTGAGCAGCTCTGAAAAGCTGAGCATCTGGTGTTACTAGACCAGATGCACATTTACGTGAGGAAAATACATGGACACTCATAGAAACTTCCCTACCCTTTACTCTGATGCTCTAAAGCATATTATATTATCTGTGTTCACCTTTAGAAAGCACTTCAATGCTACTGTGCCTGTTCCACCTATTTTACATGTTCAATAAATGATAATTTCAAGGCAGACCCCACACCTGTGGAGACTTGCTAAAGTCAGCAGACTTTAACTCTCAAGTGACACAACCATAACTACTTCATAGTCTACTTTGGAAGCCTTCCACAATATTGTGCTGTTATGCAAGAGTATCTTATTTATTTTCCCATCTTACCTGCACTTTGTTATCAAACACTTCTTGCCAGACAATGCATCCTTTGTTATAGGAGGAAACTATGTCCAAAATCCTAGAATTTAGAAATAAGATCATGTTTATGAACTTCAATGAGATCAGTACAGCCACATGAAGTAGCACCATTTTCTACTCTAAGGCACATCAGGCCTCTCCTAGCACTGCATAGAGAACCAAGAAAAGAACAGGTTTTTCTGGTTTTGGCCTTCAGTGCTCTGCCTCAAAGAGTATGTTCTCCCATGGAGATCCCCGTAAGAATATGCATGTGTAGTAACAGAAACTGATGTTTAGAACTACCAGCAACTCACACACGTGTCCAAATCCACGGTATTTAAGAATGAGATAAATAAACGGCTGCAAAAACCTTAGGATTTTTCTTCCCCAGTCTGTGTGCTGGCATTACAGCAGATACCTAATTTAAGACAGCAAATACATTCAGAGTGTGCACAGAACTAGCCTACATATCCTTGTTGCATCCCACATTTTAAAGCTGTGAACTTTACATTCTGTGTATTGAAATAAGTGGGCAGTCCCCAATACATGGCAATTTTTGAAAACAATATAGGCTAACATAAATCAGTATCTGCACCTCAACACCTCCCTCAGATAGTGGCAGTGAAAAGCTGAGCAAGTATTAAAAAAACAACATACTTCTGAATATAGTAAGATTCCAGTTTAGCATAGTCAATGCCAAATCCTTGCTTCTTCATGAATTCTTTCACTTCAGGGTTAGATTTCCTTAAATAATAACAGAAGGGGGGGGAGAATAATTTGGGTTTGGTTTAAACCAGATATCCCAACCATTTCCACCTACGCGCAGTACACTAGCTGATGCCTTAGCATGCCATAGCTTGGCACGCACAACAGAGCAGAAGCAGAATGCTAACACAGTCTAGGTATTTTGAAACAGTTTCATCCTGATCTTCTGGTAGAACTGCTGGAGTCCCTGTTCTGAAGCAGTCTCTGGTAGGCTGCCTCAAGCTCCTAAGAGCTTTGGGGTTCCTGGCTTCTCTGTGACTTTGTGGGAAGGTTGCCAGAAGGTCTGGAAACTGAGCAGCCATAGTACCAGGGGATCTGCAGGAATTAAATCAAGAATTTGGGAAAATACCCCAAAAGCAAACCAACACTTTTGTGATACAGCATTTGCCAGAAATTTTCTTCCTTGTTTAAAAATTAAAGTAAGTCCTGAGTGTTCAGATTTGATGTTTCAAGAGAATACACAAATACTAACTAGATCAATTTGAATACTCATGCAGTTAGATCTGCTCCAAACACTGTATTATTAGCTACTCCAGCAGAGAGACTCCAAAATATTCAAAATCCACAACCAATTTAAGAACTCTATTACATGCCGTACTTTTAATACAAGACTGAGTACTGTAATACTTAATGTTAGCAGACTTTCTGGAAGGCAGAACTCAATGGAAAGAGCTGCTTTTCCTTTAACACAAAGCATGCAAATGTTAATTATCTTAGTACTTGTCTACCTTACTAGTTCTCTTTCCTGCCATGTTAATTTTCATCAAGAAATCCTTTAGAATACCTGAACATTTGTAAAAGTACTAGTCAAAGCAAATTTCTGCACATTACCCACTTGTTGAGGATCACAAATGCTCTGCCTGTAAACAGTTACAGAAGTAGGAGTGGAGATGTTTGAGTTAAGCACTGAAAACTGTCTCACACAACTGAGTTCCATAATTGATAGTTTTAAGCAAGTTTAAGAGGCACTAGATATTTACTCTTTGAACTGTCACCATACCAACAATCGAAGTTCACTTCATCTCCTCCCAAATGAATGTATGCATCTGGAAATACACTGCTGATCTCTTTGAAGAATTTAGTCATGAAGTCATAAGTTGTATTCAGAATAGGATTTACAGGTCCAAAGGACCCAGATGGCTGTTCTCCATTATAACAGGGGGTAAGAAGATCTTTTTGACCTAATAGAAACATTAATAGGGGACATTCAGTTCCATGTGGGCAGTTACCCATATTAAAAAGGTTAACATTAATTATGTGCTCATTTATTCTAAGTATAATCAAATAGAGGCAGGATGACATTAAAGAACTTGCCCAAGGTTGAAGAACCTCTAACTCAAAATCAGGAATCTGACTTTTAGATTGGTGATTTAATACACACTAATTTATGGAACATGTCACCATACCTGGAAAACAGCTTCTGGATGACTACTTGAATAAAAAAAACCCAAAAACTTTAATGCATTTAGAAAGGAAGCCAATTAGAAGGAAGCCAAATATAATGAGTGTGCTCCAGAGGCCTCTTTCTGTTACTCTGCTTTGTTAACACTTAAGTAGGTGGGAGGTATGTGGCTCAAGGTAGATGTCTTATCTCAGTCTGCTAGGAATTTACCTCTACACAAGAAAGGAAGGCTACACAGGTATCAAAACCGAGCACTGGTTCTTGAGTCAAAATATCTGAAACAACATGAGCCAGGATAACAAAATACTGAAAAGATACATGTAGGTTGGAGATTCCTAAGTCCAGTTTATTTGGTAAACTGTGGTTGCAGCAGCAGCAACTTCTTGGCTGTGTGCTTCCTACTCCAAGCACATTTTCCCCAAACAAGGCTCTAGTGATAGATTGCTTCAACTACCCTCTCCTCACATGCCTTAAGACTTCTCTCCAATATCTTGAATTTGAATGCTAACAAAGCATAGCTACGCAGGTTCATAAGCAAAGCCAGGACTGGCTCCTATGCATCACATTAAAAAAAAACCATACAAGAAGCTATCAGGAACAATTGATTTTAGGCAAGGGAGCTGAATCTTGCTCTTAATATGATTGTAGACCATCTCATGTTATCACCAGGTAAGCCACTGGCTTTTATTAGTGCTCCGTAACAGCAAAGACCACAAGATGAATGATTCACAAAGAGTGTTTAGCAAATTTAGGATTTGCCTTATTCCCTTCCTCCTCATTTTAAATTAGTGAGAAAGAGCCTGAGGCATCTTCCAATATCATGGCCACATTCCCAGAGGATGAGCACAACACTCACCCCATGGCTAACACTAAAGTTATAAAGCACTAGAAAAATCTTTACTATTTCCAGTTTGGCCAAAACCATCTTATGTTAATTGCAGTGAAATCACTGTCTGCACACTTTGAATTAAGGCACAAGGTTCCCTGGCCCTTGAGTACATCTAAACACCACTACTCTCAGGATTCAAGCATCCTCTATCAAGAGAATTATTACTCTGAAACCCAGAAGATAGAGTGAAGAAGCATCCAACTTTACTGTGTTTTGTACATGGGCAGATTACCACTTTACTAATAGAAACATCAACCACTTTGAAATAACCTTCCCAAAGCAGAAGTCTCTACTCCAGAGACAGCAACTCATGATTTCTAGCCACTGCCTTATTACTTTAAACTCAAGAGTACTGGATGGGCAGGGATCAACAACATGAAGTTTAAGGCACACAGAATATATCTGTGCCTTCGCACACACATCCAGCACAGGAAGTGTCAGCTTTCTCCATTCCCTTTAGCTCCTCTAACAAGTAAGGGTCATGACCATCACCAAGTATGCACTTTGCTTACCTCTTATCAAAGCACTTTAAAGGCTGATTTTTAACAAGTTTATTTGCTTGCTACACCCTACTTACCACAGTATTTTAACAATTAATACTTTCTTGGACATACCTTTTCCCCAAGACTGGGTGTGTCCTGGGGTATCAAACTCTGGGACAACTCTAATACCTCTTAAGCGGGCGTATTCAATCACCAGATGGACATCAGTAGGTGTATAGATGTGGTTATAGGAGTATGCCCCCTGTAAAATATTCACATTTAGAGACAGTTTACAAAATACTATACCAACAGCTTACAAAACTGGGATTAAAGTGTTATAGTTTAGACTAGTGAGCAGTTTTACAAGTTGGTCTTTTCTGGTTTATCACATGTGCAACTCCACTGACAGAACTTTTCAGCTGACTAGTGGGGAAAAAAAAATCCCCAACAAAAAGCCCACAAAAATTAACTCCTTTTTCCACACTAAGCCAAATCTCCTGAGCAGGCTGTCCTTTCCTCCTTAGCTCACAGTGATTGAAGAAAGCAGAAAAGCTAGTTTCTATTCCATCAGATTTTTGAAAGATACATTTTTCAGTTCTTATGTACAAGTTAGTTTTCCCCTCCACCTCTGCATCATTAGTTCTGAAACATAGGGTCCTTGTTACGTGACATGCAAGACTAACGGAAAAATTCTGCTAAGCCAGGAAGAATGGCGTCTTCTTCCAACACCTCTGCTTGTCAGTTTCAATACAATGCCCAATTTAGCATCAGGATATGTTTGTTTTGTGATGCTGAATTTGAGCATTATCCCATTCTCACAAAGCCAACAAATGTGACAAATGACCCAGACTGCTACAGTTTGGTGGAACAGATGCTTGCCAAAGAGCTTAACTACATAAGAAAAGCATCATGACTCCTCATGATTAATAGCACCTTAAGCTTCCATTTATCTGGAAACAGTTTCCACAGCTGACTTAATCAAAAAAGATAACGGTAAACAAGAAGCCTTTCAAAAAGAAGGCTATTGAGACAAAGGCCATCTCCCTCTCTCCAGCTGTCAGCGTAAAATAGGACAGAACTCCACAGTCATTACTAAGAAAAATAATCTGACTACACCATCCAACATCTACAATTTTTGAATTACAAATGTCTTCATGGCATCTGCTCAAGCACTGCCTACATAATTTTCATGAGGGTCAGATTCTAGCAAGCATTTTAAAACAGAATCACAAATTTAGTGCTTAGGCTCAGTCTACTTAATTATTAATGCTTGATTTGGCTACTACTGTACCATGACTGAGCATGGCTTTCATTACTTAGCAAAATCTGCTGTGAACCAGGAAATAAAGAGATACTTTGCACTGTATTTCTTTACAAAACAACCTCTCACTTTTGGACCCCTTATAGACATACTGTGTTTTGTAAAATTCACTAGCTCTCAGACAGGGCAAAAGTACTACTGCAGTGATTCCAAACCTAGAGGTGACAGTAAACTCTCGTTCATTTGTTTAAGTGGCACAATGTCTACCAGTTAAACAAACCAACAGAAATACAAGCAGTGTTCACCACCACAACTTATTTGCACACCATTACTACTTGAAGGCCTGCAAACACTGAGGATCATTGTCACAAGCAAATTTGCACAGAAGAGTTATGAAGGTCATTTACCAAGCATCCACCAAGGAAGACTTGAACATGGTCCACACAGACACTCAGGCAGGGTCCTAGATGTGGACTTGCTGGTTACTGGTCCTCTGGTACTGTTTCATGATCAGCCAAGGCAGATGTACTCAACCATTGGTAGGCTCTGCATTTTATTTTCATGTAATATGTGCCAGATTTCTGCCCTCCCACCCTGCTCCAATGGTGTTTACTCACCTTGCCACTTAACTCGGGGAAATAAATACTCTGGTAAGGGAATGACTGATCATCGACTATATGCCAGTGGAGAACATTGAACTTGTTAAAAGCCATGGCATCCTGTAACAAATAATGCAATACAATCTAGTTAAGCACTTCACTCTCACACAAAACCTATCCTAAAAAGGTAGTATTGTCCCATATCCTGCATGCCTAAGGCAACAACTGGAAGAAAAAAAAACCCACAAACAACAAAAAAAAACAACAAAGAAAAAGCATACCATGTTTCATCGAATCCCAGAAGCATACAGCAAAACGCAGCAGCCTGTTTATACTACTGCTCCACTCCTCTGACATGTATTTGCACAACTCCTGTAAACAAGCTCTTGGATCTGATCATGCTACACTGGCTGGTAGAAGGGGAACTGCTATAAATGCTTATGAATTTTTTCCACTTTAGAACATATCTGGGTAATTCCTTACACACCATCAAGTATTTCAGCTTACAGAAAAGCTTATACTTTTCTACCTAAATAGTTTGGACTCAAAAACTAAACAGCATGAGAGTTTCCTACTGTTTAGTACATCCTTACTTGCTAGTGACTTCTGCAGAATCCATTTCAAATGCATGCAAAATAAACCATGCATTTTCCCCACAGAAAACAGTGTTCCCTTATGTTTTCAGTCATTACCGTGTGAGTACCTCCCTTTTTTTGAACTTGAAGATAATCAAGATAAATGCTAACACACTTATTTTAGGATTATGACTCCAGATGGACAGTTACGCACATACCCTGAGTTATGCAAGTCTGTCAGAGTCACTAGAAGTGTTGTGTGCTGTGAGCAGATGGAGTAAATATTCTTTACGTTGTTCATGACTGAGTAATTAAAACACAGTTGCTTCCAGTTCCTTGCCACAATGCAATTATTTCCACCCCTCCCCCTTTCTTTTTTCATAAAGATGTGCTTAGAGAAGTGACAAAATCTCTTCAGGAACTCCCACCAAATCCAAAGGAAGATTTATAACTTGTCCACTCCCCAAAATTCTCTCATCTGTTTTATTAGGCAGCAGAAGTTTTAGTTCCTGAGTATCTTCATTAATTTCTATCAAATGCCATCTTTCCACATGGAAAATTATTTCTCCTGACCTTCACCTCAGCCCCTCCTTCCTCAAGGACAATGCCCTTCCTGGAAATACAGTACAGCAGCTGAACGTAAACAAGAAATGTACTTAACTGCAGCCTTAAGCATCTAGTTACCAAATGTCAGTGAAGGGATTACTGCTGCTCTTTATGAGGTTAGCCTGGAATCAAGCAGGCACAGAGGTGGGAGGAAAACCATACTTGTTCTTAAGCCAGCAAAATGGCATAAAATGTAGCTCTGGGAAAGTATTAGAGCCACAGACATAATTTAAGGAAAGAAAACTGAATAGCAACAGTTACAGAAACACAAAAATGTTTAGAAATGCAAGTCTCAAAATCAAGTTACTCTTTGGACATTGTTGTCTTTTAGAAAAGCCAACAAATACTGACACAAGTAACTATCTGAGTCTTTGAAGCGCCCTCAGCTGCAAATGAAACACTACACAAACACTACTTGCTGAACAAGGACTGATCTTAAAGGTAAATACAAGTGTTAAACACCCATGGAGGGGCAAGTTCATAGAATCATAGAATGGTTTGGGTTGGAAGGGACCTTAAAGATCATTTAGTTCCAAAACCCCATGCCAGGGCAGGGACATCTTCCACTAGACCAGGTTGCTCAAAGTCCCATCCAACTTAGCCTTAACACTTCCAAGGCGGGGGCATGCACAATTTCTCTGGGCAACCTGTTCCTTTGTCTCGCCACCCTCACAATGAAGAACTTCTTCCTGACATCTAATCTAAGTCTACCCCCTTTCAGTTTAAAGCCATTACCCCTTGTCCTATCACTACGTGCCCTTTTTAAGAAGTCTCTCTCTGGCTTTCTTGTAGGCCTCCTTTAGGTACTGGAAGGCTGCTATAAAGTCTCCTTGGAGCCTTCTCTTCTCCAGGCTGAACAATGCCAACTGTCTCAGCCTGTCTTCATAGAAGAGGTGGTCCAGCTCTCTCATCACCTTTGCAGCCCTCCTCTGGACTTGCTCCGACAGGTCCATGTCCTTCTTGTGCTGGGGGTCCCAGAGCTTGACACAGTACTCCAGGTGGGGGTCTCACAAGAGTGGAGTAGAGAAGAAGAATTACCTCCTTCAACCCACTGGTCATGCTTCTTTTGATGTGGCCTAGGGTATGGTTGGCTTTCTGGGCTGCTAACACACATTGCCAGGATGTGCTGAGCTTCTCATCAACACCCCCAAGTCCTTCTCCTCAGGGCTGCTCTCAATCCACTCATCACTCAACCTGAATTTGTACTTGGGATTGTGCTGACCCATGCGCAGGATCTTGCACTTGGCCTTGTTGAACTTCATGAGGTTTGCACAGGCCCACCTCTTCCAGCCTGTCAAGGCCCCTCTGGATAGCATCCTTTCCCTCCAGTGTGTCGACTGTACTGCACAGCTTGGTGTCGTTGGCAGACTTGCTGAGAGTGCACTCAATCCCACTGTCTGTGTCGCTGACAAAGATGTTGAACAGTACCAGTCCCAATACCGACCCCTGAGGAATGCCACTCATCACTGCTCTCCACTTGGACACCAAGCCGTTGGCCGCAACTCTTTGAGTGTGACCATCCAGCCAATTCCTTACCCCCGAGTGGTCCATCCATCAGATCTATGTCTCTCTGATTTAGAGACAAGGTTGTCATGTGGGACAGTGTCAAATGCTTTGCACAAGTCCCAGTAAATGACATAAGTCGCTCTTCCCTTTTCCAGCAATACTGTAACCCTATCATAAGAGGCCACCAGATTCGTTAGGCACAATTTGCCCTTAGTGAAACCATGTTGGCTGTCACAGGTCACCTCCTTATTTTCTATGTGCCCTAGCATAGTTTTCAGGAGGATATTCATCTGTCAGCCACTTCATTTGTCAGGTCCCTCAGGACCCATGGATGCATCTCACTAGGTCCCATGGATTTGTGCACCTTCAGGTTCCTTAAATGGTCTTGAACCTGATCTTCTCCTGTGGTGGGCAGCTCTTCATTCTCCTAGTCCCTGCCTTTGCCTTCTACAACTTGGGTGGTGTGGCTGTAGCACTTTTTCTGAGCATAGTTCAAGGATGACCTCAGAAATGAAGACTGGTTTTACCTGCACTATCTTCCTGTCCATCTTAAGCCTGTTCTTCAAAGTTCTGCAACATGGAAGGGAAATTTCTAATACTACTTCACCTTGGAAAAGCAAGAGAGTGACAAGACAGGAAACTGCATGTTCCTCCACTCAAAGGCTCCTCCATTTCAAACCACCAAATAAGCCCTGCTACAGGGATTTCCACAGCAGAAAAGGGGAGTATAAAACAGAAAACCCCACAGCTTTTGCTGCTATGATTACACAAATTCGTCACCTTCCTGTCAAGGTAGGAATATACAATTCTTAGTATGCTTACTTGAGCTTTTTGGAGAAAGTTTTGTTTGCTTTTTTGTTTGTCTGGTTTTATTTTTTCTTTTTGAAGGGACACGGTGAAAGACATCAGTAGCTTCCAATGACCATTTCCAATTTCCCCCTTGCTCTGTACTACTTAATTACTGGCTTGCGCTTCGCAGCCTAGGAAAGGACTACCAAAGGCTGGTTATTGAAAAGACTAGAATTTTTCTGCAACCACAGGCACTGAAGCTAGGACTGGCAAGGTCTCCCGTGTATTACTTGGTAATAGTCAGATGTCTCAAAACATGCTTCCAAGATGTATGTGAGCTGGTTTAGGCAACAGAAAATACAGAAAACCTAAAGGTACCACAAATCCCAGCCCCCTTTTCAGATTCACCATCATTGTGTCTGCCCACTCAAGTCCTCTCCAGTGGATGTTCTGACCTTTTCTTAGCAAAGTTCACTCTCTTCTTTTAGAAGTCAGCCAGAGGAGATGGATTTTCTTTTCATACCAGCTCCAGTTGCTACCTACCTCAGGGGGGCACAACAAAACAACAAAAAGCCTTCATTATTAATGATACAAAACTTCCCACTTACCAGGTTTGTAAGAATAGATTTCAATGGTAAATAATGCCTTGAAGTGTCTAGTAGGATTCCTCTATGAGCAAATCTTGGGAAGTCATCAATTTCGGATTCATTGACAAGAAACTGTGAGAACAAGATTTAAAAATTAGAATTCCCATTTTATACTCATCATCTCAAACAGGAAATATTTACTTTCGGTTTGTTAACAGCTTTCCAAGGATCATTTTCTTAAAAAACATTTGATGAAACTTGTAGATCTGCTCTTTCTAGAAGAGCACCTAATAAAGAATGCGGTTGTCTGTTATCAGGACTGTAGGTTTAGTTAATAGCTATACTTACACTTCCACAGTCATCTTCATGAACCAACTGGCTGAAGGTTTCCAAACCTGGAAAAAAATCCAAGAGAGGGATCAAGAATACAACCAAGTACTTGTCCTTAAAGTTTTAGTTAAAAACAGGACCATAACTATTTACAGGCGTTCACATAGCCAGAATGATTTGTAGCTAAGTTTCTTTCTCTTTAGCACAGTTAAAGAAATTCTGAAGATAGAACCATTCAAACCCTCTGTTATATACAAATACTGAATATTAGCACTACAGCTCAGCTATACCAAATTAATCCTTGAATACTACAGAAGTTACTGAGAGTATGGTAGAAATTTCTGGTGTTGTCATGCATCTATTCCTGTCATTTCTGAAACTGGTGAACTTTCTAATTCAGGATGAAAGATCTGCTAATTTAGTCTACCATTCCAGTAAGAATAGCAGACTGAAACTTCAGCATTACAGTCTTCTTGGTTATGTCCAACATGTTCAGTTATTAGCTGCAGTCAGAGAGTAATCTGTTCACACTGTAGATCAGAGAGCTTTTTAGCACCCAGCATTTGGTTGGCTTGGCTGATTTCAGGCACAGCAAGAGTGCACTTAGAGTGTGCCACTGGATCTGAGATGCCCAGCATCCAGACTGAGGGTCTGACCAACACACATCTAGGTATCCTTCTGGCCTCTATGCCCAAGCTTACTTCCCATGAAGGACTGAATGAGGGCAAGGCTCAGTGGTCAGCTGGTTCTTAGTCTGCCATGGGGTTTGTATAAGCCCAGAACAAATAGCTCTATAGGAAAACTATCAGCTTACCTCTTAAAGCACCCCATACCTCATTTGCTTTCAGTATAGCCACAGGCTCAGTTACAGTTAAATGATCTACAGAGAAGAAAAAAGAAAAAAAAAAGTTATTCCTCAAGAAAGCATGGATTGACAGGACAATGCTAACAGGCACTAAAGAGATTCTTCAAGTGCCACATCTTGCTCTTTTTAAATTCTAACTAATGCTGTCCTAACGGTGATACCGTGCAGCTATTTTTCATTTATGTGCTCCTGACATAATGCAAGCTACTAGTCAGACAGTCGACAGTTAATCAATAAGAGGATAAAACAAATATGGTGCTTAATAATGGCAATATTAAATATCACACACGGACCAGAATTCCAGCCAAGTTTAACCCAACTGACTTAAAACATATCAGATGACATTTTTTGCATTTAAGACATAGGTGATAAGGGTTGGGTAATTAAGCCAGGCCTAACTGCAGAAGTTTACTTCTCCTTTTATCTTCCTTTTATATAGATTATGCTTACTTTTTTTTTTAGAGATACAGCTTGTGTGGCTATTTGGAACCTTTTACACAAGTGGGCAAGAAGCCAGCAGAGAGTAGGGCAGATAACTTGTACTTCGATTACACATCCAAAACTCTTGCTATAGGATAGTCACTGACATCCATACTATCTCTATTAAAAAAAAGAGCCAAACTGCTCAATCCAGCAAGTGACTAATAACTGCATATTTCAGCATTTGTTCCCTGAACAAGCTATCTCATTAAAAGCAGAAAATTAAAACCTTGAAATCTGAAGAGTTCAGCTTATTCCATGTTACTTGTAACAGGAAACTCCCTTCCTACAGCAGAAGGAAAAACTCTTGACTGTTCTGAAGAGTGCAACCTAAAAATCACATGATCTGACAGACTCCCCGACAGAAAAGAACCGCCAGCTTTGGTTAAAATCTGAGGTTCAGAAACCAAAGTTCAATTAGCAGTAAAGCAGTATAACCACCCGACTGTAGCAGAAAAATTCGAAAGCATTAGCAATTTTGCTGCTATACCTCATTTGCATTGAAATGTATGATAAACTTGCACACAAAAAATTGTACTGCTTGGCTAAATGTACCAAAAAGATTGAGTAAACTTAAAATCAGTGCATTCTATCACAAGTGAGATGGAATTAATCCTCCTGCAGATGTATGACTTAAGATTAAAAGGATCTTTTTCTAAGGATCTGTATCCTGGATGCCAAACAACTGCCTTGCCTAGTACAGAAGATTATCTCAAGACAGAATGAGATGAACTGATTATGTTGAATTCTGTGCTAACCTGCCCAGCCAAAACGCAATACTAACAACTCATCCTTATTTCTGTTAAGAAACCTCTCTGGTGATTAGGACTTCATTTTAGAGTACTTCTCCACCCTGGACTTCAGTCATAGAAGTAAGGAAGCAGAGCAGGACAAATGCAATGTAACCATCCTGTTTTTAAATCCTTTCTTGTATCTACTGAGAGAAGGAAAGTGGATTTATATACTGCAAGATGACTAACAAGAAAGTCAACGAACACCTTCTGGTTTTCCTGGAAAAAACAGAAATACCATGTACATAAGCCACTGTAGGCAGCTTCAATTCAAATGTCGTTATTTCCAAGGAGAGCAGAAGAGTAACCAAAGCCAGCCTTCGCTCAACACCTTGTACCAAAAGAAAGGATGAGCTCTTGACTATACGTGGGTCTCAGCACACATAACTGGGTACAGCACAGCATAATACCTCTGATTCTTAACGATAGTTACTGGGGAGGACAGCAGCAGATAAATGAGTCGGATGCTAGGTAAGCTTCAGAAACCATAGGTTACACTTCTAACCAGCTTTGTGATTCACTGTGGGCTGAGACTTCCCACAGCATTCGGAGCGAGAATTATCTTCTCGCTGCCGCTGTTGTGCAACGTCTCCAGCACCTCAGTGGGCCTCTGACGGCCAGTTCCTTAAAAGTAAGTAAATAAGTCAATCCGCTGACTTCTGCACGCGCCCCATGACTGGAAAGCGAGGGCTCACGGTGCCGTACGAGCGGCGGAAGGGGAGAGAAGCGCAGTGACCGGCTACGCGCCGTACTCACAGGCCTCGCTGGAGGCGAGGTGCGGGTAGCTCTGGCAGCCGGGGTCCCGGGACTCGATCACCACCAGCAGTTGCGACAGCTCGGGCTCCGCTCGGCAGCCGAGCGGCCTGCGCCCCCGCCCCCGGGACTGCCCGAACATGTACTCGTAGTACCTGCCGGGGAAACAGAGACGCCAGCGGGGCCCTGAGGTAACCGCTCCCGCCAGCAGGCCGCCGCCCGCCCGCCCGCCGCCCCTCACCTGCGGAAGGCGTCCTGCAGCAGGCCGCAGGCCGGCCCCGCCGAGGAGCCGGCGCCGTGCACCAGCTGGAAGCGGCCGGGGGCCAGCTGCAGCTGGCGGCGGGACGTGCGGAGCCGCTGCGGCAGGGGCCACAGGGAGTCCTCGGGGACGGCGACCGAGGCCGCCTCCCACTCGGCCGGCGCGGGCGCGGGCTCGCTCCGCGGGGCGCCGTGGCGGAGGCCAGTGCTCACCAGCACGGCGGGCACGAGGAAGAGCCCCAGCAGCAGCAGCAGCCCGGCCAGCCCCATGGCTCTGCCCATGGCGCGGCAGCGGCGACTCCGCCGGCCGGCGGCGTCCCGCTCGAAGGGCTGCTCGGCCCCGGCCCCGGCCCCGGCCCCGCCTCCATCATCACGGGGCTGGCGGGAGGGCGCCTCAGCGCCCGCCGCCCGAACGCAGCGCCGCCGCCTCGCCAGCGTGTGCTGGCGGCCGCTCAACCTCCCCTCGAGGGCGGGGCTGGGCGCCCACTGAGCTCCTCTGATGACCCTGGCTCCTGCGGAGGCGTCTTCTCCTCCTGCTCCTGCTGCTGCTGTCAGTGCGGGGTCCTGCGTTTTAAACCGCTCCAGGGAGTAACCCGGGAGAGTTGCTGGATCGGAAGTTTTGAGCGGTTTAATTTCTGCGTGGAAAGGCCTTCATTTGCGTTACGTTTTCAGAAAGGGAAAACTAACGCGTCTCTTGTACTGCCACAAAGTAGTTTCAGGCTGAGCAGAAGTTGCTTTCTAGCAGACTTTCTGAAGATTGTGTTATAGGCCATATCGTGAATAAGCAGGAGTCTTGAGCTGCTGTGAGGTATTTCAACTATTTCCACATTTTGCTGTGGAGCGTTTGGAAGGCAAATCAAGCGTCTGAAAGCTGGAAGCCACACTGGGGAGGAATTCAGGCTTTAAGCCACCTCTAATTGGACAGTTAAGACAAACACTGAAGTGCCATCGCTGTTGTGTGGGGTGCTGGACACCTGCATGCTGTTACTGCAGTGTAATGGAGGAGCCAGTCAGCCATCGCTCCCTCTGTGATCTTCCTTGTGTGGAAGGTTAACTGTCCAGTCACATGCTCTGGGTTACAAAATGGACTCTTTAAGTTTATAAAAAGAAGAGTGTCTCCATAACAAAGGTTACCTCTGTTTGCAAAGAGCACAGACGTCTTGCTGTAGAATTACTAAGAAGCAGCCCCCCTCTTCTTTGCTAGGGTTTGTCCTCCTTTTTTGGCCTGTCACTCAGCAAGTTTGGAGGAGCAGCTCTCCCTGCTGCCCGGAAGGCTCCCCCAGGATTTGTTGGTGCCAAACCCACTCCAGTAAAATCACCGCAGGTCTGGACTGCACAGCAGTTTAAGAGGTGCATCCGGGTTGCTAGGTGTCCCCAGCGCTGCTCCCGGTCATGCAGTCAGATTTATGTAAGCGCACATTCAGCAGGTCTGGGGAGCTGATCTAATCTTGCCCCCCTCTAAAAAAAAGTTATGACACGCAGGAAAGAGGAAGACTAAACGGCAGGATGAGGGGAAGGTTAGGACTATGCCAGGCCTGTTTAGACTGTGAACTGCACCTGAATGAATCACAAAACATCCAGGGTTTGTCGTTCGCTGTGCCCATCATGCAATTGGAGCGTGAAGGCTTGATAGAAGCTGTTGGATGCAGGCTATCCATAGCAGAATGTTATTTAATCTTCTCACACTGTAAGTAAAAAGCAATTCTTTATTACGTGATACTGAAGAGGCATGCAGCACATAACACTTGCACATCTCCCCTCCCAATCCCCAGCATGCCGTGAGATATATGGAAATGTCAGTGCAGTCTTTTCTGGCCCTTTCAGAGGCAGTTTTCAGACTTTGCTCTTCAAGTGGCGGCAGAGGTTTTGGGTTGCCTGTTACATACACCATTCCTTTTGCATGGTGTGACTGTCTCCTCAACTGTGCTGACTCAGCTGTTCATGTTGCCTACCTCTGTTAATGTTTAGAAAATCTGGATTATTTCATAGGTTTCTTTGGCACAACTGAGAGATCAGTAAACTCT
Source organism: Elanus axillaris (assembly GCA_026212715.1). Taxonomy (NCBI): domain Eukaryota; kingdom Metazoa; phylum Chordata; class Aves; order Accipitriformes; family Accipitridae; genus Elanus; species Elanus axillaris. The sequence continues at coordinate 55,855,653 of JANZLQ010000079.1, read as the reverse complement.
GTTGGGGAAGTAGAGGGCAAGGATGGGTAGCTGAAGTTGCTGGCAGGCTGTAAGGTACTAAACTAAGTCTGCTGTTTCAGGTGTTAACCAGCCTGGCCATCCCAAAGGTCTGGTGGCTATAGACACACTGAGCATTTTTGCTTTCAGTCCTGTTATCAGTGGTTGTAGCTTCTGTAGAGCAAGGGTGTTCTATACCAATTAAGTACACCTATTTACTAGTCACCTACTAAATATTCACCTATTTATTTATTTATTATTGTCACTCTTTAAATAAGCTATTCTGTGCACAGAAAACTAATTAAATAAATTTTGCATTTTGTTTTCTTCTCTGGGTAGATTTTCTGATGATCAATAAAGACAGCAGGTAGTATTTCCTTGTGTAAGTCTGTGAATATAGTTTCTTTCTCTTACTTTTTTGTATGTTGGACAAACTTGTAGAAACTTAGTATCTCTGAGACATCTACCTCACTGCCAGTTTTGCCTGAAATTGGCCAGTGGGATTTAAAAGTTATTGAGTGGAAGGGTGGAGTAGACAGACATGAATGTGCTATCCTTATTTTCTGAGGAAACCTGACTGTAGTGTCTTTAATAACCACAAGCAATCTGAGTTTGCATTGGTATTTTTAGACACTATTATGTTTGAAGTGCTGTAATGTAACCCAGTTTTATATTGCATCTGGGGACTGATTCTAAGCTCACAGGGAAGAAGTAGAGGATAAGCAGGGAGCCATAGAATTGGAGAGTATTTGACTTCAGGCTGCAATCCTCCAGTATGCCGGCATCTTCAGAGGCCTGCTGATTTCAGTGGGGTTTCCACTGAGCATAGCAGACTGATGAAACTGCAGAGCTGGGACTGTAATTGTTTCCAGCATGTGCACAAGGAGAGAAGATGTCAGTGTGATTCATGCTGGTTTGTTTTGGTTTTTTTTAAAAAAAAAAAAAGGTTAGTTGATTCAAGGAGCATATCAAGGGGAAATTTAAAACCAGTAAAGAGTATGGGCTAGTAGTACAGAGATATGGAATGGAGTCTGAGGTTAGACAGCAACAGGCTGATGAATGTCTCTGCTTTTCCTCTGTACTTGGTACAGAATGAACACAAGATCTGGAAGACTGAATGGATCCAAGCACACACAGTTGACGCTTTCAGTTCCTTAAAGACAGCTTACAAGGCAGAAAGTAAATATTATGTGCATGGCATATATCAGTTGTCAATACGAAGCAACTTCCTTTACATTAATTAATCCCCCAAACAAAATCTTTATTCAGAAGAGTACAGGGAAAACAGCCACACTTAATTATTACTAAAGCCAAGGAAATGACATGCTCCTTGGCCAGACAGTGTGGTTTAATTACCTTGTCTCTTATGAACACCATAGCCACACCCCATGACTACCCAAAGAGCCTCTTTCCATTTCCCCCTCCCCAAACAAACACAATATGCCCTCTTTGCCACGTGAATGACAAACCCTGGTGTCAGCGATGGAAACACATCTGGGTGCACTGGCAAAACAAAGGGTTCCTTATGTTCTCAGTGGATGGTAGGACATCGTTAGAAGGTATTTTATGTGCTGTGTTATTCCCTATTAGTCTCTGGGCAGGGGTCTGGGAGATAAGGACTTTCTTAGTGGAAGTTATTAGTAGAACATTTAAGTGGCAAGATATGGCATGGTCATTTCCTTCACTTGAAGAATATGCACGGTGGGATTTAATTCTTGAGTAATTTTTCTGGTTTTTTTACAGAATTACTAGTTGTCTCTAACTTGCCTTTTTTAGAGAATCAGATATGGATGTTGGCAGTGGAGAAAAGAGGCAAGATGAGATGAAGTAAATGGAATAAGTGTGGATAAAGCAGGAGTCTGGGAAGGAAGAAATCTTTTGCAGCTATCTGTAGAAATAAGGAAAGGAGGTCATAGCAGTTGGGAACAGTGATGGAGAAAACACCTCAGCTGAGACATTTTAACCTCATTTGTGTAAGGAGGCTTTGACAATTGAAGCAGATTTCAGGTAAGAGGTACACCTTATTTTAGATACTCATTACACTGGGTTAAAGAAGTGTCTCAGTTTGGGGGAGGATTGTTCTATTTTGTTTTTTTTCTTTTTGAAATTTGTAGTTAGGCTGATACCTCAAGTGATAGCTAAGACTTTAATGATAACAGATATGGTTATGCTTCCAGACTGTACTATGATTAGCAAATACTGTTTTAAAGTATCTTTGAATTGTGTATGACTTTATACCTCTAATTCATAGGACAACCTGGGAAAGCAATGAGAGTATTTGTCAGTATGGACTCAAAGTCTTGGATGTGGTAATCTATCATGCTTTATCCTTAGCCTGTTCAGTAAGTTTGATGTCCTGCTCCTAAGAAGAATGGATTCTGATCATCCTTTTTTGTAGACTTTTTGCTTCGATTGTAAACTGTGTAGAATGGGAATGTACTCTTATCTATGCCTGTAAAGATTTACACAACTATTTAGCTTATACATACCTAATGAATGATACTAGAAGTACTATTTTGCATTTTTGTGGAAACTTTTAAAAACTCAGAAGTGCAAAGATAAATCATTATCAGATAAGGAACCTGCATCCCCTTGTTCTATCAGAGATGGCTTCTATCAGAGATGGCTTTTCCAATCTCTAAGGTAAAAGTTAAGTGTCAATCAGTTATAGTCTAGCCCTTTCTTCTGGGAGGTCTGAAGATGGGTAAAAAATTGCTACAGCAAAAATTAAAACATTATATGAATATAGCTGAGCTCGACTTCTACAACAGAATTGCACAGATTCCTTCACAGACACATCCCTTAGTTAAATAGGAGAAAAAACAAAAGCATTTTCAGACATTAAGGAATCTCAAAATGTTTATCCTGTTAACCCAAATGGTGGAACAGGGCTGGGCAGCAGCATCTTTTATAGGAGGAAGTGGTGAAGGAGGCTCTCCATTATTCCAGTTCTGCTGTGGCTACAGCAGTCACTTCAAAGTGACTGGAGATGTCTCAGCAGTGTTTCAAGGTGCACAAAGAAATTTACCATATAGTCTCTGCAGTTGACTCCCCCTCTTACTTGAGAAATAACAAAGCAGCAGAGAGGAAATAATGACTTATTATCACCAAGTGATACTCTGTGGCCACTGTAGTCTCATCAGCATATGGGGATGTTACTACCCAGTAAACTAGGGTATGAATCGACACCAGACAGGGAATTCAACATTGGTGTCTTTTGAAGACATTTTTAGAGTATGTTAAAGGCCTATCCCTTAATTTTTGAAATAAATTTATCACAGTTAGCAAGAAGAGTGACTTTCCCATTATTTGGAAACCAGGTGATATTTTACTTGCTGCATTTCCAAATTAAGCTAAATTCCTAAGTTAACTAAAACTAACTTAAATTACAAGTAAATATTTTCACCGTAGTTGTAAGCAGTTCAGCTGTTCTACTATGTGAGTAGCAGAAAATATCCTTTAAGTATCCTTTAAGTATCCTTTTAGTACATATCCTTTGCAGACAAGCCTGAACCTTTACATGCAGTAGCTTACTCTCTAGGTAAATGACATAGGGTATCTCAGCTGAAGGACTTGCCTACAAAGAGGTGTTGTGACTGAGTAAGGTAGGATGATAATTTCATACTACAAGTAGCTGCTCCTGTTAATTTCCAATAGGGGAACATTGTGAAGATTCTGCAGTTTGGAAATGGAATAAACTTCTATCAGGGAGTCACTTACTGCACTGTAAACTCCTAAACTAGCTTATACACAGTCTTCTGTATGGTGATTGTATGTCCAGATTTTGCCAGACATATCTTCTCTTTTATCATGGCCACTTTGTACAGATTTCTTTTTAAGGACATCCTTTATATATTGGGGGGTATCCAGGCTCCTATTAGATATAGAAGGTTGGAAACCCCCGACAGTCTAGAACACCTGTGTGCAACCACAGAGTGCTTGAATTATGGGCTTAGCACCCGCTGACTTCAAGTGTGTTTGTTGGCTGAAGAGAATTTCAAAATGGAAGAAGATTATACAGGAGCTGTGTGTGAACTACACACTGAGAATGCTGGTACTGATGTTGACATACACAAGTAATTAAGGATGAGAAATAACGAAAACAGGATGTTTAACTGATGTAACTTGAAGAAAACTCACAGGCCAAAACTGCTTCAAACAATAGCAAGGACAGTTTGTGAATGGATGCACGTCAGAGGTATGATTAGTGTTAAGTAGGTGAATGAACTACAAAGCAAACTGTGTCCACAGTATATATAATACACACATACTGTTTTGTAAAGGGAATTGTGGTTTAGGCTGCCAGCCTCACTGTGTGTTACTGTCCGATTAGTGTTTCAGTGTTTGCTATTTTGTTTGAATACAAGAAAATCTGAATGATTCTTTTACTGAGGCAAATCTGTAGCTTCAGTATTTAAGCCCCTAGAAGGTGTGAAAAACATGTTGGGAGAAAGCACCAGCATATGCCAGGTGCAGAAACGTTCTAGTCTACTGGCTGGGTATAAAACTCCTCATGTTTTTTTGTTGATTTGTCTTCTGCTTTACAGCTGTCTGGGAATTCTGAGTTCTGGAGTGGTGCTGAGTCTGGGTTTGGGGACCTCAGACTGATAGGAGTCTCCTGTTCTGGTGGAGAGCTGCTCCTCCCAAATAGATTGCTCCAGGGTCTTTAGTTTCACCAGCCCTGGTTCTCTGGTCTGCAGCAATTGCAATGAGATATCAGAGTGGGGGAAAGGGTGAAGCAAATAAGGGCTCTTGTACAGTCTGTTTTGAGTAATGATTTGTGCATGATCAATACCTTCTGCTTTCTCAGACCACTGTTAATCAGTGAACACACAGTTTGGCAGTGTAGGACATGGTGGAGCTGTCCTGGATTAGAAGTGAGGTAGTCAGCAAATGAGTCGCTATTTTGAGCATGGAGGAATAAGGACTATTCAAACAGAAGAAGAATCTCTTATGCTTCTAGGACCACTTCCCTAAAGATCTCCAGATCTTTTACCACCACAACCTAAATGTTCAAGTAGTTCTGGCCTTATGCTAAATAAAGTTGTCCTTAAAAATAGCTCCAGTTGATCTTCTTGACTTTCTTCTGGGTAGCCTTCCTCACAATTATGCACTATAGTCTCCAGCCCCTTATCTGTCTGGTTTCCTGCAACTGTATTCCCTCAGTCATTGGAACTGTGTGCTAGAGAGTCTTTTAGTGCAAAACTTATAATGATATAGAGATCCCTTGTACATATATAGAGAGGGTGCAACTCAGGTGGGGAGAGGGGACTCAGAAAATCTTGTGGGTCAAAATAAGGACAGGGAGAGATCATTTACCAGTTACCATCTGGGCAAACCAGACGTGACTTGGGAAGAGTTAATTTAATTTATTACCAATAAAACCAGAGTAGGATAATGAGAAATAAACCCAAATCTTAAAAACACCTTCTGCCTGCCCCTCCCTTCTTACCAGGCTCAACTTCACTCCCATTTTTCTCTACCTCCTCCACTCCAGTGGCACAGGGGCACGGGAAATGGGGGTTGTGGTCGGTTAATCACATGTTGTTTCTGCTGCTCCTTCCTCCTTAACGGGAGGACTCCTCACTCTTCCCCTGCTCAAGCGTGGGGTTGCTCCCAAGGGAGACAGTCCTCCACAAACTCCTCTAATGTGGGGCCTTCCCATTGGCTGCAGTCCTTCAAGAACAGACTGCTCCAGCGTGAGTCCCCCATGGGGTCATAGGTCCTGCCAGAAAACCTGCTCTGTGGGCTCCTCTCTCCACAGATCCACAGGTCCTGCCAGGAGCCTGCTCTCCCACGGGGTCACAGCCTCCTTTGGGTACCTACCTGCTTTGGCGTGGGGTCCTCCGTGGGCTGCAGGTGGGTATCTGCTCCACCATGGACATCCATGGCTGCAGCTGGACGATCTGCCTCACCATGGTCTTCCCCACGGGCTGCAGGGGAATCTCTGCTCTAGCACCTGGAGCATCTCTTCCACCTCCTTCTTCACTGACCTTGGTGTCTGCAGGGTTGTTTCTCCTACATAGTCTCCCTCCTCTCCTAGCTGCAGTTTTGCAGGTTTTGTTCTCTTCTTAAATACGTTATCTCAGAGGTGCCACCACTGTCGCTGATGGGCTCTGCCTTGGCTGGCAGTGGGTCTGTCTTAGAGATGTCTGTTGGACATGGGCGAAGCTTCTAGCAGCTTCTCACAGAAGCCACTTCTGCAGCCTCCCTGCTACCAAAACCTTGCCATGCAAACCCAGTACACATGGCTGCAGAGCAGCATTTTTTCAGAGAGGTGACATCATGCTCCTAAAATCTCAAGAGAGCAAAGCACATCCACATAAGCGGTCTGGTGAATCAGGAAGAGGTGCGGTACAGGAAGGCACCTGCTAATATATTATGAACCAAAGGCAGACCCACACAAACATAACCACTGTACATTTGTTTGAGGTTAAATTACTGTCAGAGCATCTTAGTCATTTATCTGTTGCATCATTGTAATAAATTACACATTGAAGACAGATCCTTCTACATCCCTTGCTTTATACTCGACTATGCCTGTGTGTACAAGCTCTAAAATGGATGTTTTCTAGAGAAGCACCTTGTCAGCACTGAACATGAACGTGACGGAGTAATTGAAATGGCTCAGGAGCCTCTAATAGGAGTCTCCCCACAGCATCTGAGGCACAGAACCCCTGCAAGTTTTATATGTTGGAGACTTCTTTAATAATCAAAGAGGATGAGGTCTATACAGAGAGGTAATTAATTCTTTCTTTGTTTTTCTTTTATCTTTTTTTTTTTTTTTTTAATTAAACCTAGCAATATTAAGGGGAAAGGACAAAACCTTTTCCTTCCTTCTGAAGCCTTGTCTTCGGCAGCAGGTGGTGCTATGCTCTCACTGAATCAGCGTTTGGCTCTCATTCCTGGGGCCATCACCCTGAAAGTGGAACTACAGGGATGATGGAAACAGGAACTGGTCTGCACCTTTTGTTACCTGATTAGAAACCTCCCCTGGATTCCACGCGCATAGTTTTTTGCAGAGTTCCTCCATGCTGTGCATATATGGCAAAATAAATATTATTGTATTTTGTCACTGAGGAAATTAATCCAAATCAGATGCCTTCTTCGTGGCATGCTCTTTAAGGACACTAAAATAATTTTCCAGTAGCAAAAAAAAAGCTAAACCAGCTATGTTTAGAGAGGCAAGAAAAAAAATTCTTATTTCTCAGGACCTGAGTGGATCTTGTTTTGTTCCTGCCTCCCTCCTCACTGTCACTGACAATGTTAAACTTAGGATGAGTTCAATTGCCAGGGCCTTGGAAAAGTCTTGATCTCTTTCTCCTAATGATTTTACCCTGTACTGAGTCCCCACTAAACAAACACACACAGTGGTTTCAAGTGGAGTCCCAGTTCTCTAGGGAGGGTATTACTGGGTCTGTTGTGATGGGATGTCCAATTTGTGGACAGTACAATTTAATCGGAGAGTATGACAAGCCTACAAGTAGAACTTCAGAGAGACTTTGAGACACTTAAGGATAAGACTAACTGAAAATTAATGAACTTCAATGATGAGAAGTATGTGGGGGTAGAATAGCCCTATGCATCAGTACAGGCTGGTTGGTAACTTCTTTGGTGCAAAACTGGAACAAGCTCTCTGGAGGAGCTATAGTGTTTTATCCATAGGGGCTTTTGAGCTTGGCTGACCTCATCTGGTGTTGGTGTTAATCCACTCTGTGCAGAAGTCCTTTTCTGCCAATACTCTTTGATCAATGCTGCTGTGGCTTAGTGCCAGCTGAAGTAGCTCTATATTATACAGTTAAATTAAGTATATGCACTGATTAATGATGTAAATGTGTGTGACATCAAAGTTATTAGCCACAGTACCCTAATGATATTGTCTTCTGTCCTCCTTGGATACCCTTAACTAGTCTCAGCTCCTCTATGCCAGCTGGCCACGCTGTGCCTCTCCCTGCTGCAGCTGGAGAGAGAGAGCCTGCAGCTTCATTGTGACTGTGCCTTGGGTAGGTAGGGTGTAGGAAAAGCTGACCTTGACATGGAGCAGAGCTACTGCTGCATTTATGTGGTCCTGGAAGTGCAGGAGGTCTTGTGGGGAGAGCAGAAGAGAAGAAAAAGGGTGTGTATGTCGCTCAGTGCTCCAGGTTTTCCATTGAGGTAAAGTCCCATAAGTCAAGTTCTGGCTCAAGAGCAGTCAGATCACCTAGCAAGAGAAGCATTAGCAAAAGGTGAGAGGCAGAGATGCTCTGAAAACTTTTGTGATGCTTGTGCTACAGGATCTATTTGGTACCTGTATGTCCAAAAGCACAGATTGTGCTGCCTACCACTAATGTGTTCTAGTCTGTTGCTAAACTAGATCTGATGCATTGTTCACTGCTGGCAAATTGTTACTGATTTACCATTATTTAAAAACAGGACTGTGACCCTGAAAAGCACCAAGCTGCATGCAGGGTAGTCTGTTAAGAAGAAAATAATTTAAACCCTTTTTTTTCCCAATGTCAAATACAGACTCCTTAATGCAGGATGTAGTGGATGGGGGATATGGAGGAAGGAGGTATGAATTAGCCTCCTTAGTCTCATTTAATTTTTATCACAAACTTTGATTACAGAAGAGGCATGCTTTATGGAGCAGTAAAGAAGCCAGTGGATACAAACTCTTCCACTGGTTCTTATAAAATGAAACAAGAACATGTGTTAGGATTACAGCATGTATGCAAACAGGACCCAGAGTACATACAAGGCAGACACATTTCCTAGTCCAGAAAATCAAAGATAGATGGATATGCTTTTCCCCTTGGATTTCATGAGAACTGCAAAAGGAATACCCTATGTTTTAGACAATAATATAGGTAACACTATATTGAAAAATCCGGGGGGGGGGGGCAAACTTTGAAGATACTGTTTTGTTTTTAACAACACTTGTCTTTCTCTTAGACAACAGAGTGTTGTAGTGAGAGCTTGCAGATGCTTTCAATAAAAATTCATAGTGGAACACAGGTGAATGCATTAGTTTAAAGACTGGGGATGTTCTGTTCTGGTTTTGATTGGGATTGTTCCATCTCTGTGACTTAGTTAGCATGTTTTTGGCTAGCATGTTATATTTGGAGAGCTGTGTCTCCTTTGCAGAGTATTTGGAGACCTCCTAACATAAACACTACTATTACTATTTATAGTCCTTATGTTCTTAGCTTGGGAAAAAAAATCCATTTTGAGCATAAAGGTGTAAGTCTTGTGATGTTTGTAACAAGCTGCTTGTTTTGAATTCTCTTACTATTATGTGTTTACGTTTCTGTAGTCAGTCAAGTTTATTTTCATTCTGTTAGATATGCTATAGATATATTCTAAGTGACAGATTTCATCCCTAGAAGTGTCAGGATATTTAGCAGTGCAGAGAAGCTGAGTTCTTTTTACTTTCAATAGCAGGAATCATGCAGAGTCTCAAGATTAATTTAACCAGTGCTTCTCTGTGGTATCCGAAAAGGAACAATTCACTCACATTTCCAACACAAAAACATTGCAGAGAATGTACAGGATAATTTTCTTCCAGCACTGCACAAGTGCATTGTCTCTCTCTTCTTGGTGGTGGTTGCACACAATCTATTTCTGCAAACTCTGTCTTCTTTGAGCCACCCATTGTACAACTGGAATCAGACATGCTCTCTGTCCAGATTGCTTTCCATTTACTATAAGAGAAAAAAGAGTTTGAAAGGGGAGGGAATGCATTAGTGATTAGGCTGACGTGTACAGTGAGAAATATTAATTACCTCCTTAGTCTTATCACAGCTATCTCAATCATCATACACAACTCTTTTGAGAGGAGATGTGAGAACTCCTGGTTTTGGCCACAGACCACCTGTGCTGTGCTACTCAATCTGTAATTCTAGGTGTCCTGGTCTTGTAGTTGGCAGTATACTAAACCACAAGTTTTCCCACTGGTTTAAGGGGCCTGCTGAAATACTAATTGATAAGGCAGTTGCTGGAGCTGTCTTTAGAGAAGAGGGCTAATGGCTGCAGCAGGATAGGCCTTAACCTGAGAAGTAAGGTATGTTATTGATGATCATCCTAACTTTATTTCTGAGGAATTATCAGTGATGGTGGAGTAACCATCATATTTTTCATGGACAGGATGATGAATATTTTCCTATTCTTTGAGTCCTGTCTAAGTCTGGGGTTGTATTTATAGTCAGTCTGTGTTTGGTTTCAGGTAAATACAAGTTAAGGGATCATGGTATTTACAGGACTGAAATGAATTTTACCCTCCCAGCCATTATGTATCTCAAAGAATTTGAAAATATTTTCTAGGTTTTTAGTGGTTATAGTGTGAACCGCTTTAAAATGTTCATGTTCAGTAAATCTGAAGAGTTGTAGTCAAATTAATCATTTAACTGGGAGGTCAACCTTAGAATCATAGACTGTAGCCTCCAGGTTTCTCTGAGACACTGTTAGGACTGCCTCCCTTCACCTGATCATTGAGATGTTTAGGTTTTTTTTTAAATGGCTGTGCTCCTGCTTGGGATTTACTAAAAAAAGAAAGTATGGTGGGAGAAGTAGTATGTAATTTGAAACAACCCACAATGAATTGAGGAGAGGAACTTTTGGGTTTTCAGTGCTAGTATAGGAAATGTTACAGGACAGAAAAGAGCCTGGGGTTAATGTTAATTCTTAGAAACAGAAGTTATGAGATCATGTTATGATGCCATTCTGAATGGGATTGTAAAGTAAATTTACTGTAGTCATTCTAACGTGGTTTGCGGGTTTTTTTCAGGGTTAAAATCAGAAATGTCACACTCGTACACCAAATATTCTAAAAATCAGGGTGTTATCGTTTGGTAATCTTCACATCTTTGTATTGCTTGTACTTCACTAAACCAAATTCTGCATTTAATGAAATGTACTGTCATTTCAAGGAAAACTAATGGCTACTGTCCAAACCTTACATTAGTGCCTACTTTCTAGTGGCATTCTTATAACTGCTTCATTTCTACCTTGCTATGCTCAAACTAAACCTAGCCCTGTCTTTTCTGGCATCTTGGTGAAACATCATTTTTATGACATAGTGTCTGCTGCTTTTCCTTTCCTTTATGTGCTCACTTACATGCCTTTTCATCCCCTCCTCTACCTCATACTTTTACTAATGCACTAGAAGCCCTGCTTTTGTGGGGGACCCAAACAAGCTTTTCAGATGTCACCTGGCTCCTTGAGAACTGTCACTTTCAAATAATGTTTGAAAACACAATTCTGTTCCTTACAGAGAAAAAACCCAAGAAAAATCCCACAGCCCAATTCCAAATTGGAGGAATTAAAACATATTAGTTTTCAGTGTCTTCAGAATTTTTAGCTAACTGCTTGATATGTTTTTGGATATGGTTATAATTACCAGCAACTTTTGTACTAATGGTTTCCATTTCATTTCCATTAGTTGCTTGCTCTGTTTTTTGTAAATATTACCTGCAATTATGTGCCATTTACTGCTGGAAGAATAAGTGCATATTTAAAATGCAGTCAACTGAAATTTTAGTCTGAAATTGAATTTTTAAGTGCATCTCTTTAAACATGATAGCACTGATGATTCAGTCACATGACTTGCCATTAGCTGTATCACAAACATTTCCTGTAGCTTAACTCACTGTCCCTGTCCCTTGTTCTCTTGAAATAAATTGACTTCCAGCAACAGTTTTGACAATACTCTTGTCTACAAGTAATAAAACATCTGGAAATTAGGCTAGATGGATAAAACAGTTCCATGTAATAATAAGTATCTGGCATTCATACAACCTCTGTATAATGCATGTTTTTTATGGACCAGATGTGGTATTTATGTGTTATGAGGAACAGAGGCATGTTCAGTCATGCTTTTTATTGCATTTAAATGCAAGGTATATTTTAATAACTCTCAAAGGGAATTGTCTCCTATTGATTAGAAACTGTCAGTGTGTTAGACATAAACCTGAAAAAGCAAATGAATCTGTCAGAAAACTGTAGATGTAATTTAAGTTGACATTAAGCTGTATACTTATTGTGAGCTAGCTTAAAAAAAAAAAAAAAAAGAAAAGAAAAAGAAAAAGGCAACTAATAAATTTCTACTTATTCCTCCAGTGAAGGTGATCTATGAATCCTTTGATCTAAGAGTTGTTTATTTCTTTTCTAGGACTGTGTTCTGTTACATTTACAGGTCTATGAAATAATTATTCTTTTATGTTTATTCTTCAGCCTTTCACATTTTTTTCATTAAGACAACAGCTTTGCATAAAAGCCAGCTGCACAGTCTCCATTTTTTAAGTCTTGCATGGAATTTTCAAGTAATGTGAATTGAACATCTATTGGGTGGAAAAGGGATTCCACTGCACTGTCCACCTTGGTTTTGTCATTATTACTTTCCAAACAGCCCTGAAAAGCATGTAACTGAGTTGTTCTCTCCTCTACACCTTTTCATTGTCTAAGGTTTTTACTATTTTCAGCCTGAATCATCACTGCTTTTTCAAGAATGGCACCTATATCTTTCACTTACCATTCCCATTTCTGTTGAGCCCATTGAGCTCTGTCTACATAAGATGATCCTACAATATTCTGCATTTGCTGTCATCCTTCTGTTCCATGTCCTTTTCCATTATTATTACCTGTAGAAGAGCTGTCAATGTCAAATCTCTCTTACAGCTTCTTTAGTTATTTTCTTTTACTCTGCAATATCTCCTCAAACAAATAAATCCTCTACCTGTGTATTTCCAAATATATTATAGGTTGTTTTAAAGCAAAGACACTGAGGTTACCCTTGACAGGTGTCAGTACCAGAACAGCACTATAGTTCTTCTACTGCATCTCTCCTTTCCTTAACTTTTATTGAAAGGGAAGAAAAGCCTGCAGGACTGCTGGCTTGTCAGCTATGAAATCTTTTTTTTTTTTTTAATTTTTAAGAGGACTTCAACTAATGCAATAATTTGCTTGATTATCTTCTACATTAGTGAAGGCCAGAAATCTTGAAGCCATCCTTGAGCCTGAACTTATTTTTAAGCCTGCCATCCTCCTTACAGTTTGCTTGTGTGTCACTGACCTCTCACAATCTCTACAGCACTGCCAGGCTTCTTCCTTGCTTCAGCTCTGGCTCTGCTGAAACTCTTATTCATTCTTGAATCATTTCCTGTCTCAACTATTTCAGCTCTTTCTTTTATAGTTCTTCTAAATCCCTATACTCTTAAGCTTCAGGAGACCCAGAATACTATGCTTAGATTATTTTTTCATGAATATTCTCCATCCATCCCTCCAGCCAGGTATCTTTGAATTCAGGTTCAACATCAAGTTCTTGCTTTTCAGAACTCTCACTGGATTTGTATCTCCTTTTCCAATTTGGAGTCTGTAATGAGCAGAGTGAGTATACATGCTTTGTCCAGCATCAAGAGCGAGGAAGGCAAAAGTAAGCCATGGCTTAGAGAAAAAGGCCTGACGTTCAAGTCCAAGATTCAAACAGTGTTTCTGTGAATGCCTTGGTTGTAGTAATAAGTAAACTGTCACATATGAATTACTCATTGTCTATAGCCCTGACAGAGAGGGACTAAGGCACTAGTATGTCTCAGCCTCAATGTCTAATTTAGATATAAGGGACAACATGAAGTGGTTCCATTAGGAAAAAAAAAATAACTCTCAGCCAAAATATTGGAGTGCTCTCAAAGCCCAAATTGGAACCTTTATTTTTTTAAAATTTGTCCCCCTCCCTGTTTTCAGGTAGACTCAACCTTTTGCCTGACATCTTTATCAGCCAGTGAGGTTATCCTATCCCAGTATGCAAGACAAACAGCAGGCACTGCAGGAAACCAGTGTGGTGAAACAGAGACCATCTGCCTGAGCTCAACACAAGGAAGTGTATGGGAAGTGGAACACAGAGTGTATTACCAAGGAGGGGTATAGAAGAATCACTTGGGCATGCAGGGATGGAATTAGCAAGGTGAAAGTTTGGCTGGTATTGAAGCAGGTAAGGTATGTGAAGTGCAACAAGAAGGGCTTCTGCAGCTATGTTGGCAGGGAAAGTATGGATCTGCTGCTGAATCAGGTGGGTGATCTGCTAATGAAAGGCATGGAAGAGGCTGAGATACCCAATGCTTTATTTATTTAAGGCTTTACTAGCAGAATCTCCTGCTAAGCCTTCCAGATTCTGGCAGTTCTGTTCAACTTTTTTGTCAGTGATCTGGATGCAGGATTTGAATGCACCATTGGTAGTTTGCTGATGATACTAAACTGGGAGGTGCTGTTGACTCTCTCTTGAGGGCCAAGAGACCTTGCAGAGGGATCTAGATAGATCGGAGCATTGGGTAATCATCAATGGGATGAAATATAACAAGAATAAATGCTGCATTCTGCACCTGGGACAGGGTAATGCCAGACACAAGTACAGACTAGGAGAGGAGTGGCTGGAGAGCAGCCCTGCAGAAAGGGATCTGGAGGTGCTGGTTGGCAACAGGCTTAATAGGAGTCAGCAGTGTGCCCTGGCAGCCAAGAAGGCAAACCCCATCCTGGGGTGCATCAAACACAGTACAACTAGCTGGTCAAAAAAGGTGATTATCCCCCTATATTCAGCATTGGTGCGGCCTCACCTTGAGTACTGTGTGCAGTTCTGGGCCCCACAAATTGAGAAGGATGTGAAGGTCCTTGAATGCACCCAGAGGAGGACAACAAAGCTGGTGAAAGGGCTGGAAGGCATGTCCTGAGAGGAGCAGCTAAGGACTTTGAGTTGGTCTAGTTTGGAGAAAAGGAGGCTGAGGAGCACCCTCATTGCTCTTTACAGCTTCCTGAGGAGAGCACATGGAGAGGGAAGTGCTTATCTCTTCTCACTGGGATCCTGTGATAGGACACATGGGAATGATTCAAAGCTGCAGCAGGGGAGGTTTAGACTGGAAGTTGGGAAGAATTTCTTTATCAAGAGGGTGGTCAAACATGGGAACAGGCTTCCTAGAGAGGTGGTCAATGCCCCAGGCCTGTCGGTGTTTAAGAGGCATTTGGATAATGCCCTCAATAATACAATTTAACTTCTGGTCACCCCTGAAGTGGTCAAGCAGTTGGACTAGATGATCATTGTAGGTCCCTTCCAAGTGAACTATTCTATTCTATTCTATTCTATTCTATTCTATTCTATTCTATTCTATTCTATTCTATTCTATTCTATTCTATTCTAAATAAGGTTTCTCTGACTACTAGCAAAGTTTAGAGGAGAGAGATACTATCCACAGTAGAGAAAGATCAGATTAGGAAATACTTAAATAAGATGGAAATACACAAACCCATGGCACCTTGCAACCACGGAACAAGCAGGAACATGTTCAACAACAACAAGTGTGAAGTCCTGCACTTGAGACAGAAAAAACCCATGCATTGGTACAAGCTGGGCACTGACTGGTGAGAGACTAGCTTTGCAGAAAAGGACTTGGCCCCTTGGTGGACAGCAGGTTGAACCTTAGTCAGCAGTGTGACCTTGCAGCAGTAAAGGCAAACAGCATCCTCGGCGGTATAAGCAAGATCATCATCAGTGGGTTGAGGGTAGTTACTATCCTCCATTCTTGGAGATTTTTCAAAATTTGCCAGGAGATTTTCTAAAGAGCCATAAGCAACCTAATTTCACTGCAAAAGTAACTCTCCTTTGAGGAAGAGGTTGGACTAGAGACCTCCAAAGACCATTTCCAGCCGATGTTCTATGATTTTGACACAATAAAGAAGATAATCTGATACACTTCGGTCAGTTGAGAAATATCAGCTCTCAAAATTAATTTAATCACTAAATGGGGAAGTGAGGAGTAAATTCTGTGTAATGTATGGAGTTTAAAAGTGCTGTGTATATGAGACAGACTTTAGATTTGAAATATTTTTAACTTTATGTGTATTCATTAAATGAATGAATGATTGATCCATTAATACATATCAATGTAGTTATTGATACACACACATCCCTAAGCCCCTAATCTTTAGTGTGAATATTTAATTTATTGTGATAATTTAATTTAGAAGTACAGTGTGGAGCCTGAGAGTTGTGATCTGAAAGCTATGACTATGGACAGTCTCAGAGAAAGATGTTACTAAACACTGATTCACGATCCAAATATATCGCGATACCACAATAAAATGCATTTGTAACCCATATTGCTCAATATACTGAGTAAGGCCTGTTGAAAAGAATTTCAAGATTTATTGTGAAGTATTTTGGAGAAAAGCTTTTTTTAAGTGATAAAGAAAACGTTACAAAATATCAAGTTTCAAAAAAACCCCAAATACATTTAAAGTGAACTGTGGATTTTAAGAGCTGCAGAATGGTTTTGATTGCAGTTAAACAGTAATATTTTCTTTGTATAGACCCCAGTAACAGATGTTGCTTTCTTTTTTGGAAGTCTGTAAGTAATCTCTTTTGTTCAGTGAGCTCTAAGGCTTGTGTATGGTATTTGCAGTTTAAGTTGTCAGAAGAAACGGTCAGATCATGTTATTTAACTCCTGCATCTTGTGGTCATTAGTTACTCGCATTACCTGGGATGCTTTGTGTAAATGTTCTTCACAGTGCTGCTATGAATAAATGGTATCAGAAACAGACTATACTAATCCATAATGCCTTTTATTATTATAATTTTCAATACTATGTTTGGTCAGCTGAAGAGTGCTTAGAAAGCCAGCTTCATTCAAGTCAATTGTGTGGATAGGGGGAATGTGCAGTAGTCAAATGGCACTCTGTACTTAGAATTGCCTCTACTGATGCTGATAGTGCAAAATGGCTTTAAAGCAAACCCCTGGATGGAGGGGTGCTACTCACTTGTACTTGTGCTACTCACATTTTGGGTTCCTGAAGTAGCACACACAAAATGCCATTTTTCTGCTTTCCCTCCCTGAGGGCTAATGAATATAAACACTGTGAAAAGAAGCTGGAGGTGGCTTTTTGCCTTGGCTGTAGCTGGAACTGCAGAAAGGGAAACAAAGAGAGGAAGACAGTTTAAAGCCCTATCTGTCTACTGCGTTCAGTTCTGCCAAGAGCTACTGTGCCAAGGTGCCAATATTTTAAGAAGATTACCAAATATCATTAGCCATATGTTTTGTCATATGTAGATTTACTGTTTTTTAAAAAATAATCAGACAAAAATACATGTTAGTCAAAAATACATACCTCTAGGCAAAGAGTCTGAAGTAGAAGCTGCACATTTTTATAAAGCTCAAGTTGATTTTCTGATGAAAAATGACATTTGGATTTTTTATTACCTTATGTTTTCTTGACACTTCATATTAGTTATGCAGAATGATATAAGATAGAATCTACCAATGTCTACTTTACAGGCTTTGCTATTCAGAAGAAAATGGGAAAATACTTAGGTCCTGAAAGAGGGGGGAAAAAATGTCAGAAAATAGGCTTGCAGACAGGAGTTTGATACTACATATGTATGATGGCAAAATGTTTTAGTTTTTCAGTTCAGAAGTCAAAATGGTTTGAAGTAATTTAGAGTAGTGTCTTCCAACAAAAGAAACATGGAGAGAATTTGGTGGTTTGCTGAAGGTGCTTGATTCTGTTGACGGCAAAGGTAAAGGGTAACTTGTTTATACTTCACTGTGTCTGAAAGCATTATTGGATGCCTAATAAAATTATCGTGTAATACAGCATGATTGGCAGTTCCTGCTTAGGAAGCCAAGGAATAAAATAGCAGAGGGATTGACGTTCACTGGCAAAACTCCCATTGGCTTCACAGGAGCTGGGTTTTAGTCTTAAATGAATAATGTTGAGAAAATGTGCTTCAGAAACTTTGAGTTAATCTGTTGGTTCAGATCAGGATAGAGTGGACAACTATGCCTGCAGGCATTAACAGGTCAGATCTATCTTTTCACGGTTGTGGGATTTACTAAAATAAGTGAATCAGATAGGGGGTGTGGTACCAAAACCTATCGGTGTGGAATCTGTGCAATCCTTCCAAAATCAGTCCATTACCAGGGTGTGACTGAGTATATTTTGGCTGTGCAATTGGCAGGCTCCCCTCTCCGCAGCTCCTTCTACCTTTATGGACAAATACTGCTAAGCTAGGAGGGCAGCTAAGAGAAATATATGTTGTTAACAGTTAGGACACAGCCTGAATGCACTATGCCAAGATGGAGCAAGACAGGAATGTGCAAAGAGAAATTAATACATGCAGAAAACAGGAAAAAATACCATTGTCATGAGTTCCTTAAGAATGTGTTTATCTATAAAGAATAAGTAATTGTACCATAAGTAATAATAAAAGAGGGAGGAGGGATGTATTTAAAGAGGGAAGGGTGGAGTTGGGTTTACATTTGTGAGCCTAGGTAATATAAATGCATGTCTGTTTCACTAAACATAATTGCTTAGCTCTGTAATAATTAGTGAGACAAAACCACGTCTCCGATCTTCTGTCTACTGTCTTCAACAAAGTCAGGATTCACCCTATCCCTTTTCCCATGCCTGATGTTTGTTCATGATAAGGGATTGCCTAACTGAGTTTAACATCATTTCTCACGAGCTTTGGCCAGTTTCTTGCCCTGCCTGGTGCCATGTGCTTGTGTACCCGTCAGACAGGGAGGGTGTTCATGTCTCGCCCTGCCTGCAGAGGTGCTGACTTGGGGCAGGCATCTGCCACCTTCCTGCAAGCGAGAGTGGGGAGATGTGGCTGCAGAACTCCGCCCAGATTTGATGACTGTCATGGTTTAACAAGAGATGTCTAAAACATTGTAACTAGCAAGCAAATGGTTAACTGTGATGGTAATTCCACGGTAGTAGTTGTGTTGCTGTAACTATAACACTAGAAGAAGAATGAAGGTTTGACGATATTTCCTCTTCTTACAGACCTTGTTACAGTAATACATTATTAACAGATCTTTTTCTTTTGGACCCTTAAAACAATGGATTGGATTTTTTTGAGCTTATTTCTCATACAGGAGTATATTGGGTTATTATGTTGAAATATATAGAACATTTAGGATATACTAAAAGGAAGAATTTGAGAAGTGAAGGGGTCTAAAGACTGGTCCTTGTTTAAATTTACTCTGAAGATCACGGACAAAATTCTATGCTTTTTATGTGGATGGGCTGGCAGCCCTGTGTTATAAATGTATTTTCATTTCTTTAGTCTGTTTATTGAGATGCATTAGCATGAAAAAGCTAAACCACATTACATTACTTAATGCATGTTTTAGAAGTTCACATGTTAATGTTATTTGGTGGGAAATAAGAAGTAGGAACTCTAGAAAATTTAAAACTGATTTGCTCTCCAACAACACAACTCTCTTGAAAAAACACATCTTCACTAGACCTGCTCAGAGAAGCAACATAAAACAATTTTATTTATTGATTTTATAAAAACTGTATGGAATCTGCTGCATCAATCATAAAGGAGAATCCTATGGATTTTTGTTTTTTGGGGTTTTTTTTATCCTTTTTTCAGGAAAATCAATGGTATTTGATGAAACCACTTAGGATTTTTGTACCTTAGACATTTTGTACCTCAAAGATTTCTCCCAATTTAACATACTGGAATCTCAAGGACCCCAGCAGAAGGAAAGGTTCTTGAAATGTACTTGAGCAGAAAAGAAACAGAAGTCTTTCCAAAGTATATTAGTTCTAGGAGCTCAGGTAATCCTCTAGGCAAATCTTAGGATTCTGTTTGCGTATGCACGCAGCTTTCATTTGCATGAAAATCTGGCAGTTGTAAGAACACTTACTGAGGTTTTTATGTATTTCCAGTCCTCATATGAACAATGAATACGCAAAATTTCCTTGAGAAATTTTTGAAGCCAGATTTTCAAATCTGATTAATTTTCATATAATTGGTTATCCATAAATTTCATTTTTATGTTTCTAGCTGAGAAAATGAGACTACACATGTACAAACACAAGTTCTGGCTGGGCTTGTACACACCATAGACTGGGCTTGCGTGTGTGTGTGTGTACCATGTGTACCGGCATTTCACACAAGCTACTGAGTGCTTAAAGGTATCTGCTAAGATATTTTGGTGAACTACTACTTTTGAACTACAAATCCCTTTATGTGTGCTTGACAACTGCTGTGTGAGACCACTATCTTAAGGCTGCCAGTCCCTGCCCCCATCTGTTTACTGTGATATGACAAAGCTTGCGAGTATATTTCTATCCAGAATACTTGTGATATGTGCAGTTTATCGCAATAAGCAATGAATTTCAAAGATGTCTGGAGAATGTACTAGTGGGAATCTTCTAATCTTTCAGCCAGCTGTTGTGGTTTAAACCCAGCCAGCAACCAAGCACAGTGGGATGGGGGAGAGAACTGAAAGAAAGTAAAACTTGTGGGCTGAGATAAAGACAGTTTAATAGGACAGAAAGAAAGAAAATAATAATTATAATAATAATAAAATTACAATAATAATAAGAATAAAAGAATTGGAATATACAAATCAAGTGATGCACAATGCAGTTGCTCACCCAGTAGCAGTTAGTTCACAACTAGCGATCTGCCTCCTTGCCATGCGACTCCCCCCAGTTTATATACTTGACATGACATCACATGGTATGGAATATCCCTTTGGCCAGTTTGGGTCAGCTGCCCTGGCTGTGTCCCCTCCCAACTTCTTGTGCCCCTCCAGCCTTCTTGCTGGCTGGGTGTAAGAAGCTGGAAAATCCTTGACTTAGGATAAGCACTACTTAGTAACAACTAAAAACATCAGGGTGTTATCAACGTTATTCTCATACTAAATTCATAACATAACATTATACCAGCTACTAGATAAAAATATTAACTCTATCCCAGCTGAAAACAGGACACCAGCACAGGATAAGATTGTTTCCATGGCTGAATTTGCGTTACTCCTTTAAGGAAAACTCGATTCTTTGGATGTGGTTAGTCACAAGGCTTTGTTATTTTATTTGAGCAAAATTCTAACTTTACATACAGATGAAAGTAGATTCTGAAACGGAAATTGCCTCTTAACAAAAACCTTAAATACATTCCTTTAAGAAAGCAGAAGTGATCAGTTAGCTATCTTCCAACTATGCACTTCTAATTCTTTCTAATGTAATGTATTACCTCTTTTACATCTTAACACACGACTTGTTACAAAAGACAGAAGTTGTCTTTTGTATTTCCAAACTACTGCCTTTTCTTTAAGCCAAAATATACATATGTTGACATGCCAAGTGGCTCCTTCTTCAGGTAGGAAAGTAAAAACATGTTCAGACATGTCCTGGAGTTGGGAAAATCGCCAGGAAATGTTTAGCTCAAATAAAGCATCAACAGTTTCTTTTTTACTACTTTCAGCAGCAATCAGATCTCTAATTAAACTCCATTAGCCTAAAATAAAGCAGAGCTTTGAAGATGCAAATCAATAACCAGAGTAAATGCCACATTGACTGTATTAAGAAATTTTTTAAGAAGTACACATTCTTCCAAGTTTAAGCCCTTCGACTTAACTTGGGCTTAACTAAATCATCCAAATTAACATTTAGAGAAGTAATAGGCCTTTTTGGAACACAGAAGATTTCCGAAGAAATCTGGTTTCCCAGCACTGTTGAACATGAAACTTGCAAGGTTTTGCCTATTATGATGTGACATTTCTTCACTCATAAACTGTTCTTTCTTTTTAAAAAAGGTTTTGCTGCAGATCTAAATGCACCAACACTGCACCAACAGTGAATTCATCTTCTACAAAGGCTTGCTCATAAAAAAGATTAAAAAATTCAAACCAACACCATGAAGGATTTAAACCTTTGTATAATACACAGGCTCTGTGGCAGGACCCAATTCACTGGTTTCCTTTGTACACAAGAACAATAAAGTCTCAAATAAAGGCTTCGAGAGAGTACATAAACAACTCTTTTAAAACAAGCAAATGTGTCCTTTTAAGTCCTTCTCATTAAACAGACATAGGCTGATGAGGATACTGAGGCTACTTGTGCATATAAGAATGCCTGGGAAACAACCCCTGCTGTAGGCAACATGTTCAAAAGTTAGATCTAAACCACAGAAATACCAACTCCATAGGACACATTTCATTCTGTTAAAATGTCTGGAATCAGATTACTTAGTCCTCACAATCATCAGGCTTCACAGAGTAGGACTAGGTAACTGAGAGTCTGTTTTAACCTTCTCATGTTCTGCCAAGAGCCTTCAAAAGTGTTCCTTTCTTAAGTGTTCTTAAGTATCTGTAAAAATGCTATTTAAGAACATCCAGAATTAATGTGGCCTCAAAACTACTAATAATGCTGTTCCAGATGTTTGTGGTGAATTGTTGAGCAGGAAAATTAATAAAGCCATACTTACACAAATGAGTTTGCTTTAAAATACTTGTCTGGATCTGTCCTAAACCCATTAAAATCAGAAAATTCTGTACTCTGTCTCTTTAAAGCAGTGGTCCCCAACAAACCACATTAAGCTTACAAACTTCTCATGCATTCTTATCATCAAACTTTTTGAACTGGAAACAGTATAAACTTTGCAGTTTACTTTGGTTCTGTGGACCACTTCCCATGACCTCATGGTTTGTAGTTTGGAAACTGGTTCTCTAAGATGTATGTGTATGATAATGGAAAGCATGACTACAAGAGGTCTGTTGGCTCTCATTTTAATTTGCTACAGTGGGTGATAGTAGCATTGAGACATAGACTTTTGGCAGGTCAGCAACCTGGACTTAGACCCAAGGTCCTGATCTACCTATATATCCGTAAGGACAGATTAGTTCCATGTCCCTCAGGCACTGAAAAACAGTAGAAGCGAAAAAAGCTTTTCTCTCATGTTTGCTCTTATCCACCTAAGAAATCTGAAGCTCTCTGCTATATGACGCAGTCAGGGCTTTTCAGCTCCTATGCATTGCCTTCTTTTTTTCTGGCATCTGTCAACGTATGGCTTGACTCTTCAGCAGGCCTGAAGAGTGAAGAGCTAGTTCCCTCCTGACTTGAGGGCAAAATAGCATCTAAGTGAGGGGAAGAGTGTAACAAGTCCCCAGGCTAAAATGTAAATTTTTTGGAAGACATACATGTGTATGTTTTCAGACTCGAGTGACTCAAAGTTGCACCACCAAAAAAGAGTGTGTATTCCCATCTCAGTCAAAAATCCTTGTCCTTAAATACACTGAATAAAAGTCCTTAAATACCTTGTATTTAAATGTGTAGTGCTACTCACTAATGTAAGAATAGCTACTTAGATGGGTATTCCCATCCTTACAAAACCAAAGCTATTTGTTTGCACGAATACGATTTTTTCTTCCTGCTTTCAATACTAACATAAAAGATGAAGACTAGCAAAAAATCTCCATCATTTAGGTGTGTCCCTAGATGACACGCTGTTTTCTGTTTAAAACATCTAGTCCCTTCTTAAAGACTAAATGTTTTAATGAATAATGCAAGGTACAGCCCTATGCTCAGGGGCTCCTCAGCGTTGGTCGGTTCCAAGCTTAGGTCTGCAGGGGTTCAGGAGGAACTGGCCCTCAGTCCCTGCAGACCTGAAAGATGTAAGGAGTGCAGAGGTCCTTAGGCCAAGTTTCTGCTACATCCTGGAGGCTTTTCAGTACTTTTCAGTACGGAGTAGGAAAACTTGAAATAAGAAGCCAGCTTAGCTGTCACCACTGGGGGCCACTGCTACTTAGCAAGAGAGAAGCAAAGGCAAGTTGCTGCAGGTCCTGGAGCCTGCCCGGACTAAAGATAGCTCCTGGAAAGAAGCAAGGAAGGGTCCCTGCACAGAGTTACTGTTCGGAGATGGGAATAGCCAGCAAAGACATGCACAGGGAATTGAAATCTCCTGAAAATGAACATATGAATGAGATGCTAAGACTTTTGCTGAATGTCACCATGAGTAATGGCAGAAGTGGCACCAGCCACTCTTTACAGCAGTACTCCCAGTCCTGTGCTGGCCCACCTATCTGTGGGAAGTAGCTTGCATACCAGCAATAATTGTGATGGCCTGCTAATCAAACCTGGGCAGAAGAGGGTCCTCATCGTTGCTGTCTTCGTTGACCAAGGAATGACTTTACTTACTAATAGGGAGAACAGGCAATAAGGAATAAGCAAAAAATAAAGTCAGGTAGCAGAGACTTTTGGGGAGTAGTTAGAGAGCAAGACAAACTGGAAAATGGTAAGATGGGCAGAGGAATTATGTGCAAAAGTGAAGTGGATAGCTTCTTCTTATAGTCTGAGATGTATTTTCTTCTCAATACTAATTTCTGTCTAAGTGCATACTGCTGGAGTAATGCAGAATTCAGAATTCTGGACTAAATGCAATAGTCAGGCTTTTCCAAGGGTTTTCCCAAAGGATTAAGAAACCTCAGGTGAAAGTCTTTCTCACTCCAGACATCCGTATCTATAACATTATTTTACAGCCAAATTGACTGTTCTGAAAATCCTTTGGACCAAACATATTGAGCCTTGAATGGAAACCAAGGCCTGACTTTTCCTATCCCTTACATGTAAGAAGATGGCATAATTCACTGACTTCAAATGGGCTAGTGTTCATATACTTTACAAGTGGCAAGCGACTGTCACCTCACAGCCATTTCTCACATTGATGCAATACAAATGTTTTGGAGAGGAGCAGTTACATGTCACATACACCAACATTTGCCCCTTAGAGCTGCTGGGTTTTAGGCAGCAGCATGTATTTTCTTTTTGGTCTGAGCTGCCATGCCATGCAGCAATGACATCTAAGGGCCAGCCTGACTGAATGTAATCCTTTTGAAAAATAAACATACATGGAAGTGTGAAAAGGAGAACCAAGCAAAGAGGGGTTTCTCCCCCCCAAAACTAATGGGCAAGCTGGCATAATTGTTGCTAAGGATTGTTGAATGTTGACCTCCCACCAAACACTTTAAATACGTCTCTGGCACTAAACAAGCATTGTATCACTTTGGGCCATATCAACCCAAACCTCTGATTGCAAGCCAGGCTGGAGAAGCCCATCACAAGCAAATGATAAGAAAAGCAGGTGTGGGTCACTGAGGGGTGATCCTGGCCCCAGCCCCCCGGGAGACCTCTGGCACTGGTACTGCTATTGTACAGTGTTAATTAGATCATTCTAATTAATTCATTCAAAGTGTAAATTAAGAAGGAATGAAGATAAATTACACTAATACATTTAACCCCATGCTGTTTATTTAGCAGCTGAACAAAATAATGTGGTTAAAAAGAGTCTAACAAGGCAAAAGCCCAAGACACAGCTGTTTAATAGCATTAAAAATGAGATCTCAGCCTGTGCTACGGGCACATACTGCTTGTTTGCATTTAAAAGGGTTGCCAAGATAGCTGTACTGGCAAACCCTGCTAGTATAGATGCAGCTGATATTAATAAAACAAAACAAAAAATATATTTCCATCTCCTGAATGAAATAACCTGCACTGGTAAATGGATTATTTTGCTGGTACAGCTCTGCCAGCATTAGAACTCTTTCTGGTGTTGCTAGGGTAGTCTGGAAGATTTTTTAGCTGCATAGCATGCCTGCAGAATGTTTAAGTGTCAATAAAGCCATATTATAAAGTTTGCCATACATTCAGGGATCCAGGAACTTGTCTCAACACAGAAGCCAAACCAATTTAAATAAAGTATGAGGTGAAACTCATTTACTTAAAACAGCAGTGCTTCTCTGCATAGCAAGCTGGATTTGAGTTAACAAAGAAGTTTTTGCTACCCCAATTTTTTCAGAGTCAAATGTGGCACTTACGATTCCAGAAATGAAAACTGAAAATATTTGGGGTTTTACATGCTTTCTGTTTTTGAAGGCCACACTTCCATTCCACACAGTCATTCTTTCAGACTTTGTATTAAAAAAATCCAAACAACAAAACCAACCCCAAGAGATGATCAGTTTCACATGAGTCCAGAAGCTGGAGCTTTCAGAAAAAGGCCAATTATCTTATGAATTTTGATAAAATCATGGTATTTAGCAACACTTCAAAGATCCTATCTATCCTGGCATACGAATACTAGGAGAAACATGTTTAAACTAGTTCAGTGGGCATGTTAAGCTATGTCCTGGGATAGGCTAGGCCAGCTTTGTTTTCAGCAGTGTCAAAATACAGATTGGCCCATCTACAGAACTGGCTTAACCGGAACTGTGTTTAAATGTGACCTGACTTAGTTCTTAGACCAACATAAACCAGGCCAAAGATTTGCTTTGGACCAGGTTAACTTCTTGAGTGTTTTTTCCATGCTAGCCATGCAAGCATTCTTATGCTAAATGTGTTACAAGCTGTATTCAGCCAGAGCAACCTAGTTTTAACTCCTGTGCAGAAAGGAGCATTGGCACTTTGGATGCTCTTTGCCACCTGAACATCAACAGGGGCTCCTGAGAGTGTGTTGAAGAGAACTGTTGTTGTGGTTTGTAAGCGTTCCAGGTGTGGAACTACAGGCAGAGGACTATAGAGTTACTTTTTCTTCTCCTTCTCTGCTCCCACCAGTTGCACTACTTTACACAGTGCATATGCGCTGAGTTACATGCACACAGAAGGGGCTGTCTGGCTGTGTAGTTGTTTCCCCAACAGATGATGTATGGCATCATCCTATCATTCTGCCCTGATTAACTTCAACAGGTTCCTCATTTTATGGAGGACAAGGAAGATCAGTACTTCATCTGGTCACTCTCTTACAGGATTATTGCCTCATTCTGTTCATGCAGAGTTATTGCCAAAATCTGCATGCTGTGGGCAGCCATGTAAGCCCCGTATGTTGTCTTCTCTACAGACCTCATTTTTCACTGACCATTCCTCATAGCCATGCTCAAAATCAGTTTTGCAGTTCAGATGTTGCTGAGCAATAGATTGGGTAGCATTACTCTACCCTTTCTGGTTTTCACTCACGGTGATAATTCCCCCCCTTTGAAGTTTGTCCTGTATGAAGTAATGCGTCCCCTGTGTTTTTAGTTGCATGGGATGATATAATCTGACCTTCTGACACCAGACTATGAAGATTCACCATAAGGGAATTTAGCTCTAAGGGGACAGGATTTGGATGGAATCTCTGCAGGGTTTTGTTGGGAGAAAATGGGAGAAAACAGGATCAAGGCATTTTATGGGAAATATTATGATGAAAGGGAAAACCCAGACTGAAAACATGGACAATCCAATGAGCAACAAAGGTCGAACATTCACAGCCTGATCCAAAATCCTCTAGAGATACATGACTCAGGTGAGCATTGGTGTCTGTGAATACCCCTTGCGTAAGGTCGTTTACAATTTCCAACAGCTTCTCACACCTAAACAGCTTTGAAACATACTTTATTACATACAGATGTGCAGCATTTTTAGACCTTGCAATCTGCAATACTTCATGTCGCAATCAAACAGTATTGTAAAAAGAAATAATCTATGAAACAAATTACTCTTTCATCTGCTCCCTGTTCAGCCATCTCTCCAGGCTTGCGCATGCCCCCAGGCTCTCTGGAATTTCAGATGTGTCCTGCTGTACACTAAGTGTGTGTTTCTCTGCAGACTCCAGAGTCCAGCAACAGGAATACCAGTAACCATCTGCACATTAGCGAATTGCTTGCAGGGCTTTTTTTAGCAGGAGAAATTTGAGTGACATTTCATTATGAGGAATGAATGAATTCTCCTAACTATTATATGCAGCTAGGAGTTTCCTGGTGGCGGGAGTAAAATAGTTGCTCTTATCTTCCTGGAAGGCTCTTTAGACTAAAACCATTGCTTTAAATGGTAGTAGCAAAAGGTGAATTAGCAGTACAGTAGGTACGATGCTTAGGATGGTATCCTGTATTCTTCTTGCAGAGAGCTGCACAATACCATTATGTAAACACGGCAGTTATGTCTAGAAGATGTTTATTTTTGAGATCGGCCTTTTGCACAAGTGCGTTTTTCTCATACTTTGTTAATTGGGAGATAATTAAAGCCAGGCTCAGCTTCGTGCTGCCGTCGCGGCTCTGCCGTGCAGCTACGGAGCCGCAGCGCTACGGCGACCTCACGAGAGCGCAATGACAGCGCGGCACGCTGCGCGCCCGCGGCGCTCGGACCCCCGCGGCCCCGGGCTCGCTCGGGCCGTGCCCGCCGCGCCCCTCGCCTCCTCCCCAGGGGCTCGGCGGCCGCT
>JANZLQ010000079.1:55806709-55826695 GCA_026212715.1 Elanus axillaris | reverse complement strand
CCGCGGGTAGGTCCGCGCCAGCGGGGCGGCGCGGCGCGGTGCCGCTGAGGCTGGAGACCGGGCCGCCCTGCCCTGCGGGTCCCGGGCACGGCTGGACCCCGGCCCTCCGCCGCCGCTCCGGCGAGCGTCGCCCCTTCCGCAGGCCAAGCGGCAGGGCAGCGGGCGGCCGGTGGGGAGGCACCCGCCGTAGCTCTCGTCTCCCGTGCGCGGCTGTCCTCAGAAAGCGCCGGCTGCAGTTAGGAAGGCTGCTAGCCTCCGCGGTGGGCTCGGGTTCCTCCCAGGGGCACCGGAAGGTCCGGAGCATCCCTCGGCGGGCCGGGGCAGCGCAGGGCAGGGGAAGGAGCGAGCGCCTCGTTGCCGCCGGAGCTGGCTGCGGCGCCGCTCTCCCCGCGCCGGTGCGGAAACTTTTGCACGTGGTTGTTGCCCTGTAAAGGAAACCGAATGCGTTTTAACTTCTCGGACTGCTTCTTCATCAGGTTGGGAAGAAACCCAGCAAGTTTCTTTTCGGAGACGGAGTTATTCAGGCGTTATGATGGAGTGGAGATGTGTGTGTGTGGGGGGGGAATTTAGAGTTGGGTTTCTTTGTCTGCATGTGGTGAGCAGTAGTGCATTCCGAGCAGGAGCAGCGCGTTCTGCTCTCCATCTCGCTGCAGGTCCTAGGAAGCCACTGAGTTTGTGCTGGAGGACTTTAGGTAGGGTCAGGGTTTGGCTCTGCAAAACTGGTGGTATCTCTGCAGATTTAGCCACTGAAAGTGGTGTTAGATCTATGGGATTTTTAGCAGATTTCCTCTCCTTCAGCTGTTTCAGTGATGCTAAACAAAAACGCAGCCACCACCATGTAATTACAGAGTCGTATTAAAATGAGCCTACATCAGGGATGTGTCAGTAATTTGAAAATACTTAATTTTTCATTTGATTTAAGCTGAGACCTGCATGCTGCAGAGCTGTTAAGAAGTAGGGCAGGGAGTCTGTTGTTTAGTCTTAAAGTAGTGTTTACTACTGGGCTGCTGCGACAAGTAGCCTGTTGAAGTGTAATTATAAATCAAAGTCTTGGTTCAACCTCTGTTCCTAGATAAAATCTATATCTGTAATTTACTGACCACTTCTTGTCTTTTACATACAAATATTATTATTTCTAAGGAAAAAATGCCTGAAGGGATTTGACTCATACTATTCAAGATGAACATTTGCTCACTGACTGTAAATTACCTCTGCCGAAGTATTTGAGGCTTGCACAATTTCCAACACCAAATAGAGAAATCAGAGATGTCATTTATATATTTGAATATTCTTGTAAAATTCGGGACTGAGCTAATTGTCAGAAACTGCAAAAGGACATGTTTACAGAAACACAGCCTGTTAGTAAATTATGATAATTGCTTGTAAGGGTGTTTGTTCGACTCGTCCATGTGTGAACTCATCTCAGCAACCAGAGTGGAGGAAAAAGATGTGTATAGATATGTATCTTTGTTCTGTTTCAGGAAATACGTTAGCTTATCTTAAATGTGAATTGGCATTTTTTGAATTCTTGTCAATAGAGGACATTGTGATGATAAAGGCAATATTACTGGAACAGTTAAAGACCGGCATATGTGAAATCTGCAAGTGCTTTGTGAGAAATGGGATTGCCCACTGAAAGACCAAGCCTGTTTTGGTGGGGTGAAACGCTGAGTGCCTTATTCAGTAGCTGTTTGAGAGGGGATCTTACCTTATTTTTTTTTTTTTAACAGCGGTGTTCTTTACTATGGCTGTGGGTGGGCTTGGGTAACGTGCAGCAATCTGTTCCTCTGCATATGGTCTGTAGCTCACTGGCTTCCAACGTATACGTAACTGCTGGGTGGGTTTTTTATGTTTGCCTCTATTTTGTTGTGTTTGCCTCTATTTTGTTGTGGTTATGGGCTCATTCTGGATGATGCTGAGCAAGTGGTGCTCACAGGAGTACAGAGCCCGCTGAAAGATCTGAACGCCCGCATTTGCAGCCTCTTGACATGAACTTTACCTGCCCTATTTCTGAACCCTGTGTGCATGATAAAAGAAAGTTTTCAGTATACTCTGAATTCCCCCAATATGTGGGGGGGAAAGGAGAGGAACTGTGTTTCCATAGAGATCCTGACATGCCTAGACTGTGATGTCTACTCATTCATTTAATTGGGATGGGGAGCAGGGGGGCAATGAGTATCTTCAGATCCTGGTGACTCTATTGTCTCTGATTAGTGGGTGTTTAGCTCCCCTCCTGCTCCCTAGCGAGGAAGCCAATCTGTAGAGATCCAGTGAATGCTTTGCACTGCATCACAATAGCATTTAAAATGGTAAAGTGCTTGCAAGTTTGAAAAAATTGTGGGGGGTGCTTTGCCAGTAAAGGGTTCGCCTTCGCATCTGTGTTTCCCAACTGTGTGTGTACTAGTATTTCAAGCTATGACCCTTTCTGTAATCCTACAGTTCCAGCAGGTTTCAACCTGTATATGGTCACTATAATCCTTTTGGCTATAGATTAAGTGGGTAATTTTAGTCTTGAGATTAGTGTTCAGGATCCATGAATGCCATCTGAGTCTTTTTTTTGCTAGACAATACAATTGCATTAAAGGTAATTTCATTTTCCTTGTAAAAGGATTTGTGTTGTGAAGACTACCAGCCTCCTTAATTTGTTTTGTGTTTAGTGTTAGTACATTTAATAGGTTGGTCTAGGGAGCATTAGTAAAATAACTTTCCAAGCACTGGTAAAATACCTTTCCAAACTTCTGCAGGGTAGAGAGAGACATATACTCTGCCTTGTATCTCTGATGGGAAGGATTCCTCTCTGTTTTGGAGGGGTTTGAATTAAGTAAGCACTGTATATTGAGCTGTGTTGCTTGTTCTTTTCAGTCCTGGTTAATTTCATCATGAAGTCATGTTTCAGATTAAAGGAAATGGGCTATGGTGTTTTTACTGTGAGGTGTCTCTTTGTTCCTTAATTGATGTTGGTTTGAGGGGCCTTTTGCTGTGACTGCAGGGAAAGGTGTATCACAAACTTGCTGTTGGATGTGACACATCAGTTATTCTGTACTTTAGCACAGCTAGCAAGGAGAATGGTGCTGGCTATGCTGCAGTTAATCTGCAGGTGTTGCATATTCCCTATACACAGATCCCTTGTTCTGAAATGGGAGTCCGCTGCCCAAATTAATCATATATGGTTTTGATTTTGTTGAAGGTTCTGGTCATATGAATCTAGAAAAAGACATCTATTTATTAAAAAAATGCTTTTGGGGGGGGCTTGTAAAGCTCTTGTGTCATCTTGAAGCATGAAATGTGGGAATAGAGTTGTGCAGTTCTGTATTGCTTAAACATGCTCAGGAATATGAAAATATTTGGGTCTGTGAGAGAGGGAAGTATATCCACATTAAAAACCTTCACAACTGGCCCCAGGTCATGCTCTGACTGAGCATCAGGCACTTCCCAGGTAGGCTTTTGCCCTGTTCCTTATGGGAAGCTGCAATAAAAGGGACTCTGGGCAAGCGAATATCATAGTAATTAGGGAAGTTTGGTTCTCATGTTTCTCCAAGCTTCCTCTCTATTTTGGAGAGACAGAAGTGAGATTTTTACAGTAGTGGTCACAGCCACAGCTTGCACTGGGCTCTGTATGCTTCGTCTCCTATTACTTGCACTCTGGCTTTTGGCCATTAAGTTTATATGGCTGCCAGTATTCCTCTGTTTCCCTATACTCTATACTATTTTGGCTTGACTCTTGATTAAATCTGGAAACTTGCTGTTGTAATCGTACAGAGGCCTGAATACCGTGGCAGGTAACAGTAACTATTCACCTTCAAAGAGGGACCGAACACTATTGTGTTTGTTAGGTGTAGGGTAGGGTAGGATATGTTTTCTGTTTTATGCCTCTTTCAAACCTCAGAATGAACTGATGGCTTGTGCTCTGAATACCTGACTCTCAAGGTAGCTTCAGAGGCGATGATGCCTTGGTGATTTTAGCTGACAATCAAACCCCTTTTTTCTGCTGACTCTGCCCATGTATATGCTATGTCACTCTAGCAGGTGGCTGCTGGCAGAGTTCAAGATGTAATCTCTAAAATTCACTCATCTTTTTGGGTTTTTTTTATGATTTCTCAAGTCTAAATTTATGATTGTTGCTAGGCTTTTGTTTTAAAGTTTCCTTCTTTCATTCTCTGCTGTTGCATATGGAATCATTATACAGAAGGAAAGCTTCCTAATGGGATTAGTAGGTTTTGTTCCCCATGCAGCTTTTGACATTCCTTAAGTATTCTGTCTGGTAGCTCTTCCTGCTATGATTCAGTACAGGAGAATGTTTCAAGCATGTGCATGTGTACGTATGTAATGAATCAGCTGGTCTAGGTTGGGGAAGGGTGAGAAAATCGGTCCCGGTTCCCTTTCTTTCTCCTCCGACTTACTTGCTTACTGTATTGCTATGAAAGTTGGCAATCAGGTTTCCCAAGACAAACCTGCTCTTGGGCAACAAATTTAGAGTATGTCATTTATGAAACTCATCTTACAGAAAAAACCCACCCACCAAACACATGCCAAAGGTAGATGCAATTTGCTGTCCACTCCTCTATAAATTAAGGCTTTTTTCCCCTGTTTTATAGTGAATAAGATACACTTTTTGATATGTAAAAATAATAACAAATTTAACTGTCTCATTGATCTTACTAATTTTTTTCTTTGTTTATAGGTGTGAAAGAAAATGTCAGTCAGCATGCATGAAAATCGCAAATCTAGGGCCAGTACTGGCTCCATAAATATATACTTGTTCCACAAGTCATCCTATGCTGATAGTGTCCTTACTCACCTGAACCTTCTGCGTCAGCAGCGTCTTTTTACAGATGTACTTCTCCATGCTGGGAACAGGTCATTCCCCTGCCACAGAGCTGTTCTAGCTGCTTGTAGCCGCTATTTTGAAGCAATGTTCAGTGGAGGACTGAAAGAGAGCCAGGACAGTGAGGTCAACTTTCATAATTCAATTCACCCAGAAGTCCTGGAGCTTCTTCTGGACTATGCGTATTCCTCCAGGGTTATCATAAACGAGGAGAATGCAGAGTCACTGCTGGAGGCTGGTGACATGCTTGAGTTTCAGGACATTCGGGATGCTTGTGCAGAATTTCTGGAGAAAAACCTTCATCCCACCAACTGTCTTGGCATGCTGCTTCTGTCGGATGCTCACCAGTGCACCAAGCTGTACGAACTCTCTTGGAGGATGTGCCTTAGCAACTTCCAGAGTATCAGTAAAAGTGAAGACTTTCTCCAGCTGCCAAAAGACATGGTAGTGCAGCTCCTTTCCAGTGAAGAGTTAGAAACTGAAGATGAAAGGCTGGTATATGAATCAGCTATCAACTGGGTCAGCTATGACCTGAGTAAGCGTCACTGTTACCTGCCCGAGCTATTGCAGACGGTGAGACTGGCCCTTTTGCCAGCCATATACCTTATGGAGAATGTGGCCATGGAAGAACTTATCACCAAGCAAAGGAAAAGCAAAGAGATTGTAGAAGAATCAATACGATGCAAGTTAAAGATCTTACAGAACGATGGAGTGGTCACTAGTTTGTGTGCCAGACCCCGTAAAACTGGCCATTCGCTTTTTCTTCTGGGTGGCCAAACCTTTATGTGTGACAAGCTGTACCTGGTGGACCAAAAGGCAAAGGAGATCATTCCAAAGGCTGACATACCAAGTCCACGGAAAGAGTTCAGTGCTTGCGCCATAGGCTGCAAAGTGTATATCACTGGAGGGCGAGGGTCGGAAAACGGAGTCTCCAAAGACGTGTGGGTGTATGACACCCTTCATGAGGAATGGT
Source organism: Elanus axillaris (assembly GCA_026212715.1). Classification (NCBI taxonomy): domain Eukaryota; kingdom Metazoa; phylum Chordata; class Aves; order Accipitriformes; family Accipitridae; genus Elanus; species Elanus axillaris. Next base: position 55,820,897 of record JANZLQ010000079.1, on the reverse strand, counting down.
CGAAGGCTGCTCCCATGCTGGTGGCTAGGTTTGGGCACGGTTCTGCCGAACTTAAGCACTGTTTGTATGTGGTAGGAGGACACACCGCAGCAACTGGTTGCCTTCCAGCTTCCCCTTCAGTATCCTTAAAGCAAGTAGAACAATACGACCCTGTGACCAACAAATGGACCATGGTTGCCCCACTGCGAGAGGGAGTAAGCAATGCAGCTGTAGTCAGTGCAAAGCTTAAGCTGTTTGCTTTTGGAGGTACTAGTGTTAGCCATGACAAGCTGCCCAAAGTTCAGTGCTATGATCAGTGTGAAAACAGGTGGACCGTACCAGCCACCTGCCCTCAGCCCTGGCGCTACACAGCTGCAGCTGTTCTGGGTAACCAGATTTTTATTATGGGTGGAGATACCGAATTCTCTGCGTGCTCTGCTTATAAATTCAACAGTGAGGCATATCAGTGGACTAAGGTGGGAGATGTGACAGCTAAGCGAATGAGCTGCCACGCAGTGGCATCTGGAAACAAATTGTATGTCGTTGGAGGCTACTTCGGCATTCAGAGGTGCAAAACGTTGGACTGCTACGATCCCACGTTAGATGTATGGAACAGCATAACAACTGTGCCCTATTCATTAATTCCAACGGCTTTTGTCAGCACATGGAAGCACCTCCCCTCATAATTGTGTGTATGTTGCAATTACAAATTATCAGGTAAGAAATAGCACCTTTGAATTCCACTGTAATAATGCTTTTCACAAAGCTTTTCAGCAGCAGCCATGAGGAGAGTGAGTATGTTCAATCCAATTTTACAGCTGGAGGAACTGAGACACGTATATTCACAGGTTGTTGTAAGCCAGGCACCGTGTCTGTGACAAAGCCAGATGCTGGAAGTCGTTTGTTGCATATCTTACACCCATTTCTCTTTACAGGGTTTTTTCCTTTATCATTTAGATGTAAAGGACTGAACAAACCCAACATTTCTAACTTGTGGGGAAATGCAGATAATCTTTTGGAAATTAAATCCTGCTCTGCATCTAAATACTAAATGCATGCTAAACAATGGTTTAGTGCCCTTTTCCTGATGACAGAGGCTAGGTCATTTTCTATATCCAGCAACAGTGCCCCAAAAGATACTGTAAATTCTGATCTGAAACCTGATAGTGAATTCGCTTGAATTTCTGGGCAGACAGCATGCTTCTCCATGCAGACAGCCTATGGGGAAACTTGCTGTCTTATGAAAAGTGTTTTACAGGCACTTCAGGCCTAGTTTTCCATCTCACCTAGACAGCCCATGCAGGTGCAACAATGCTAAGGTTCCATTTTCTCCACTGATATACTTTAAAATGCAGATTTTTTCAAAACAGTTATGGTCATATATGTTGGAGTAGATATAGCGTCAGGAAGACATATAATTAATATTGCTGGCTGAAGTAATTACCAGTCTATAGCACGCACTGTTCCAAAACAATTTAATTATATATAATGGGCCAAGCTCTTACTAGATGCAACTTAAGCATTGCATCTTCTCACAAGCAAGTCTGAATTTGGCCTTGCTTGTTTGGTTGTGAATTTCTTTTTTTTGGGAAGAGAGGAGAAAAGGTTAATGAAAAAAACCCACTAAAATACCTAGGTACCTACACATATTGCTAATATTCTTCAAATCCGTTTTTTCATGCTAACTACTAACTGTTACTTCAAATATTATTTATTTTTTCCTTATTTTATCTTTTCTAGAGTTACACCACTTAAAATAAGTCACTGACACTTTCCGGAACTATTAATCTGTGTATTTTGCAACAAATGTGGCAGACTCCCCTTAGTGTTGTGTTGTTCTTTTCCTCCACTCCCCCCTTGAGACTTTAGTACAGAATCACAGTTACCACCAGCCAACCAAACAAATATAGTGGCATGCTTAATCCTAAATAATCCATTCCCTGTGAGTGGTAATTTCTTTTTTGATTTGAACAGTGTATAGCATAACCATGAAGGCAAGCAAGTTAGAAGGAACAAGGCAAATAAATGCAGTTGCAGTAACTAAACAAGATCTGCATTTACATCTGAGTTACCTAGAAGCCCAGACTGATGGAGGTTCTCCAGGAAATGGAAAGAGCAGCTTGTGTATAAAGACTTCCCTAGGTTCTTCTGTTTGGACAGTTCTTTTTTCTTTTTCTGTTTTTTTTTTGCAGCTGGAGACATTTGCCTGACTCTTGCAGTAAACACGAAACCCAAATGTCTTTGAAGTAGTGTAGTCAGAAGTATATATCTAGAAATGTAGGGTATCTGTGAAATTCCTTTCTTTGTGGTACACTGAGGATTCATCTTGTAGCTGTCTTTCAGCTGACTGGGAGCTTTGATTGAGTAAAGAACGCAAGGTTGGGCTCTTGCAAGCAGCAGGTCAGTGTGGAAATCTAGTGTCAAACTTGGCTTTGTTGTGCCATCAGCTGTTCTAGGTGGGTGGTTGTCTTGAAGACACTGCCCTCTCTCCTCTCCTCGCTTCATTTTTCCCAAACTTTCTCTTGCGAAAGCAGGGCAAACCCTTGAGACTTACCAGATCCTGGGTGCTAAGAGTAATCACACCCCCAACAGCCAGCAAATGGAAGCCCTGACTTCCGTGCGATGGCTTCCTTCCTAGCTGGAAACAATGTATTGATGTCTTCAGTTAATTTCCATTATTACTGACTTCTAGCAGTTCTCAGTGTTATCAGAGCAGCAGTACTGAATGCCTGGACTCAGGTCTGTGCCAAGAAAAATATTGACTTATTCTTCTGAGACTGACTTAATTGTTCTGAAGTCTACAGTACATGAGAGTGTTTTATTTTGAAAAAGAGTCCTCAGAATATAACGGTGCAAAAAGCTTTCCTTTGTTTTGCAGTATCTTGTTGAAAGCCATTATTTTAGCTTCACAAACACACAAGGTAACTGGCTTAACTGACACACAAGATAACTGGCTGAACTCAGCCGCAGACGGAACTATGTCCAATGATGTGTGCTCATCCAGCAAGTAGGGTTTTTTTTCTACTGACTCCTGCTGCTTTGTCAGTGGGTGGGAGGGACAAAAAGGAAATTACTTCTGATTACCCTCTGTTTTCATGGTGCTGTGTGGCCCCAGTCTGACAGCTTTTAGGAAGACTTCAGTCTGCTCTGTCTCGTTCCTCAAACTTGGGGCTTTAGAGTAGGTTGGGGATTTCCCCCCCCTCCCATTTTGGAATTGCTTATATTTTTTTAAGTTCATCCCATGATAGGGAATATGGTTTTGGCATCAGTATTGATAGTCTGTTTCAGTGGGAAGAACAGCATGCTATGCTGAAGAATGTCTAGAAAAGACTAATCAACACTAAGTGGAGAGACCTTTTTTCAGACGTAACCATGATAGTGTGTTTCAAGCCCACAGTTGCAAAGGGGCTTGATGCTCTGGGCTGTTACATAGGCTGTGGTATTTCCTGTGAGTGTTCCCTGTTGTTCTTAGACATCACAGCTTGAGAGATGTGGTATGTTCAAATGAACTGTGAGTTCACTGCAGCTCCTTTGCGTTGTAATGGTGTAGGATTTGCCTCCTAAAATTCTAGCACTGCTGTCAGAAATGACTGTGATGAGCTGATGATGGTTTGGAAGCTGGCATTTTAATACAGCTTCACAGTGAAAAAGCAAAGCACAATCTCAGCATCCAAAGGCTGAATGTCTTATTGAATAATTAATCAATTTTTATAAAGGACTGTAGGATGGAATTACTGATGCATGATGCATTGCTGTGTGAAAAGAAATGAGGCAGACTTCTGCTGTAATGAATAGTAGATATGTTTTAAGTAGGAGGATTATATATCTCTTTCTATATTGTGAGTAAATTCAATTCAGAATTCTTCATGGTGAATGGAGGCATTGGGGTGAGACACCTTCACCTCCCCTTTTGCTTTACTCCAGCCAGGTTTGCTTTGGCCCAGGGATAGAAAGAGCTCTTTGCAGTAAGTGTTCATGTGGGCTCTTGTGGAAGAGAAATTACACAAGATTATGTTCACTTAAAACAAATCCACAACCTTTAAAATTTTGGGGGAATATAGAAATGTTGAAGTATACAGGATGCAGAGCCCATCACATTGAACCGTATTGGGCCAGTTTGAGGTTTCAAATGACTGAACTTTATAGCCAAAAAATTAAACAGCCTTTCTGGCATCAGTAGGGTGGTTTGCAGCACAAGGCTAATAGAATAATAAAGGCAGAATCTGACCCTAAATAATTATGTTCTTGGCTGGCTTATTTATCAGTAGTTGGCTATTGCACAGGCACGTTGAGGTGGGGGGGGCGGGGCAGGGAAGTCTATCAACTGGATTGTATCCTAAGCCTAGCTTTTAGATTTTCTTTGACGTCTAACAAAAACCTGGTGGTATATTGTCTCATAAAACCCCTTTAAGTCTTTTCTCTCTCCTCCCCCCCCCTCCTCTTTCCATGCTTTTAGTTTACTCCTTTTTTGGAGAAGAGAATTGGAACCTCAGATCTGGAGAAGCAATTTTAATGAAGAAAAATCATTCAGCATACTGCATTTGAAGAAAATCATCTGCACCTTGTAAATTACCTAACCTAGACATGAAGGAATGGGAGGGGAAAAAACTGTCTTCAGTGCTTCAGCACATGGTTAAATATGAATGGAAGAACCTGTGATCTGGTCCATGTGCTAGTAATTGTGGATTAATGCCAATATTAATCAGTCCTTCAAAGAAGAAAAAGAAGAGACAGAACTTCTCTGAGCTGTGCAGCACACAGCATTTGATTTCTGTGGCCTCTGCTGTTTCTATATGAAATTTGAAATGGTTGTCACCTCTCTTTGTGGTGGTTTGAAGTCCCAGCACCACCTGCAGGGGAAGCAGTCCAGGTCTGAAAACAGCAAGATGCTGCTGTGAATGGAGATACAGCAGTGTTGCTGCTAAACTCTGCTAACCGGAGAGTGCTTGTCTGTGGGCAGTGCCTACAGCATCTCTTAGATCAGGCATTGCATTGTCCCGTGTGCAGTGAGTGACATTCTGCTTGATAAGGAACAGACCAGTGGTGAAATGTTTTTGCAACAGTGGGGAACGAAAATGACTCCCCAAATGCTCTTTGTTCCCTTTCCTCCCTGTATTTATAAGTAATTCAAACTGTCTCATTCCTGTTATGTTACTTGTAGATATAGTTATTTATTGTTAAGTGCTTGCATGCTGAAACAATGCCTGCAATTGTCTTCATGTGGCAAGGGCTTGTGTGAATTGTTGTAAGTTTTGCACATTTTGTGATCTCTGACTTGCTTTGCTGCACAAAGAAAGAAGACTGTTCGGTAACAGTTGGAGGTGGAAGGGAGGGGTGGCTTCCCAGTCGGAAATGGAAGGATTACAAGGCAGGATCTTAAATTACACACGTACTAAAGGAAGAAGCCATGGAGGTCACTTTCTCAGGCCACCAGCTCCCCAGGTTGCATGTGGTGTGTCTTGTAGATGGTGTCCTTGCTACATTTCATTTGTTGGTCATGCCTTTCAATTTCTAGTCTGGAAATAGCCAAAAACTCTTGCAGCTCTTTCTTTGTGCAGCTTCCCAATTGCAACGCAAATACTGTGGAAGAGCTTCCGGATACCAAGCCCAGATGAAGTCATTGTCCAAAGTTATTTATTTATTTATTGAGTTGGAGGAGGGATACCTACAATATAGCCACATTGACCTGAATGAGTGGATATGGTGATTCAAAAATAAAAACAAAAAACCTCAAGATAGGTTAGTGATGAAGTCTTAAAAAAAAAAAAAAAAAAAAAAAAAAAGAAAAAAGAAGAGCAGCAATTTTGCACTGACTGGATTGCCTCACGCACCTGGATTTCAGATGATCATCTGGGCGGCCAGGTGTCAAAGACCCAAGTGCTCTAGCAAAATTCTTATGGGGATAGAAAACCAAACCTCTTAATCTTAAAAATAGCCCTCAAACTCTGCTGCCTTTTATTTTCCTTAGCCAGGTGTGTCTTTAAACACTTGGTTGCTCAGAAGCGTCAGATACAATCCTGAGAAACCAAACTTTGATTTTTAAATAAACTTGTTTCTTATCAGTCTGGTCTTGAGACAGAGATGAAGCTACTCTTTTTCTTCTGGATTTCAGAAGCTTATGTTTCACAGGTGCTTTCTTTGCCAGATCCTGTCATAAAGCGTGTATTGTATTGTGTTTTTTCCTAAATGTTTCTGGAGCCCAACTTAATGGGCACATTCAGTAACATGGTTGGTGTGTGCTGCGGTGTAAGTAAACAGCTGCATGGGTGCATGCAAAACAAAAATAGTCACATTGGTGATGCTTGCCTTTCTCTATGTGACAGTGATGTAACTGTATTTGTGAAAGCTTTGTCATCTGAAAGTGTTTACACTGGTCACTGGAAGTTTCTCTGTGCTGCCTTACGTTTGACTTGCTGTTTGGAGTAGACCCTTACATTTCAGAAACAGGGTATTTGGAGTTCTGTGAATACTGAGACAACATTGATTAATTAGCAAAGATATTAGCATTTTTTTTAAAGGGTGAGGGCCAGCTAGTTGTGAGCATTTACAGTTCCTGTGGTTAAACTGATTTCTTGAAATGATAGATTAAAAAAGTGTTTAAAACCACAGCCTGCCCAGCCCCCAGCATTGGTTCTTTTCTCTTAGATGGCTTTTAAGCAATAGAAAAACATCTTAGATAGGGTAGGCCTACTTGCACAGGTTGCACTGTTGAAGCTAACAGCCTTGAATTGCTGTTACCTTTCATCTTGTGGATCACTCCCAGGAGTGTAAAGGGAGCCATAAAATCAGACTTCCTGTGCTTTGCATGTCCTTTCCCCAGGCACTAGTGACTGTATGTGGTACAAGGAAGTGAAGAACAGAGTCCCCAGGGGCTCCCATGTTTCAATAAGGGCATGTAGGTTTAAGACCTGTTTTCTCTGTCAAGCTGATTAGAGTCCAGACATGAAGCTGCACTGCATCTAACTACTTAGCTTATGAAATCTGTTTTGTAGCACCATGCAACTTCCGAAAGTGGGATGAATTTTCTGCAGCTGTTTCCAGAGTTGTGGTCTGCTTTCAAGTCCTCGATTAATTCCTGTGTGTAGGCTGAAGGAAGCTGAAGTCAGGGTGGGCCTCTGGCTCTGCAGGGAACATGCTAGGCTCTTGCTCTTTGAATTGATGTGGGAATCCTGGCTAGCTATTTGACCATTCCAGTCCTGCAAAACACCCCACACTTTGAAGCAAATGCAGTTCACACAAAAACCCTGGCATGGGACAGGAAGGTTCTTCTTATTTTGCAGGCTGGTTGCTGTAGAAACATATAACAAAGGACAGCCTTCGTCTTCTGGTATAATTGTGCAGCCCCTTTTCTCTAGGTCTGACACCTGTCTGAATAAGAGTGATTAGAGCAGAATAATCTTCCCTTTCCTGGCTATTGAAGATGTGGTTCATGTGCTAAAAGAAAACTGTGCAAGTGAAGAAGTAAAATTGTCTATGTTGTGTCTTTTTGTTTGCTACTACATCTTAAGGTTTTGTAAAACTTGCATTTTTTTTTCACAATGTGAAACTGAAGGTCAATAAATTATTAGAGTTTTTCTCTTTATGGAATGTTTATTTCAAGTGTTTCATCTTCCTCCTCTCCCTCCTCACCCTCATGCTTTGAATCGCTTATAATGTCCTTTTCATGTCCTCTTAATAAAAGTACATCAACAACATGCAGTTCACTGCTTTGGTTTAAGCTTCTGCTTCAGTTGCACTTCCCTTCCCTTTGTTCTGTTCTGCTGCTGTTACTATGATCTCTATCTCAAAGTTCAGCAGTTAAAGCTCAGAACATTTAAGAACAGGAAATGCAAGTTTGTTGGTGCTTGCAGTACAGTTTAGCTAGTGCCTGATATAACTTGGAAGCACAATTAGGCATCTTGAATCCTTCCTAATTATTCTCAAGGAAAAAAATGCTGGCTGTGTGTAAAACATTCTGGTTCTATAAAATGCACAAATATAGCCAAACTCTTTGATATTTAAGCTTACTTACTTTTTTTTATGTGTATACAGGGTGGTGGGTTTGGGGTTTTGTTGTTTGGGGGGGTTTTTTGTTCGTTTTGGTTTGTTTTTAAATGCTATTGATTTTCTGTATTGGCTCAGCACCTCTCTGGCCTTAAGGTGTTGCTGACTACTGTCCAGGTCTAAAATAATGTAATGTAGGGGCATTCATGCATACACCATGGAGGTTCAGTTGCTCAGGATGGCCAAGTACTGACCTGCTGTTCTGCCTAGAACAGGATTTTCCTTGAGCGTGCAACCATTGCTTTGGAGCAAAGGAGCAGGGCCTTTTTGCCTTGCTTGGGTTGTTTCACTACCTACCATCTCATCCCTTTTCCTATACAGCTCTGAAGAAGAAAGTAAAAGGGGTGTCCACAGGCCACAACACTGTGCAGCAGGCATGCTGATGCTTCATTTGCCGTCACTAACCTGTACAGCATGACTTGTGTAACTCAGCACCTGAGTTCCCAGTCCTGGAAATGAAATTGTAGTGCTTGTTTGGCAGAGAGAGAGAAGGGCAAGGCAGTAGCAGGAAGTAGTGCTTTCTGCAAGAATTAAGTTTTCTGAAATCTTCTAATTACCTCTATTAAAATTCCTACAGCTACCCCCTGAAAGTCACAGGTTTCTTCAGGGTGTTTGTTTGCCCAAAAGAGTTAGGGCCACAGTATTAAGTGACTTTCAGGCCTTGGCACTGCTCAGTTAACCTGTGTGTGAGTTTGCAATCAGTCTTGGTTGGGGGAGTGGGACACTTATCTTGGAGAATCTTGAAATACGAAGGATACTGGAAGAAATCAACCTTCCCACAGAACAGGATAAAGTTAAATCAGTTACAGTGCTCATTGCAAGCCCTTTGCTGGACAGTAACTTGGGTTGATGGGGTTTTTTAAACTTTGATTTCACCAGAGCCTAGGATGCTTACAGCAGCACTGGGCATGAATGCACTGTTAGTAGAGTGACTCACTGGTGTAGTTTTTGTGTGTCAGGTTATTTGAAGACTTTTATCTCGTTATGGATTCAAACTCCTTTGCTTGACTCTTAATGTGGAGGACTTCTAATACTGGAGGTCTGATATTTACGGTAAGAACTTAAAATAGGTAATTACATTTAGATTTAAACCAGCTAATAATCTGTAAAATAGACACCTGCAAGGCATTGGCTCTATTAATGTTAAGTATGAATACTAAATGCCTTGAATGATTAGAAAGGAATCAGCTCATTAGCATTGAGTTTGGCTCCATCAAGCGTACCTGGGTGGTCAGCCCTTAACTGGGAAAGTCTCAAAGGCTCTGTCTATACTAGTAAATTGAACATACCCAGGAACGGTCTCTGGCACAGAGGCCAGTTGTCACAAACAGCCATGAGCTCTTCAAGCAGCGCCTTGTCCTGGCAAGACAGGGTGGCTGCTGGAGTGGTCTGGCTCCTGACCCCTGCTTGGGAATGCTCCAGAGCAGCACAAGTTTGCATGGGCCAAAAACATGCCGGGGCTCAAACAATTTAGCAGAACTGACAATTGCTTTCCAGTGCCTGCAAACATTCCTGAGCGTGGTTTAATGTTTTGCTGTCATCCCAGCAGGGATGTCTGTGTAACATCATGTTTAGGTCCTGGGTAACTGGGTGGAAGTTTTCTGACCCAGCATTAGTGACCTAAATGCTGTTGAAAGTGGAGGAAGGAATGCTGTCTCTCCATCACCCAGACCTTGATAAGTGGAAAAGACGGGTCATGAAGAGGTGGACATGCCACTTCATCAGATGCTGTGACACGAAGCTTTGGAAGTGTGGAGAGAAGAGGGCAGGAGTGCCCACAGGTAGGTGAAGAATGGTTGGTGTGCCTGAAGGTAGGAGCTGGCAGTGCCCTGCAGGTTTTGCAGCAGCAGCATGGTGTCTTCCGGTTTCAAAAAAAGAAAATGGAGTGGAGTCTGTCACAGACAGCTCAAGTGTCCGCATGGGAGCACATATGTGTGCCTATGTCCCGGCTAGCAAATACCTAAAGTTAAGTCTCTTTTGTTTTGAAGGCTCACTAGTCCCCAACTTTACTGGCCATATCACCATTTTTGGCCCTTACACCTCTGTAAGACCTGCATAATTTACTCTCCTCCACAGTGTGAAAGGCTGCAATCTGAAATAGTAATCTGGCCTATCATCTGTGTACACGTATGCACATAAACCATACGAAACATAAATATTGTAGGAAAATAATATGTTTATTCAAATCTTTACATTTATGTGTGCATGTGGCATGAAGCAAAGTACAAACTCCCTCAGTGGTAACATATGCATATACACAACAGGACCATCTGTTCTCTATGTGTCTTTAATAAAGGTCTGTGAATTTTGAAGTGTCACTATTTGTTAGAAACTATGCATTTAAATATGAGAATTACCCTTAAAACTAAAAATGTATGTAAGGCATGACTGTGAATTCAAACGAGTAGTTAAATAAATTACAAATCTCTTTCATAATCATGTTTAGGCTGTGCTTCTGGCCCAACAATACGCTGAGAGTCTTAGGAAACCAAATTACACAATGTGTCCTTTTTTTTGTGTGTGTGTGTGTCTAGTTACCCTAGAAACCATAATCTTTATCTCTGAAGCGATGGGGAGCTGTGAAGGAAGCAAAGCCACTGGATTTTTTTGCCAGGACCCCTCCTAATCCTACTCTTATGTTATCAGACAATTAGTTAATTACTTAGTGCTTGTGTATTAGATGAAGTTCATTAGATATTTTGTAATCACTGTGTGGAATTTGTGGAGCCTGTGCTGATTCAGAGGTAAAGTTTATGGTTGACTGTGTTACTTAATTGCAATTATACATTTAGATAAGCCAGAGTCACAAATACAAACTAAGATTTTAAATCTGCAGCTCTTTCCATGAAATGTCAACATATCTCTTCACACTTCATCCCAACAACAGGTTTGTGAGGGAGAAAAATATTTAGACCTAGCCTCAGGCCAGGAAGCCAGAGCACAGGAGTTTTGTTGAAGGATGCAACAGGACTCACAGCAGAGCCTCCTTGGGTCTCCTGGCACCTTCCTGGAGCCACTGCATGCACTACGTGGTTCAATGAGATGTCAGGCTGCTTTGTGAGACTGGTTGTGAAAACTTGTGGAATCCCCATCCCTGGAAGTGTTCAAGGGCAGCTTGGATGGGGCTTTGAGCAGCCTGGTCTAGTGGAAGGTGTCCCTGCCCATGGCAGGGGGGTTGGAAGGAGATCTTTAAGGTCCCTTCCAACCCAAAGCATTCTATGATTCTGTAACTTGTCATCTCATTCATGTTGTTAACTGACTTGAGAAGGGGTTATACTACTTGCAGAGATTTTGTCTCCGAGGTCTAACAGAACTAGGGAGGACTTGCCACAAGGTAAACACAAGCGAGCTAGCTTTTTATATAGCGTAGAAGGACACCAGTCCTTTTGGGCAAATGGTTACTCTTTAGCTAAAGACCGCTGATAGCAAGCAGACAGTTTTAGGGATCTGCTGGTAGCAGAGTATTTACACAGACTCAAAATGTTATCCTGTTCCTCAGCATCCCTCCCAGCATGGAGAAGTACTGAGCAAAAGAAAGATGCAGGTAGGACTTTTTATCTTAAAGGCAATAGGCTTTCTTTTCCATTCAAAAAATAGAAACATCTTGTCTTACAAATACTGGAAAGAGTATTTTGAAGCCTGGGGATCGCTGTGAAGAGAAGCAGGCAATGCAGCTTTCGTCCTAAGGCAAATGGTTGGCTGGACTTGCCTGGCTCAGGGTTTGGGAAGCTGCTGCATGAGAGAAGGTCAGAAGTTGGCAGTGTCCCTGGGCATACAGGATAGTGGTCCAGCTTTCATTTTCATGCCAGCTTAGCTCTTACTTTCCCTCAACCCCATCTTTCTCTTTCAGCCTGTTCCTGTGTAAACTTCTCCTAGACCCGTTGCCCCAGCCCATAGAGTTAGACAGGGGGAGCAGTGAATCTTGCAGACATTAGGAGGAAGGGAGGTGAAAAGCTTTTGACAGCATTTGCTTACATACTGCCATCAAATGTAGTCCAGGAGCTGTATTCCACAGCCTGATAATCCTGTAGAAGGTCTGCCTTTGTCTCACTCTACCTGAATAGCAGAGCTTTAGCCCCTTTCTCACGTGGGTCGCGGCTATTAGCTGTTTGCAACCGTTTGGTGCAGGCCTGTGTCTAGCTGTTTCTGGTTAACTTTGCAAAACCCCCAAAAATACTTGTGTCATAAGGTAAGATCCAATGTGTTGTGTTAGCTAGTGTTTTGTTAGCTTTAAAGGGGTTAGTCGTCAGTGCTGATCTATGCCCTCTTCTGTTTAGTTGAAACATGCCTTTCATCTTTGATCCTGCAAATGGGCTTCTGGAACAGTTGGGTACAGATGCTCTCACAGAGACTGCCTTGCCCTGCTCACAGGAGTCCAAACACCATCCCTGTTACCAGGAGTATTTTATTTTGGGATTTATTAGCTGTTTATCATTTTCAGCAAATAGATTTGACTTGATAGAAACAGTTCCCTTCTCCCCACTTCTCACCCAGATGAAAATACCACCCCTTTAGTTACAAAGTAGGTGAATCTATTTCCTCACCTAATGTTTTTTGCAGATGCTTTTTTGCCAATATCCTTGTGACGGACATTGGGTTTTCTTGTTTTTCTATACAAAAGTGGAAGTTTTTTCCAAGGTGTGACTCGGCAGCAGCCAGGAAACCCACCTGCTTCTGTCCTCCTGACCACAGCTTCACAGCAAGGTGGGCACTGCAGGATGGGGGGAGATCTGCTCAGGTAAAAAGTAGCTGTCTGTGGGAGATGCTCTGAGTGTGCAGTCCAGGAGGCAGGAATGGGGCATTAATAGTACAACTGGTGGCTGTGGCACCTTGAGAAATACAGATCTTTTCTAGTTGGAGCAGACCTAACTCAAATCCTCTGAGATGCTGAAGAAAAAGAGTTTCCTAGGGACCTAGAGGAAACTCTGTGGTGTTTCTTCAATGCTTGCAGCTGCTGGACTAGCAGTCAAGGCTGCTATTTTTCTGTCTCACACTCTTACTCCAAGAAAACAGTATTTGTATCCAAGCATCTCCACTTTGTTCACATCATGCAGTGCATTTGGTGTTTCTATTTAAGTTATTTTATCTGATGCTATAACAAAATATGACTTTATTGATCAAAAGCCTGGGGGTATCTACAATCCATCTTGCTTTCAGGAAAGGGTAGGGCATGCTCACCTCAAGCCTCTGCCTCGTTCAGGGTCATGTCAAGCTGCCACTTGGTGTTTCTTGCCCGGGACCACAGACAGAAAACGGGGAGAAACAGCCTTGCTGTATTTGCTGGCACTGGTGGAGAGATGGCTCAGAGCTGATTGCAGCCCCAGAAACTGGGGATGCAGCAGCCCTGGATCCTGACTGTATGCTGAGGCTCAACTTCAGATAACTACAAATGCAGCTGCCAATAAGCTAAGGCACATTTTCTTACTCCTTTCAGCTACTTTGGTCCTTGGAAGAACAAGTCATCTTTTCTCTTGCTTTGATCCATTTCAAAGTTGCAAAGAGGAAAAATATTTATGGTTAAAACCCCCACACATTAAAAACTGTGATACGGGCTTTATAAATTCAGAGGTAAACTAGCTGGCTGCTCAGGCAATTGTATGGTCAAGCCCCATGACAAGAACATTTAAATGAAAAACGTGTAAGTAATTTTTAACTTAGTTGGAATACCAAAGACTGGATTAATTTTGATCTCTAAAATAGATACAGACTTTTTTTCCTATTTGGGTTTAAGTATTCTTGTTAAAAGCTGGCCTGTAAAATGCCTTAGCTTTCCCCCTGTCATCTCAGATACAACCTTTACCCTGCAATCATGTCTGTGTGTGCTTAACTTCACACAGCCTGAGTACTCCTGTTGAGTTCAGTGGATTCATTCAGAGACCATAATGCTAGCATGTGTCAGTTGCAGGATTGAGGTCCATGCTAATAGGAAAAAAAAAATCATGATGGAGCACTGCACAGTATTGATATAAAGGGTTGAGGGATGGCCAAACTGTTTAATTTTTCTGTTGAGGACATCAAAAAGATTGTTCCTGTGACAAACAGAAATTACCTGCTCCTAAAGTTGTGTGCTGGTTTTGGCTGGGATGGAGTTAATTTTCTTCATAGTAGCTAGTATGGGGCTATGTTTTGGATTTGTGCTGAAAACAGTGTTGGTAATGCAGGGATG
>JANZLQ010000079.1:55781373-55798651 GCA_026212715.1 Elanus axillaris | reverse complement strand
GAGCAGTGTGCTCCTGAAGGACTGCCTGCCGTGGAAGGGACCCACGCTGGAGCAGTTCATGAAGAACTGCAGCCCATAGGAAGGACCTACTTTGGAGAACTTTGTGGAGGACTGTCTCCCATGGGAGGGGCCCCACGCTGGAGCAGGGGAAGAGTGTGATGAGTCTTGCACCTGAAAAGGATGAAGCAGCAGAAATACCGTGTGATGAACTGACCATAAACCCCATTCCCCCTGTCCCCCTGTGCTGCTGGCGGGGGGGGCGGGGGGGGGTAGGTAGAGAATCCAGGAGTTAAGTTGAGCCTGTGAAGAAGGGAGGAGTGGAGGGAAGGTGTTTTGAGATCTGGGTTTTTTTCTCATTACCCTACTCTGGTTGATTTGTAATAAATTGAGTTAATTTCCCCAAGCTGAGTCTGTTTTGCCTGTGATGGTAATTGGTGAGTGATCTCTGCTGTCCTTATCTCGATCCATGAGACCTTTGTTATATTTTGTCTCCCCTGTCCAGCTGAGGAGGGGAGTGATAGAACGGCTTTAGTGGGTATCTGGTGTACAGCCAGGGTTCAACCCATAACACCAGTTGCCCACCCCAGCTGGCCACAGGGCTCTAGTAAGCTCAGTTGTGCCCACAAAGCTGTTAGGAGTCATGTGCCTTCCTTCTCACCCTCAGCTGTATCAAAGGGAACAAGACATTTCAAAACAGGCACACATGAGCTAGTAGGTAAATGTAAATCTTTGCTTTTGGTTAGAGCCTAACCAACAATTTCAACCTCACATTCTCATTTATTTATTTATTTATTTATTTTAAATGTCTATTCTGAAAGGGCTTAAGAAACAGTCTTTAATTAACCAGTAAATAGAGTCTCTTGCTACTGAGGAGGAGATTTAGAAGATCCCTTTAATTACTGGACCTGGATTTAAGTTTGATTGCAAATACCAGTTTGCTCCCTGTCCAAGTGAAGTGAGGTGCTGGTAAAGTGTTATGAAAAGCTTTCATTTGCATCATCCCTCCACTCCAACTGAAGCTGCTATTACATAAAGGGAGGACTTGTTTAAATCCACATATCCATGTAGTTCTGTTGTTTGAACTGGAAAGGCAGGTGAAATGGGATTCACATGATGGCTTGTGAAATTTAAAGCAGTCTTCTCATGGTTGATTTCTCCTTGTTAAACGATTAATGCCTCTTGACAGTCCAACTGTACAAGCCAGAAGTTGACCAAAAAACCTTGTTATATTAAATGGATGCTCTAGGTCAAGGTTCATAAGTAGTTCCAAGAACTTCCTAACTGACAATATTTTTCTAGGAGTCCAGTTGGTGAGCTGCTTGTCTTGTCTTCCAAGTAAGCACTGAAGGCTGTCAATGTATTCCTATTTTTTTCCCTTGCTTTGCTCCCCCTGCTTAGATATATAAAATTATGCTAATCCTGCTTCTCTCAATGCCCCTCCTTTTTGGAACCATCTGGTTTAAATTTTGCTTACCTGCTTAGTGTGAAACAAGTCTTCTTTGCCTGACTGCATAAGGAAGTCACAAGTCATTAACAGCTTATGTTAAAGTACCTGGTGGGAATATGCACTCTGCCTACAATGAAATGTTTTCCTAAGGTGGGAAAAAAATGTATTGAATGCTGCACACTAAGAATGATGACTGAGTTAGGGAGATAGCTGTAGGACTTTGCCCTGACCCAAAAATTATTTACAGTTGCCTGGAGAAAGTCCAAACTGGTGTAAAATGCTTCCATTTGAAACATCAGATCCCCTCCAGCAGCAGCGTCACTGTAGTTGCTCTCAAAGCCAGAAGCTGTTGTTAGAACAGGTTTGACCAGTTACTGCAATTCAGAGAACAGTTTAAATAGTTATGTACTAGTGTTGCTGGATTAATCTGTGTGAAAATACCCCTATTGCTCCAGTCACCACCACAATGTGCTAGGATGAATCTTTACCTCTGTTTCAAGAGTTGAACTGCATTGGTGCCCAGGGTTAGCCCAATCACTGCATCAGCAGCAGTAGTGCCCAAATCCCCAACTCTACAACCATGGGATTGAGAAGCGCTAAGGGAGCAGGAGGAAAACGTTTAACTGGAGCAGCTGTGGAAGAGCATGATGAGGTCCTGTGTATCTTTCTTCAGGGGAATGTTCTCTCTCCTGCTGTTTCTGTCTCTGTTGCTTTAGGGTATATGTCAGCCAGCTTGGCTTTTGGATGTAATTCAAAAACAGCTGGTAAATAATGAGCTGTAGAGGTGAAGGCTTTCAGCTCTTAATAATGGCCAAATTATGGAAGGAATAGAGAGGATCAATGGGTATTGTTGGACAGGAAGGGAACAGAGGGGGGCATTCACTAGTAAATGTTGGGCAACAACACAAACAGAAAAGATCCAGGCCTGCTGGCTTCACATCATAGCTGGGATTAATAGTTGCAGTATCTCTAGCTATTATGAAATACAACAAAAGCAAAATGTAATTTCTTATTGTTGTAATACCATATGTTAGGATATCCCACCCCACACAATGAGATCTGCCTGGTACATGCAGATGTTCCAACACAGCCCAGAAGATGAGTCTTATGCCCAAAGCAAGATGTCCAGCATGGGGCATGGGAAGCAAACAGAGTGTTGTCAGGTGTCAGAGTGTAAGGAAACAGTGGAAAGATCAAGTGGAGATACATTTTGGTGGCTCTGCTGTTATGTTGCTGTGGAGGAGTTATGGACATCAGGCCAGGGCTATTGATTCTTAAATCAATATTGATTGATTCTGAGGCCTACCACTACATTTCCAGTTCTTTTATACTCCCTAGCAGGATCTAATGGGAATGTCCTGTTTTCCTTTCTTCTCCAAAATCTGCTCAGAACTGGGTAGAGTGAAAGCAGGTCAGAGAATATATCAGCCTCTGATTTGGCCTACCAGCTAGATTTCTGCAACGGTGACTGTCACTGATTTTCTCTTAGAGATCTCTTCAAAAGCTCTTGATGTTTTAATATGTTATTCCAGGCTTCATATCACAAATGTTGATGTGAACTTTGGTTTCAAAGGAATTCTGATAAAGTTTTCACTGAAGGAAGAAAAAAAGCTAATAGCTGAAACTGATTTTCTTGGATAAAACAATACTAGGAAGGTTGGTGACTTAGGCTGAGAGCTCACAGATCTCTGGTTAGAATTGACTGAAGGCTGTTGTTTCTCATATGTGAGCTGAAAATGGATTCCCAGTATGCTGGTGTCAATCTTGCAGAACTGCATGAGAGTTCTCAAACCGTGGGTATGTGAAGAACTCACTGGATATTAAGAGGTTACTCTACATCAGCTGGTCTGCAGGTTCCCAAGCCTGCTCCTCCTCCATGGTGAGGGTGAAATAGTTTGAAATTGTGCGCCCTTTGATGAAAAATGGATGGACTAGTTTGCATTTGCCAAGTGATATTGTGGGATGAAAACACACACAAATGGACAGTTTCTGTGGGGAAAAAAATGATGACTGCTAGCTTGCTATTCAATGGTTACACCTTATGTGTCCATCTCCACAGTATCCATGGGAGTATAAAGCAGAATGCAGGTGTTAATGGCTATGGCAGGTGTGTTGTGTTGCATTGCTCTCTCATGTGAAGGGATCCATAGTAGCGGGACCTAAAGTGGTTACTGCTTAAGGTATATCTTCTCTTGGCTAGACAGAAGATGAGTGCTTCCAGGGCTATTGATCCAGGTTACTTTGAGAATATAAAACCAGCAATCACCACAATGCCTGCTTCTGTCTCATTAGTATATTGGCTGTTACTGGCCTTTAAACATAAACTCCATACAGAGAAAAACACAAAGAATTCCTCAGCTCTTCGAATCTTTTAAAAAAGTGCAACTATTTCAATTTAAAAAATTTGCTCCTGCTCAGCCTTATCCTAACATTCATCAGGCTGGCTAGATAAGCTATTAGTCTTTCATCTATATAATATGCTTTTGGCCTGAAGCAAAACTTGAGTTGCTCAGCAATGTCAGGAGAACCACACTGAAATAAACATCCACTTCTGATGCAATTTCTCCAAGGCTTTCTTTTGTGTGCAAAATATTCAAAGTCCAGCTGAAAGTTGGGGTAACTTCTGCAGGCAGTGGCTTTTGCTTTCCTGTTAGGAAAAGACGATTACAAGGATTATCACTCTAAGGGACAAGGCACTGATTCTCCTCTCATTTCCACCAGCCTGGATCAGGACTAATTCTACTGACTTCAAGGATTTAGTCGCTGTGAGGAAAGAATGTGGGTGAAAAGGTGCTCATAAAGCTGCAGCAGCATTTTGATGCTGATTAGCACTGTTAAACACTAGCAATCTGTTGTTGCCAGCAAGTGCCTTTCTAGAATTAGCGAGGGTGCTCTGAACACACCAACAATCAAGAGTTCACTTGCACCAGGGCCAGGCTTTTAAAGGAATATTTGATAAAATGTGTACCAGAGTCTTTCTCTGCTCGACCTGCATGGCCTTTTGAAAATCCACTTCTTCTGTTTTGCTTATATGTTTCTAAAGCACTGATCTTTATGGTGGAGTTTAACATTTCACTTCCTATCTTACTTCCATCCTGTCAAATAGAGTTTCAAATAACTGGAGCCACTTGTCTTTCATGATCAA
The DNA here is from genome assembly GCA_026212715.1 of Elanus axillaris. Classification (NCBI taxonomy): domain Eukaryota; kingdom Metazoa; phylum Chordata; class Aves; order Accipitriformes; family Accipitridae; genus Elanus; species Elanus axillaris. The sequence continues at coordinate 55,794,059 of JANZLQ010000079.1, read as the reverse complement.
AGTGATAGAGAGACTTGTGTTCTCAAGCTTTCTTGGCAACATGTCAAGAACAAACCCTTCTTGTGCATAGTATATAATAATATGATTAGTTGCATGGACGGTATTTGTTTGAAGAAAGGGTAACTGCATAGGTTTTAGGAAGGTCTTGAGAGATACAGTTTAAGGAATACAGGGAAAACTAAAATCAGACACAGAGAGACTTAGCTTTGCCACAGGGAAACAACAGAGATTCATAGACTGTAAGGTCAGATAGGACTTTATGATCTCATCATTTGACTGGCTATATAATTTAGGCCAGAGAATGTCATTTAGTATTTACTGCAGTGAGAATTACTAGTGCCCTTCAAGAGCTTTCCTGATTAGTGATAATTGCTTAGTAATTTATTTAAATTCAATGGCAATCAGATAAAATGCAGAGTAAATTTACCAGTTATTTTCCTGATTTCATATGCTGTGGGGTCGGTGACCTGCAAACCCCTTTATGATCCCTGTGTTGTGAGAAGAACTCAAGGCCTGAAGTCATGGTGCCTTCTGAGTCTCAAGAAAATCTACAGGTCAATAACCTTTTCTTTCTGACCTTTTAACTGGCTCTAGTGGGCCATGAAGGCCTAAATGCCAGCTCTTTCAGATTCCTGGGAAGCTTCAAGCCTCTTGAATCTAATTCTCTCTGAGAGTTTTGCTCTCATGTATTCAGGTCACTGATATTGCAAAAGCAACTCGCAGCCATATGTGAGGGGGAAGCTTTGGGGCACCCAGTGTTGTGCAGCTAGTGCTACATGATGAATTCAGGGCAGTCATGTGGCTCAGGAATTACACTTCTGCCTGGGCATAACTCATAGCTATGTCTCACCTAACTGTGTCTTTCTGGGGAGAAGAGCAGTGATGCAGATTCATGTGTTGTATCTGGATGAGGCAATCAATCCACCAGTTACAGAGGAGCTTCCCTCCCACTTTGCTGTGTTCACCATTATAAACTCAACTACTTGCTTTTTAGTCATCCTGTCTTTCCCCTTCTTTCTAAGAATGGCTTGTCTAATTATACTAAAATCAATCAGCTATTCTCCTAACTGGTGTCTATTTGGCAGGCTTCCAAAAAACGTTGTAATTGCCTCAGGGCCATTTTGTAGACAACTTCAAGACATGTTGACTTTGAGGTATGGAGGGTGAAACTATAACTGTGTTCAATACCACCAGTGTAGAGCCAATCTACTGGTGGAGAGAAAGGCCACATGAAAGAATAAACATGTTATCCTTTTTTTGGCCAAGGATATCAAGGAATAGCCCTTCTTTTAATATGATTATTTTTCTTTAGAAAACTGTCTTGAAATCAAATAGGACCTATGTTTTAGGGTCTTTTCCACTCCGGCCAGCAGAATGGAGTCAGGAGTTATTGAAAAGGCTGAAACTGGGAGTTAACCTTCACTTTTTTGAACACATGCATACAGATGCATATACATACATATCCATACTGGATGGGGAAATACTGTCATACAGAGTCATACTCTTTTCTTCTGTTTTCTCCTCCACCATAATTTAAAGCAACCATTATCTGACTGTGGTGTAATGGTCTCCCTCCTGTCTCCCAGAGAAGGGAAGATCCCTTGGAAATGCTAGCACTCATCTACACCAATTGCTCCTGGTGACTTCCCAAGTGAGAGTGTGTGGGAATGTCACACTGGGACCACCTTGGGGACCTCCCTCAAGACCAATCCTACCAGGCACTGAGGCTGTAAGCCTTGATGGCATTGCAGCTGAGAACTGCTCTGGAAAGCACAAAGGATCTGATGCACTTGCGTGCACTCAGGTGGATCACAGATACTTTCTAAGTGCCTGCAGCACTGTTGGTGTAGAGGGAATAGCATAGTCCAGAGTTATCGCTATTACCTCAGAGCAGATCAGCTGCTGGCCTACACCCTTTGTTGGCTGCCGTGAAAGGCCTCCTTCTCCCTCGGTATAAATGTGTGAGAGATACTGTGCTGTCACCCTGGTATCCATGAAGGCTTTCCTTAAAGTTGAGGAGTAAAGTCCCATTTGCACATTTAAAAGTTGAGGTCCCCCCATGTTTCTACTTTAAGTAAGTTGGTACACATGTTGAGCTGAGTTCTGGAAGATCAGAAAAAGTTATTTTTACTGCCTAAGGAGGCCATGGGACGTCTGTCATTGGTTGTTCTTCAGAACAGGTTAGACAAACATCTGTCAGAAATGGTTTAGGTAGAGCTGAGCTTGCCTTGGGGCAGGGGGACAGATGAGGTGACCCCTTGCAGTCCCTTACAGCCCTATTTTATACAATCCTCCACCTCCTTACTGGAATGCAGTCAGTGTCCAGTTTGTGCAGAGCAATTCACATGTTCAGTGTGGCATAAGAGCCTGAATTCCCCAAGCACCAGTAAGCCATACGGGTTTGGGTACACTGTGGGACTCAGCCCTCAATGGTGCTCTGGCAGGAGGTTCATTCAGTGTGGTTACTGCTTTCAGTGCAGTCATTCCTGACAGCTCATAAGGAAAAAGGCAGTCGGCTTTACTAGAGCTGTTAGGACCCTAGGGTCAGAATAACAATTCCACATACTGCAAAATTGCCTGCTGTGGTTATTCGGTGACTCACTGGTTGTGAGGTTCAAGCAGACCAAGTTTCTAGGGTCACGGTTCTGGGTCACTGGAGAATGTAGCAAAGTAATTAATTGATCTTTTCAGGTTTGGCTATCTGGGTCACTGAAAACCAGTTAGTTTCTAGGGAGTGTTTCAGGGCCATAGGACCCTAAAGCATCTGTGGCCCTTTTGTGATGGTCCATTGCACTAAAAGCCTGGAGGAGTCTCAGCTATGACAGCTCAACTCTATCTTTCCACCCTGTTCTGAACTGGGGACATGCAGGGATGGGCTGATGAGGGCAGAAGTCTGCCCAGTGCTGTCCAGACTTACAGTTGCAGATCTTGAGCCAACTCCAGGATTGGAGGATGACAGAACACTTGCCACCTTTATCCACCCTCTCCTTTTAGGTGCGCAGACCACCACATCTAGTTCCCTCAAGGAAAAAATCTACTTTGTTTTCAATGTTATATCAAGGGCTGGATCTTCTTAGGAATACTCTTGAAATAAGCTGGATCTCTTCAAGAGAGCCACACAAGTGTCAAAGTAGGATAATGTCTAGGTACCTTTTGGTTTTGAATTTTAATATGCTATGATTTTTTTAATTCAGGGAGGTATATCTTGTACTGGTCCAGCCTGCTGGTTATGCAGAGTCTAAACCAAAGCCTGCTGAAACATACAGCAATCTTTCCATGAACTTTGGTGAGATGCCAGGAATATTGCTGCCTGAGACAGAGTGCTGCTACATAGGAAAAAAGCCAGGGCTTTAACTTAAAGAGCTTGCACACACAGTCAATGAAACTTTATTTGCATGACAAGATAAATGGTATCAGCAAAGTGTAAGGATAAACTTCTGCCTGTCTCAGAAAGAGTTCTTACTAAGACTGAGTTGGAAAATTTTCTTGTCATGAGAAACATTACTGTAAAATGCTGATTTGTTGAAAAGGAAACTTTTGTGAGAAACATATCAGCTCTGTTGAAGCTATGGCTAGGAAGAGCTTCTCACAGAGGACTGGGACTTCAGGATTTGGTGCCAGAGAAAAGGGGGAGGATGAAATGGGGGAATACATACATTTGAGTCTACTGGATCAGACCAAAGATCCTATTTTCTGCCAGGTTGGAACTAGATGCCTATGGAAAGAATTTAAGCACAGAGGATGTATATGGTGATTCTTTGCATAGTCCTCATTGGAAGTCAATGGGAAGAGAGGGAAGTTGAGCACATTCAGGCCAGACAGAAGCCCAGTGGTGAGGACTCTCAGCTGCAGGTCCCAAGTCCAGCCTCAAATCAGATACAACAAAAGCTGCAGTCTGGGCTTCCCAGTAGGTGAGTGCCCTGAAGAGTGTCACTGGCAGTGTGCACTTGCAGCTCTAGACTTTCATCAAATGTTCGTTCTGATTTAAAAAGAAAACATTTTCCAAAACCATGCAGTTTCCCAGGAAGTAGGATTTGCATGCTGTGACCAGTTCTGGTCTTGTTCCACCACTGCTGTCACACACTGTCTGCAGTCAGCAGTAGAGTCAGAAGTATCTTTCCCACTCTGGTGGCAGGGAGCTTTGTACAGCAGTGCTGTCTCCACCATCTCCCTCTTTGCTCTTCCCATCAGATCATCTGATAAGTCTCTTCCTCATTGCTCTTGGGTGTGGTGGTACCATATCAAAAGAGACTATTAGTGCCTTTGATACAAAGGCACTGCAGCAGTGTGATCTACCTGGGTAAGAAAATAGTACCTATTAATAACGGGCAAATGTTAAGAGCAACTTCTCTCACAGTCTGCGCAAATGAGTTGCACAGCTCTTTGATAAATGGGAACATACTAGGACTGGGAAATCTGGATTTCTTTTTCAAGCTCTGAGGCGAGTCCACTTGTGTTGCTACCTACCTCTTGGTGCTGGCCCACCAAACTGTTTGTCTCCCATCTCAGAGTCCAGTCCCTTCCTCAGGGGTTCAGAGAAGACATTTCACTGGCCTGGTGACATATGCTGGGTGTGATGGCAAAAAACCAAAGATTTCAGAACAAAGAATTCATATGAAATTACAGTGATATCATTTTACTATGGTGGGCTATTCTGATATCTTTGAGTAAATATTTTCCTCATTAATACTTTTGTGCTACATTTTATATAAAGGCCACAGCAAGAAAAACGGAATCCCTTTTTCCACCCTAACTAGCAATTTTTTTTTTGCTAACTTGCACTAAAATCTGATGTGTATTCAGCAGCAGAAAAACAGGTTGGAGTACAAAACTGAAAAGTGATGTGTTGCTAGTCATGCAACAGCATGGATCAATATGTCCTTGATTTCTAGATGGCTTTAGAGTGACACCTTGAAACACAATATTGATGGGTTTACAGTTAATGATTTATAGTCCCCAAGTGCAATTTTTTTCCTGATATCAAATAATACAATAAAAAACTGTAATGGGAAAGGTTACAGTCAAAGGTACCCTTGACATGTTTCTGCACATGTTTCTCTTCTTGATAAAATATCTTTGTTACCCAGGACACTTCTCCCTCACTCCAGAAATGTAGTATTCAGGTTTAACATAAAGTCACAGACAAAGTGTCATGAGGAAAACACAGGCTCAGCAATAAAAGAAAAGCCATGAGAAATGCACGTTCTTGTGTGAGAGATCTTATGTGTGATATACATGTTCACACCATATGGATGGCTTGTCAGAGCATTGCAGGCCTAGAGAGAGCAGGGCGGAGGGGGGGGCAGGTAAAACAGGATTGAGGGAGCTGATGCTTGGGTATGGCACTTTGGTTGCTAAATTCAGTTAGGAATTTAACACCAAGTTAAGGCCCACAAATTATATTTGCCATGTTGGGTCCAAATGAGAGTGGGAATAGAATATGGATGGAAGGAGGTGATGTGGGGTAGGAGAAAAGGAAATTACTTGCCAAGGTCTCTGAGCCTGGTTCCTGTCTGCTTTGGTTGCAGTGGCTAAGGAGCTTACTCTCCTTGTCTTTCCAGCCACCCTCTTGCCAAAGGGTACCACATTGCACAGCCTTGCCTACTAATTTAAACTACTGTCCACTGGGTTTCAAGATTCTGGGCAATTTGTGTGATCATCTGCCTGTTCTAAAGTGGTAAAATTTGAGTGAGGGCTCACAGACAGTGGGGGTTTTAACCTGTCTCCAGTACTGCCATTGAAACCATCAGGAAATGCAAGTAAAAGCCTAATACCCTCAGGTTTCAAAAAAAAAAAAAAAATTAAAGCTACCCCTTTTCTAATTAAAAAGATAAGTAGGATTCTATCATTTTCCTCATGGCCTCAATTAATCAACATTGGCACAATGGAGGTCTACACACTTCTGAACTGTCTATTTTATTCTGCACATGTAAACTTGAGAAATTCCAACCCATATTACTTACTCACAGACTCTCCTGCAAGACTTGCACTGTAGACTCATCAGAAGTGACTTTGAATGACAAACTATTGCTGTTGTTCTTGTGAAAAGCCAGTATGTTACACAGCCTGCCCTTTCTTCCAAATCACCTGATAAAGTTTAATATACCACCCTGAAAATTTCTTTTTAGTGACAAAGATAGTACCTTGTCATTACTAGTGGAACGTAGGAAGCACAATGACTAATGCTTTAGTTAGTCATTCTTCTACAAATTCTTCAAACCTGTAACAATTTCCCATTATGTCATTCTTACTAAGACAGATGTGGCTGAGACATAAGCCTTGGGGAAGAAAGTAAAGTTGCAGAACAATCTTAAATGCACAGAGTAACCTACAGACATTGCCTCTTACTCATGGTTTTTCTGATTTATAATAATGGATATTATGCATTAGATCCTATATCCTTAAGACATGAGGAATGAAAGAAATGAAAATGTCATTTGTTTCATATGCTGGTGAGTTATGTCCTTTTAAGTGGGTTCTGCTGCTCAGTGAAACAAGTTTTCTTTGACGGATTGCTCTGCTACTGTATTTGATTTCAACTTCCCACTGAATAGCGCCAAGTGAAATCTGTTATGCTTTAAGTTGTAATATGACTTTCTCCAGCACTGTCCTCATATCAATCATCCCAAGCCTTTTTTTCAGCTAGATGCTTAAAAATGAAATGAATACAGGGCCTATATTTCAATCAGTTACAGGCCAAACCCTGGGCAAGTACCCTTCTGCCCTTTAGAAACACCAAGGAGAAATAAAGACTAAAAATTAAAACAACTTCAGTATAGGGACCCAACTTTTTTGTGTATTGTAGAGATACCCTTCTTGACCTCAGTGAGATACCTTGTGAGGCATCTGACTGCACTTACCAGATTGCAACTGAGATCATCCTGCCTTCAAAATGGAAACCTACTGTCTGGAAGAACTTGCAGATTGCTGGACTTTTTATTTGTTCTCTTCAGATTTGTTTGTGCATCATTTGTTTGGAGGCCATCCAAACAACTTTTTGCTAGTAGAAAGCAGCAGGAAACTATCTCCGTTTCAGAGAATCCAGCCTGCTGACTGCTCAAAAGGCTTGTCTTCTTGCAGCTCTAGGGATGCAGAATTGAGTGATCATACAAGGCACAAATTGTTCTTGACTGCTGTCTGGCTTTTCTACACTGGGAAATGGATGAGGGGGGAGCTGTGAGGTGAATGTAGTGGAGCCATTTCTGCAGACTTCCTTAGTGCAGGGTGGGAACAAAACCCGAGGCAGACACATAAACCTGTAGTCATCAGCTGACACAATGAGAAAGGGTCAATCAAAAGCACAGAGCTAAGGGGGTGGTATTTTCCTAATCTCAGATGGACTCTAATAGCTGCAGCTCACAAGGGTAATCCTGGGGAGGAACGCCCCACAACCTACATGATTGCTCTCTGCTTGTCCTCTGACTTCTAGTGACCCATGTTGTGCCCAAATTGGACTTCCCTCCCTCTCCTGGGCTACACAGGAAGTGCTCCAGAAGGCTCTCACTTTTATTAGTGGATATTTGGCTTCCCTATTAATGGATATCTGATTTCCCTAAGAGAAGGAAATGTCTCTTAATATGAGTATACAAATGCAGAAAAGACTAGAGAGAGGGTTTTCTCATATGCAGAGTCAATTATTATTGCAGTTGGGTTAGTCAGAGGGGAATTGGAAGTTTCATTTAATGGTATTAATTCTTCCCAAATTTGCCCCAAAGTCAGTTCACAAGCCTGCTGAAGCAAATGATTAAACATCTCTTGCTATTTGGTAACAGTCACATTGAAGATCTTTGTTTTTCTTGTGGTAGAACACTTAGTTTATGATTTCAAAGTGCCTTGAAATAGTGGAGGTAGAACAAAAGAGCTTTGGTGGGTTTTTTTAAAGGCATTTTGCTCCCCGTTTTTCCTCACCTTTTACAAATTACAGACTTTGCAATATTTTATCCATGGAATATTGTAAAGCTGCTACTGGGATCTTTTAAAACGTTTCCTGCAAGTGGCTTATCTGCTCAGCAGTCATTACCTTCAGCCATGTTTCTATTTCTGTACTCTTTCCATTACCATATATTTTTATTTTACTGTATCTTGCCCCTTCAGTGTTAGTATAAGAGTTGCTTACTTGGGAAAGGACTCCTGGCTACCCTGTATTCAGAGTGAGTTGATATAAAACTTATGTTCAACAGGTCCTTTGTTCCTTTTCTGGCCCTGTCACTTCATTGTCCATTGAGTGAGATTATTTCCCTAATATTTGTTTTATCCACATGATTGCTTCCCCTGAAACTTTCTTGGAAAAACTTGTTTTGTCTATATTGCCTCCTACTATGTTTTATCATTTAAATGCGAGTACCTTCCTTTCTTGCACTCATCTGGTAAATGCCTTGTATCTTGAGATACTCTTTTTCTTGTTTGTGCAGTTTTGTGTGTAAACAGGCAGACTCATGCATTAATCCCTAATAATCTTGGTTCTACAAAGGGCTATTGAGAGTCAAAGGCTGGTAACAATTGTGCTCTGGTGTTTACATCACTGTGTTATCTCAGCTCCTTCTAAAGTCAAAGAAATCTGTTGGAATGTCCCCATCAATTCCTGCCACAACATAGGAGTCTAACTGGGAGGTTTTTACATAGTGGAGTTTTTTTTGGGTTTTGTTGATTTGGTTTTTCAATGCAGCTTTTTCATACTTACAACTCATGTATTACCTGCCACTAAACATGTTATTCAGCAGGGTTATGGGCTATGCAAGTAAAAGAAAGGGAAATTTACCCCTAATGATAATTTTGTTCTGGTTTTCTGATATACAATTCTTTTACTTTTAACGATGTAAGATTTGTAATGCATTGATTATGTGCACAGAAAAGCACTATTATTTTGAGAGTTATTCAGTTTAGAATGCTGTTCTGTTTAATTCTGTTCTGTCTTTAGCTTGTCTGTCAGATACCTTTTGGGTCACATAACTTTTGGTCAAAACAGGGTCTAAAGAAGAGCAAACTGGTTTTGGTGACTGGGTTACATCTGAGCTCCATCAGAACCAACAGCAGTTTGGGCATTGATTTCCTGGATGAGCTATCTACTTAAGGAGGTATTGTAGTGGATCAAAATATAGCTCTTCTTTTATGCCACTTCTGCCTGAAGAACGACAAAAAAAGTTTCATTCTCTTCCTATAAATTTTGCTTTCCCTGATAATCAGATCAAGAGATCACATTCCTTATGAAGCAACACTAATTCACATGGACTCTGCAATCACCACAGTCCCTTGCTGGCCCATGTTCTTAACTTGCATCTTTTGCTCTCCTATAAAATATGAAACCACCTAGAGATAACCAGGGTATCCCACCCAGGACTAGGGAAACACATGGATGTGGTCGAACAGAGGCAACCCATTGTGTAGTTGCACTTAAGTTGAGCAGTTTGTGCCTTTCAACTGTTTTTTCTTTAGCAGTGGATGTGACCGTTATGTATAGGAGAGGGCTGGGGGCAAGCTGAGGCAGAAGCACTTATATGGAACTTCCGTATTTCTGTGCTGTAGCCCCAGACAGGGGCACTGTGCCACCTGAGACTGCTGTTGGTATTGCACACACTCTGCATAGTTGGTAATGCAAGCATAAGAACTTTGATGTGTTTAGGAAGTGGGATTTCTATGCATGACCAAATGCACTGTGTAACACATCTGCTAGAGGCCCAGTGCCTTCTGGATGTACTGCACAGTCTATGTATACAAACTGCATGTTCAAATGGACTTTCAAGTGGGGCTTCAGGGAACTGGCTGAGAAAGACATGGTGTTCTGCTGGGGCTGAGGAACATACAGGGGTTCTGGTCAGAGGGGCTATGCCTGGTTTTCAACCTCTTTTAGGTTGCTATTAGCCCATTTTGAATTAATCTGGTGATAGCACTGAGTGGGTTTTGTTGTATCCGTGTAATTTCTTTGTACAGAACACAGCTGGTACATCATCTGAGTGTGACTTTATAGTACAGCTTGAAGGTGGATGTAAATGGCCTTTGTCTCAAAAAGTCAGTGTTCAAACTACATGCTTGGCAACGGTAGTCTGGAAAAAGCTATATAATCTTCCATCTTACCAAACAGATTTCCTAAGAACTGATCTGATCTAAGGCCTCTAGCAGTAGTTAAACCATTATTCTGTGACCTCCTACATGTTTGTGTAGCTGTGCTGGCTCATGTTATGGATATGGGAGGGGTGATAATCAGCAGGAGGGCAGATAATAAAAATCTTTCCCATCTGAGGATGTTGTTCCATATGTTTTCTTCATCAACAAAATCAGCTTGAGAAAACTCTCTTCCTCCTCAGCCATTCATTCATTCATCCATTCATTCTTTCCCGTCCTGGTCTGCAGCCACCACCCTTTCAGTGGTGCTGACAGAAGTACTCATGGGTCATGTTGCAAACCAGGTTGCAGACAGGAGTGCATGGCATGACTGAGGCATGTAAGGCTGTGGCATAGCAGAGAAATGGGCAGCTCTTGGGAGGGATGAACAAGAACTTCTAAACCAGCTTTGCCAAGAAGAAAATGTGCTATGAGCTACATCCTTCAGCATTGCTAATACAGCCATTCCCATATGTATGTGGCTGCATGAGCCAAGAAATAAGACAAGCTTTGTCTAAGAAGTGTGCAGTAAACAAGAGAGACATTTTGAATTGACAGTAAAATGAAGCAAGTTGCATATGGACTTGGAGAAGATGGCAAGGCAGAACACTGACCTGTTTGCTTGGTGTGGCTAGGGCTTGGGATTTATGTGAAAAAAAGGAGTATTTGGGAGCAGTTTGATTCACTAGAAAGCCATGTCTGGTGTCTTGCCTATACATAAAGAGTCATGGCAGAAGGATTGAAAGGAATCAGTGAATTGGCATGATTGGAGGGATAAGAGAGCTGTTGCAGTCAATCCGGCAGGATTAAGTAGTCCAAATGGGACTTGCTGTATGACAGGTGCTGTACTGAAGACCATCATGATCCTGAAATATTTGCACAGTAAAATGCAAGATCCAGTGCAGATGTGATGGACCACAGAGAGCCTTGAAGATGAAAAGATTAAAGAGAACTGTGCACCGATGGCTATCCCAGTATTTACCCTAGTGAATTAACTTTAAATGCCTTCTCTTCAGAGAGTTCATATGCAAACCTCTGAGGTGTGAGAGTGTTTGCCTCTCAGAGTAGCTGTTAGTTAGAGGCATATTGGGCAATAGCCTCTCCAGCTCACTCAGAGTTTAGCAGGTAACTCTTTTCTCATGGGTACCTGAGCTATTTTTAGATAATGCAGCTGGCACCTTTCTAAAGGCCCGATAATGAGTTAGGAATGCTCATCTCAAGCATGTGTATTTGTTCCTTCAAGACAAGCAAAACTGTCAGGGATCAACAGAGAGATTTATGAGCCTCATTGGAAGCAGTGGGTTTCCCCAGCATAGCATTGTTCTCATCATGGACAGTGTAGGAAGGGACATGCTCCCCCCCTTGCGTAAGCCCGGAGGGGAAGACTTCTGCAGATAGTGACTATGGGAACCAGTTCTTTAGTACTTGCCTGTCAATAAAATATTCAGTATCCCCTCTGGAATGTGCCTGCAGACAGTTCCTGGGGATTTAGAAGTGCAGAAGATGATAACAGGAAGTAAAAAAAGCCACCTTATTTTGGCAGGGGCAGCATAAAATCACCTCTAGGGAGATGGGGGTTTCCCTACATGCTTTGTGGAACTTTTGAATCTCACTCCCCGTTCACAATGAATAGCCTTTCTTCCTCACAAGCATTTCACTCAAAGGAAGCGTAAATACACAGATTTCCAGTTGAATGTATGATGGCAAAGCCTCTCCTTTCTAATTTCAGGCACTCAAATGTTTTTAAACTGAATGTCTGGTAAAGCTTTGTTGGATTGTTAACTAAACTACTTTGATGGCTGTGATCCTGAGCAGATCAGGATCTTACTATGTTTGATGCTGTACAAGAACAGGATGAAAAGGCAGCGCTTGTCCCCAAAAAGTGTGTGCACTCTGTATGTTAGACAGCCAGCAGAGGCATATCGACAAACAGATATGCACAATGGAGATCTTGTGGAAGCACACACAGAATCAGAGACGGGGGACTTGGACCCTCCCCATCCTAATCCCCAGGTTGAGATTTTTGTTAGCATCTTGACAAGGAAGACTTCTCCAGCAAGAATGAAGAGGGAGCTCTGTGCTGTGCACAGGGCACCTTCCAAGAGCAAGGGCACCAGAGAAGGAAGAGGAGGTGTTTGTTATAAGGCTGCAATCAGGTTTGGGGAGGTAATATCATGGGAGAGGGAAGCTGGTGCCTGTTCTTGTACTGGGTTTCTGTGGCAAGGCTTTGGTAGGTTGGGGGGTGGGGTGGGTGTTACAGGGGTGGCTTCTGTGAGAAGCTGCTGGAAGCTTCCCCTGTGTCTGACAGAGCCAATGCCAGCCAGCTCCAAGATAGACCTGCCGCCAGCCAAGGCTGAGCCCATCAGCGATAGTGGCAATGCCTCTGTGATAACATTTTTAAGAAGGAAAAAAACAGTTGTGGGACAGAGAGAAACAGCAGCCAGACAGTGAGACCATGTAAGAGAAACAGCCCTGCAGACACCAAGGTCAGTGCAGAAGGAGGGGGAGGAGATGCTCCAGGCGCCAGAGCAGATTCCCCTGCAGCCCGTGGGGAAGACCATGGTGAGGCAGGCTGTCCCCCTGCAGCC
>JANZLQ010000079.1:55762974-55781273 GCA_026212715.1 Elanus axillaris | reverse complement strand
GAAGGTGTTGTGAGATCTGGTTTTATTTCTCATTACCCTACTCTGGTTGATTTGTAATAAATTGAGTTAATTTCCCCAAGCTGAGTCTGTTTTGCCTCTGATGGTAATTGGTGAGTGATCTCTCCTGTCCTTATCTCGAGCCATGAGACCTTTATTATATTTTCTCTCCCCTGTCTAGCTGAGAAGGGGGAGTGATAGAGTGGCTTTGGTGGGCACCTGGTGTCCAGCCAGGGTTCAACCCATCACAGTTCTGTTCTTCAGGAACTGATCCCACTTTCATGCAAACAGTTGGCAAAACTCCCAGTGAGCTAAATGGGACTTGGTGGGAGCTGCAGAGGCCTGGGGACCAGATACCATCCTTGAAGCCATTTGTTGGATCTGACAGGCATCGGGTAGGCAGCGTGTCACCCTGGGTGTCTGAGAAGCAGCAGCTGGCAGGCTTATTGGTGCACATCTTGTTTCCATTCCTGAATTCCTGGGTGGTCAGGTCTATTGCCCCATGTGTACCAGCTAGTGTGGGCTTGCCTCCACACCAGCTATGGTGCATACGCAGGCCTCCTTGGCAAATGTCACTGGGGAACTGGGGTTGGTGTTGGTGTTGTAGGAAGATAATGGGGAAGGATCTTGTGGACACTGTAGGGAGCAGAGGAGAAAGATAGCTGAGGCTGTCGCTGCAGGGGGTAGTGGGGAGGAACTGAGGGGGTTATGGTGTGGTCTTGATAGGAAAGTTGGGGTGTCCTGGGGTGCTGCAGCAGGGATGTAGGTGAGGTAGGTTGTCTGCAGTCTGGGTGTGACCTATATGTGAGATCTATGGTATTGCATAGGAAAATTTGGTAAACCAAGGACATTGCCACAAAGAGGGAAGGGACATGGGCAAGATGTATATAAAAAGATGAGGGCGTGGTGATGAAGGATATGAGAACATTATGGAGTGCAGGAGATAAGGAGGGAAAAGCATGTATTATGGAAAGGATCACATGTTGGGAAATAAGGCCCTTCATGGCCTACTCCTTACCTTGAACTTGGGATTCTTTGAGCATTGTCCATACAGACTATATCCAGCCTTGCACTGGATGCCTCCTCTAGAATAAAGTAGGATTTCTTTCCTTATTCTGAAATAATAGTATGCAGACTAATAATAGCCACGGCACAAACCACTGGCTTTCAGAGAATGGATAAAGTATGCCAGGGAGAACTAATCGAATTATAATTTAATTTTTAAAGATTTCTTTTAATTTAACACAATGGTGTAGCCTCCTAGTCCCAGCTCCATTCTTTTCATCTGTGCTTTATCAGAAATGCTTGGTTCCCATACTGGCAGCTGGAAGTACCAGGACACTTGAAACAAGAGACCCTGTCCTTACAGATTTTCAGATGCAGATGTAAGAGATTTCTGTGCATAACTAGCTGAAAACATGAACACTAGATGATTATTGTTTAATATTTAGTAATTTTAGTTATGTTAGTACTTTCTAAGGAAGCGTGGCTTGAGAGAAAGAGTTGCTTCTTCAGCTGAGGAAAGGAACAGTGACTAGAAGAACATGGAGGAATAGTTTCCTGAGATACCTGCCATGCCTGTCACTGTGGTGTCTAAGCGACATGTAGTGCAACATCACTGCAAGGAATTTGAATGCACTGCCACCACCTTTGTAACTAGTTATGCCCTTGTTTACTGCTGACTTTGATCTGGAGTTTTGCTCCAGATTGACTTAGAATATGAGACATCAGTAATTAAAACTAAGGTTAAGCAAAATGTTTTTCTACAGAGAAGCATCAGCTGGTTAAGACTGAAAGTCCTGCAAAGAAGGGTGAGAACTGGTCTGATTCAAGTGCATGTTTGATGCTGAACAGACCCCCCACAAGGACTGTTTTCCCACAACCTTTGTGAGTGACACTAAACTATTGTTTAGTCTCTCTAAGCCTTAGTTTCCTGCCTCAGATTCCTACCTTTGTACATGTCCTAGAGGATGAGCCTAGGAAGGCTGTGAAGTTCTCTACTGTGCTACAGGCAGCCATAAAATGTGATTCCTTTGGATTACTTTTTATCAAGCAGGGTAAATCAAGCTAAGAAGCTGAAGATGGAGCATTTCTACCAGAAGCACTGTTCTTCAGCAAAGAAAACCCCTTGGTCCCAAACCCCAGACACGACTGAAATTCTCTGCTCACTTTGACTCTGGCAGAGTTAAAACAGCAGAAAACTTGTCTCGGTCTCTTCCACTCTACCCCAGGTAATCACACAATTTTAATTCCCCTCCTTGCATGTTCATGCTGTAATATGAGCTGTGGACTTCAAGCATGTACCGTGAAGTGCTCAGGTGAGAAAAAAAAGCTATGAATTACTTTTTGCAGACACTTAACTTGCAAGGGGATGTTTACGCAAGATACTGTAGGGACCTGTTCTCCCAGCTAAGAATTGTACTTGGAAATCAAAAGTGTTAAACTTTGGCTTGTCATCTGTCATGGCAAGATTTTTACTCTTTTTTAACACCCAGACTCATTGCTAAACCTACATAATCCTGAAATGTAACTTTAAAGTGTGATTTATGATTATGATTAGATTTATTGTATCAAGTTGCTGTTGTAAATCCCCTTGTTTTCCTAGGAAGGTGGGTCTGTAAAGAGCCTGGGAACAGGAGAACTGGGATGATATTGCATAGTTTGTTCTAAAAGCTTTTTCATTTCAAAGCCAATTAGAAGAAATAGCACATACACACAAAAAAACCAAACAAAAACCCCAACAACTGTCACATAACAAAATCCCATGTGATGTTTAGTTATCTAATGGCAGTAGATTAAAAAAAAAAAAAAAAAACAAAAAACTCTGAGCTCAAAACAGCCTGCAGGGGCCAGAAAAAGAAGGCACAGATTCAATTTTTAACTGTGAGAACAAAAAACTTTTCAGAGTGACTGTCAGCTTCCCCAGATGTGAAATGTATAGGCTGTAAATTGTAACATTGCTGGGAAATCAGAGGGTTCTTTTGCCCCTTCCCCTTGCTCACAGGGGGCACTGTGATGAAATAAGAATACTGCAGATATTTTACAAAATAAATTTATCAGCGTCTCAGACCGTGGCTTGCAGCTGCCAAAGGTCTGGATTGTATTCAGGAGGTTGTAGGAAGTCGTGCAAAACAAATGTGAAAAAGAAAAATAAATGTGTTTCCAGCATAAACCCTCACAGTATTGTTTTCATTAAAGGGCTGCCATCTTGCTATAACCCTGGGATAGGAGCTTGCAACTGAGTGTGTGTGCACTTGCTAAAGCCTTTACGGATAGGAAAGCATCACTACGTGCTCCTGGTTAGGATATGGAGAGCACACGAGGAGCAAGCTCCTTCCTGGAGACTGAGCAAGAAAGAGCATTGCCTTTCCCCCAGCCTGGATCCTGTACATAGGTCACCCTCTTCCCAATGAGCTTGCTGAACACTGCTTCCTCTCTCATAGTCAATATTCTCTTTCTGAATTCACAGGCTTATGAGGCAGTTTGAAGTGGCTCATGATGATATAATTTTGCCTGCTCATCAACAGGCTTAGAGGTATTTTGCACGCAGGAGAGCTGAGGTGAGGCATTGCGTAGCATGGACCATCTACAGAGATAATTTGGGGAACAGAGATTTACCTTGCTTCTCTAGGGGAGAGAGAGGAAGGGCAGCCCTTGGCTGGGGGAAGAAGGGCCGTTCTTGGGGACAGACCCCCCTCCACCTGGGGCTAGGAGGGGGACAGGCTCTCACCCAGCGAGGAGGCTGTGTGGGTCTTCAGGAGCGCTTTATGCAAGGATGTACCTTGACAGAGATCGTGCTGCAGTAAATCTACAGCCCTATCCACCGGGAGGGATGGGGAGTTCAGTCAGGGTTCAAGAGCTGTCCTCAGTCAGCCAGGGCTCTGCTAGCGTTTTCAGCAGGACTTTTGCAGTGTTTGACTATGAAGTGCTCTAATCACCGGAAGAGGACCTCAGCAAACCTCACCTCGGGAGAGCTGGTCAGTGGGAAGGGCTGGCCTAGCAGAAGTAAACAAAAATATTTTAATTGCCTGTGAGAACACCAAACGGAAAAGTGGGAGGGAGAGTTGGCAGTCTGCATGTCATTGAGACTGCTGAGATGTCCCTAGGAAGTCGGAAGAGCGAGGTGGGATGTTGATGTCCTGTGCCATTTCCATGTTTATCTTTTGAGTCGTCTTTTGTTGAACTGCCGACTCCTCTGCACTCCAGGAATATGCAAGCTGAGCACCGAAATGAAATTACAGTTCTGTCTGGTCCTTTTGTCATTGCACTGAGAAACAGCCTGAGGGCCAGACAAAATCAGGTCCAGTGTCTTCACTCAAAAAACTCAAATATCTCACTTCTATTTTTTTCTCTCTTTTTTTTTTTTTTTTTTTTTTTTGACAGAGAGATGGATACGGTATATCTGGCTGTGGCCAGAATTCAGTGGTTACGTTAAAAGTGAGGACCCTGTTTGTGTAAGACAAAAACCAAACAAGCCTAATTTTCCATTGGGTAATGCCATAGACGTGTTTGCACAATGAGTGCTTAAAAGCACACCACGTTCTGCATAGACAAATAAAATACACAGCCCCGCCTGGAGGAGTAGGAACTGTAGTTTGGTTTTCTACTGGGAAGGTGTTTTCTGTCAGGGCTTTGTTATAAAAACAACCCATTTAACAACAAAAAAGCTCTTGAAAACCCAACAGCATGGTCCATAATGATGAGACGTTTTCATTAGTTCGAGCTACTTAAGCTTAAGCATTTTCTTCAGTTTGAATTTCTTGGACTGCTGAGCAGGAGATGGATCCAAAAATGAAACAGAGTAATGCTCCTGCCCAGCTCTATGAAATCTCTGGCAGGGCCAAAGGTTTGAGTGAATGTATTATATGAAGAAACAGCTTTCATCTCGTACAGAGGCTCTATTGTGCTTCAGAAAGACTTTTAGAGTCATCTAAATTTTTACTTCTTACCCATGAGTACACAGCCTCAGACGGCTCATTGTGAAGCTAACAGTCTGTAATCACGTCGCATTGGGACAGAACCGCTCCTCCGACGGTGAGAGATACTTGGTTTTGCCCTAAATAGTAATATGAGCTGAAAAACGAGAAGCCTGCCTAAAAGGTTATCAGATCTAATGCACTTTTACTGGGATGAGGAGGAAATACAGCGGTGGTAAACAAATATAAGAACCTATTGTGACTGCGGCTTAGAATCACCAGGAGACCAATTAACACCTTTTTGTTAGGATTAACCATTATGATGTTTGCAGCAAGAGCCTTAAATTGGTACTTTCTTGTAGTTCAAAGTGTGACTACACTGCAGTTACAAGGGAAGTGGAGATCAAAGCTACCAGAACAAATAATTACATGAAGGTAAATTCCATCTGATGTAGGAAGCAGCAGAAGCCTCCAAAGAATAGCAAACAGTCTGGCAGGGAGCAGCCTGTAGGAGTGTGAGCAACACAAAAGGCAGGCTTTCAAAGGGAGAAACGCCTCTCCTCAAAATGATGGAGTGAATCGGCTGCTCTGAAACCCTTTCGTTATACGGGGCTGCTCTTTGCTGTGTCAGCAGCCCCATTATGAAGCTTTTATTTTCTGAGGTTCATCACTCAGCTGAACCGGTGCTAATACGTGGCATAGAAAGCCTGTGTGGGGTCTCTGTGCTCGGCTGGGAATTTTAAAGGTAATTAAGGAGGAAAAAGCCCATTGTGCTATATTTGGTGACTGTTTTATTTTCTTGGTGTTGGTCCTGTGCCCAGGAAAGGAGGTTGGAGGGTGGGAATAATGGAATTCCCCTCGTTGCCTCCGTGTTCCTCTTGAGGCCCTTCAGTGATAGTTTGCCAGTGAAAAACTTGCATTTAAATAAATAACTCTGGAATTAATTGAAGCCTTGGCTTTGATGTAGTGTGTGCTTAGATGATATTGTCTCTAATTTAGACTTCGAGCCTAAAGTACAGGGAACTTTCTTTTTCTTTCCTAAAATACCGAAAAGGGGCTCTAGGCCATGAGTAAACAGTTAGGGTGTTTTAGTGGTTTTCTGAACGAATCATTCATTGTTTTATTTCTTTATTTTTGCTGAAAAGTGCCAATGAAATGGGTAAATAATAGCTGAAGAAGCCATTAAGTTTGCATTGCTTCAAAGAATAATGGGTTAGGTAAGGAGAAAAAAACCCCAAACAAACAAAAGAGAAGCAAAATTTCAAAAAAAAATCTCAGATTTTCCATTTTGTTGCTTTCAAAGCTTAGTATTTCTTTGTTTTTTATTTTTCCGAATTTGAAATTTGCCAAAATGCACCTTTAAATAAAGGGTTAAAATGAAGGAAAATGTGTTGTGCAAACAGAAGAAAAGTGTCCTGTTTTGGTTGACACATGAATGAAAATTATACAGCATAAATGTACCTGTCCTGAAAATGAAATAAATTATTAAGATCACTATAAATGACACTGCAATTACCCTCCCTCTAATTAGAAGCTGGGAACATTTAAGTCCATAAGCAGCCTCCTCCTTATTCTCTTAGGTTATAAAAGATGTATTCCTTCAAAGACTGAGTGTCATGGAATAATAAGCTAGCACTTCAGTATGGGGTTGACTCACCTGTCTTCTCTCAGCTTGCGCTCAGCTGACCACCTGTATTCCTGTGAGCCTCCTGAGGCAGATACAATATTTGTCATACAATTAAATATTTATTGTGACCTGAGGGTATTCGGGGTGAGATCTGCACTGGGTTAGGAGAAGGTGTGTGTTAGCTGAACTGGTCCAAAAAGCTGCACCGAAAGCCTGAGTACAGCTTGATTCAGCCTCTTTTCAATTTAACTTAAACTGACAGGAATTAATACAAATGCAACTACGTACAGTGTGTTTTTAATGACAAGAGGTTTGAAGCTATTTAATTAACCTAGTTTAAGTAAGATACTAGATATGAAACTGTAACTCTTTTTTCCCAACATATTGCTAAAAGAAAAGGATTTAGGCCAAGATATTTCTCCTCCCCTCTCATGGGCAATGCAGGGATTGGCTGCCACCTTCTTGGTCTAGAAGTGAGTACCAGAGCCCACAGATTTCACATGTATAACATCCATATGGGAACAAGAAAAATTATTCCTACAAAAGCAAAAATATTTCTAGGTGACTTCCATTCCTTCCTTGCCTTCCTCTCTCCCCACCCCCCCAGTTTGTCTTTTTGCCTACTGGGAAAATCTACTACATCGACTGTCAAGTCAGTCTTCATCAAAGCAACTTTTAGAATGAAATGAACATTTTTCAGACTGTTCACCCTTTGCCTGCCTCCTTGAGCTACTGACACACTGCCAGGGCTATTGCAGGGCCGGATGGGTGTCCCTAGCTGGCCAGGGACAGGCTTCCCAAGCCTGCAGGGATGCACAAGGCTGCTGCTGAGCAGAATAGCTATGCTCCAGTGTGAGGGATGGTGTGTGCCCAAGTCCCTCCTGCTTAGGGAAGAATGGATTTTTTTCCTCTTGTGTGGCACCAGGGTGTCTGAAAGGGGTGCATGAATGCCAGAGGCCAGCCCCAGCAGCCCCTCAGCGCCATTAAGCCCCTTCTCCCTTGCGCAGTACAGCAGCATGGTCCTTCAAACCCCACCTGTACACCCACCTCCCAGCCCAAAGAGCTTGTGATGCTTATGAGGGGAATTTTGGCATGCTTGCAGTAAAGCTCTTGAATTTTTTTTCATAAGGACAAGCCAAACAAAGGAGACCATTTGCTACCCAGGGGACACCCTGTGGTGGGTGTGCTGGGAGGTGTCCACCCCAGGAGGTGGTGGGTCACCACTGGGACATGCTTTCCATCCCTGGGAGCCAGGGTGAGCATTGTGGCCATGCGCCATCCCTCCCTGAGTGAGGCTGGGGGGAGCCACAAGGGGAAGGCGGGTGTGCCTTTCCCTCTTCACTGCATGCAAGGCCGATTTTGAACACAGCAAATCCGGTGTTTAGGTCAGGTTGATGTTTTGACACTGTCTGACAAAGCCAGGAAGCGCACACTTTTGCACTGACCCTGGGCACCTTGCTAACTCCCACGTGTTTGTTTTCACAACAGCGTGAGTTAAGGGCTGGATTTAACTTACGAATTTCCTGGCTTTTGTCAGTTTGCCTTACAGCCATAACCTGGTTTGAACATATTGCTTTCCATATTTAATATTAATGCTGGAAGTACTATTTACAATAGCCATCTTCTAATGAGTGGGAAAGAGTACAAAGCCTTTCTGGAGGGGGAACATAAAGTGTTTGAAATTGGTAACAGGCATGGGGGCTGCTGGCAGAGGATCACTTATAATAAATGATCTTTTGTTTTTACTCATTAAGAGGTCAGTTCCATAAAAAAGAAAACTTCTTACTTTTTTAGATGCTCTTATCACAAAAAGGGCTATTCTTTTATTTACTGCCTTGTAGAGGCAGGAAGGGAATTATTTGTATCAAAGAATGATTATGAAGCGTGTCTTAAAAGACCACGTAAAAATAAAGAGTACGTTTGTTGGAGCATGCAAAGAAGGAACTCTTGCTTGGTTCACTTTGATGAATTTGACTGTAGCATCTCTTGATGGCTCTTTTTTTCCTTTTTTCTTTTTTTCCCCTCTGAGGTCTGACTATAAAAGCTTGCAATCCCCTTGGAAATTAATGGGAGGTTCCTTCTTACATGAGTTTGGCAAAATTCATGCTTCCCTTGAAAACAGTAGCATTAATCACTGGAGATCACTTATCAGCAATGTATTATCACAGAACTCAAGCTTCATCTAGAACAGCATTTTACATGCAGTAGTTGAGACAGATTTACCTCATTGTACATTCTGTGACCATTCTTTTCTGTTACAAATGTGGTTGTCCAGGAAGTAAAAAAATTAAAGGGAGCAGGCAGAAAAAAAAAAAAGTCATTAGAAAAATGCTGAAAGTAGACAACTCAGAATGACTCTGAATTATGCTTTCTCAGAAAGAGTCCTGAATGCCATAGCTACGGAGTCACAAGCACTGTGACCTTCCTCTGTGCTTCTGAGCCAGGTCTTGGCGTGTTGTCTCAACTGCAGCACATTCACTTCCTTATGGTCTTTTCTGTCATGTGATGCATCCGTAGGGTGCAGGAGGGCCTATGTGTTAGAATTGCTTTCTTCTACCTTGTGATTGAGTTAGCTCTTTTTTTGTTTTCTGTCTTTTTCTGTGTTTTCAATGGGAGAAGATTCCTTCTGGCCTTTGCCGAGATGGATTTAATAAAGCTGCTTTGCAGAGAAATGATTTCTCCCCTCTCCTCCCTGTCAATCAAGAGGAGTTGCCTAGAACGCTGAAAGAGGCCTCTGCAGCTGGCTTAGTTTGTGATGCTAAATGATTTAGTTCAGCCATCCATCTCCCTGGTCTTCTCTTGAGTTGCAACGCGCTGTGCAAATTCAAGTCATGTTTTCATCTGGCACAGGCCTTACATTATTTTACAATATAATGACTATTAATACAGAACATTAAATGATAAACAGAGTCCACACAGCATGTCCTCATGCTCTGCTTCTGCCATTATTGGTACTTGATTTTTTAAACCCAGCTATAATTTGCCGTTATTTAGGCCATCAGCCAGCCTCAGGGATGGGGAGGGGTACCAAGCCGAACAGCCCCTGCCAGGGAACATTGTGCCTGGGAGCTGGCCGAGCCGGTTTCCCGGAGGAGGAAGGTTTTGTTCTCCCAAGCAGACATCCTGACCCATTGTGGAAGGCTGGCAGGGCAGCAAGCTGACACAGGGCTTGACACTGCCTGCAGAGATTGTGCTCAGACTCCAGAGATATAGAAATTGTCATTTGCTTGTTAGCCTCCTGCTGGCAGAAGCTCTATTTCCCTTTGTCTTGAGCTAAAGGCTCCCTTTCCCCCTCTCAGCTCTTAAAGGTTTCTCTGTAAGAACAAAATAAGGGGTTTCTCCACAGAAGAAAAGAGGTTTGGACAATGGGTAGAGTTACAAAGGAGTGAATGACAGGCTTCCTCTGCCTGACAAGCAGCTGGAGAGAGGAGCCTTTGAGGGTGCAGATAGAAATTATTGTGCTGGGTGTTTGTGGAGTTACTTATTCATTAGCTCTCTTTTCACTAAGTTAATGAACTTATGCAGCCTGATCCTGCTTCTAATTTAGTTGGTGTCAGTCACAGTGTGGTGGAGTTTGGGACAGATCACTGGATTTCTAAACTAATCTCACTCAGGACGCTGAATTTTACTTGCATACTGATGCTTGGCTGTGGTGAATATGTTTCAGAGTTCAGTTCAGACAGGCATTCAAACTTGATTCAAAAACACCGGGAGAGGAGAATCTACCCTTCCTTTGGTAGCTTGTTCCAGAGTTTAGCAAACCACATTGTTAGACTATTTTGAGTGTATCTGGCTCCACCTTTTACCTATTGCTTCTTGCTGTGCCTTTCCCAACTAGATAAAGAAGTGTTTTAGCATCCAGCACTACTAGCTCTAAGATGTTCACAATTGTACCTTTTTTTTTTTCTTACTATTTTCATGATTCTTTGCTGCCTTTCCTCCAGTTTTCCAACATCCCCTTAAAAACAGAGAGTAGAATACAGATACTGCTCCCAGGAGCACTTCATGCTCAAGGAAAATTGCTTCTTTAAAAAAAAAAAAATATATATATATATTTACTAGCCCCTGTTTATAGGATTGCAATAAAACTGGTAGCTCTTAAAGTAAGCAAAACCTATTTATTTCTGAAAGTTTGTACATTTGGCACTCAAGATTACCTCAGTGCTGAAAGCTGGGGTTTTGAACACCCTCCTCCTTCCTATCCCAATTACTGCCTGGTGAACCAGGGACTGTCAAAGGTCAGAG
The DNA here is from genome assembly GCA_026212715.1 of Elanus axillaris. Taxonomy (NCBI): domain Eukaryota; kingdom Metazoa; phylum Chordata; class Aves; order Accipitriformes; family Accipitridae; genus Elanus; species Elanus axillaris. Next base: position 55,770,488 of record JANZLQ010000079.1, on the reverse strand, counting down.
GATGGTGAGTTAAGCAAGATCAAAATAAGACTTCTTTTCTCCAATTTCACAGACAAATAAACAGGGTTTCTACATTGAGACATTTTTGTAGTATTGAAATAACTGGGATACTTAGATACCTCTGCACAAAAGGCTCGTGTGATTGCAAAGTGCTGTTAGTTTTAAGAAGGCAAAATTTGTCACCTTTATTAGTCTAATTTTCCTCAGGGTTCAGGCACATTCACTCAGGGGTGTCTGCTTGGTACCAGAAGAGAAACCTATTAGGGCAGCTTAGGCTTTGTACACACTGGGAACTCTTACTGATTACACTGTGTTGGTTCAATTTCTGTAGTCATATGGGTTTAAGGAGTAGTTCACTCTGTCCCCCAAATAATTTACATTATTGGAGGGATATTGTATTTCTAAAATAATATAAACTAAAACTAGAAAAAAAGATGTTTGTATGATAATAGGGTTGTCCAGCAGGAGACTGCATCAGTCTGTGTTAAAATTCAGCTTATATTGATAGAAATTTCCAGTGTAGACAAGCCAACTGAGTAGTGTTACAAAAGCTGCTGGAAAACAACCACCAGAGCTGATGATCAGTTCTTCATTCTATTTTCTTAATATTTCAGACATGGAGAAATACAGCAAAATATTCACTTTGGAATTGGAGGAAACACAAAAGTCTCTCTGAAATAACACAGCAGTAATACTATCAATCTGGTTTTGACAGCAGTTGTGTCAGTACTGTGTATAAAGTTTTCTTAGTACTAGAAATATACAAGCTGAGGTACCTGAGCTCTCTTCATGACTCTCCAAGAGATGAGCTGATAGGTTCTGCTGAGGCCCTTGCATGTGGCTAAGGCCTTCTTCTCTATGGAATTTTAACTTTGCTAAAAATCGTACTGCTCCTTTTATTTAAATAATGAGTATGGCCGAGTAACTTTCAAATATTTTAAAATATAATTGCAGGATCACTTCTAATGTCTAGATGTACTGAAACATTTAGTGTTGAAGAGCCAGCATCCACACTGTGTGCATTTTGCAACTAATCTGTGTATATCAATCTATAAGTGTGTGCATATATATATATATATATATGTATATTTTACACTTTCAAGAAAGTCTAGTCTGGTCCTGTGAGCTGAAAGTCCATTGGTGCTTAAAGAGTACTAGGTGTGCTCTCGGGGTGTATCCTTTGGTTTAGTTTCACCCAAAAGGAATCCAGTTTTATGCTCTGAGTCCATGTGTAGTGCAAATCAAAATACTGGTAGTAGAGACTATCACGACATTTGTTTCAGAAGTGTGTCTCATCCAAAGTAAAACGCTAATGTAGGCACTCTCTTCTCTTGATGATGATGTAACTTTAAAACAAGCACCAGACTACATGGTTAAAATAAAACTGCTTTCTCTTCCTGATGAATTATAATGCCTTGTTTTGGAGACTGCCAGGAGCCCTGGGTCTGTTTTGCAAAGTATGTAGATCATGGCAGTGGAAGATTAATATTTGCTCCTACAAACTTCAGGCAACGTTTGGGATTTGTTATAGTACATGGTAACTAACCACATGTAAGAAGGTCTCCAGGCTTGGCTCCCAACAGATAAATGAGACTGAGTGGAGGCAAAATTGAGTTTAATCATCACTTTAAATACAAGGAACTGAAATACAGCTTTGAGAGAGCTTCTCTAAAGTCAGCTGGGAAGCCTGCAGCAAAGCTGGTGAATTCTCTTAAGAATCTAGATCAATTGCCATGTTACTGTGCAATACTGAATATTGATATAACTATACAACTCCCGACATGGCAAAGCATTCCACTGTGTTCTGACTTGAATCACAGTATGGGCTGGCTGATAAGCCAGAAGTCAAAAGGGACCTCCTGTTAAAGGAGTTTCAGTAGAAGAACCCTATTTATAGTCATTACAGGCAAATCCTCCTTTTCTTTTTAAAGTCCTCAAAGAAGAAATTGAGGGCATCACACAAGAATTTGAAGCTACTACAATCAGGGTGTAGGCTGCTCATTCTTGGTTATAGCTCTCTGGACTTCACTGCTTGCACAGCAGATACATTTGGATCAGCAATTTTGGTATAAGCCTCAATGTGGGTTTTTTTTGTCTAGAACAATAGCATAAGAATACAATAATATAGTCTGCTTACCATCTTGGCATAAATGATTAGCTTTCCAGGATCTAGTTTTTCTGCAGTATGACATACTATTGTTGTCTTCAGGGTATCTCATAAATTCATCATCAGTAGCATTGGTGCAGCTAACTGAGCTTAATTTTGTTATTTTCTATTCTAATTTTAAGTGCTACGGTGTTCTCCTCTCAGGCTGACATTAATCACTTCAGGAAACACTTTGCTTTGTAGCCGGAGGCCCTCAGTCTTCCAAGTGTTCAGCCAGTAGTGATCTGATAAGCTTAGCACTGAAAGTACTTTGTGAAAAGAGATTTCTTTTATCTTGAATATTGGGTAACAAACTGTCAAGATTTCTTTTCCTTTTTAATACTTCATTTCTATACAACTTAGATGTCAGACAGAACAAATATCCAGTCCAGGAAAGTGAAAAGGTGCAGTTGAATGAAACGCACTACTCTTAATTCTATGAACTCTTAATGTCTATGCCTACAAAATGCAAAAGAAATCCTATATAATTAGGTTTTCATGTTTGACACACACCATCCAGTTTGTACATCAAATTGGCTAAACAATGCATTAATATGTGACTTCTTTAGTTTGAAGTTCTATGTACCAGCACAATACCAGCACAATAGAACAAAACTCAGTTGTTAGTTATGATATCAAAGCAGTGGTAAAGGTGTCGGGGTTTTGATTTTGGTTTTGTTTTGTTTTGTTTTTAAAACAGTCAGCATGGCTTGAATTCAAGCATGACTTCAATTCAGATAAGACTAACAAGGCCCAAGGAAAAACAAAATAGGAAACAGATTAGAAAGGAATTAAAAAGCATAAGCAGTCTTTGCCAGCCAGGCACATGAAAATATATGAATTTTGATGATTTGTGTTCCCAAACCTTGAAGCTATTTAAAAGGCTTACACTTTGAGGTAGCGGCTACTCTTTTAAGGAGTTCCAAATCAGGCACCTGAAGCTCTGGTTCTTTTAATTTAAATAACCAGCCCCTATTTTGTTTTGGTTTTAGTTCACTTTTACGTTAAATGTTCTCACTGGCAGATACCTGACTCATTTCTGGATCCCTGTCCTTGCCCAACAGGACCTGAGTTGGGGTATGGGTGGAAGGGCTGTTGTGTGACTCAACCTACAGGAGCGGAGAGCTCAGAGCTATAATCCTGCCTTAGTCAGAGCTGTTCTCATGAGGCCTAGTTTCATTAATTAACTAGAATAGTCTTTAAATGGGATTAATTACATCGTCTAAGTTCTAAAGCTTGCTGAATGTGAGAAATAATATGGTGGGTTATGGGAAATGCATTGGTGGGCAGTAGTTTAGGATGTTCATGAAACTTTCTCTGGTCTGCAAAGCAACTCATATCTGAGAACTATTAACACAGCAGTGTGCAGCTCCTCTTATGTCTTAGTTTATCAATAAACAGGCTGGCTTGTTGTGGCCTTTATTTTCTGCCTGGAGTCTGAAGCATTGTATTCATGTATCAGTAGGAACAGTAGGAAACATATTCATTGTGCAATTGGCAGCAGTATAGGTGGAAATGAAAATACAAATATAAGGCACAAAATGACATCTATATGGTGTACTTTTGAAATAAAACCTCAACTTGAGGTCTGTGGAAAGGGTGAACTTAGTGGACTTTGTACTTCATTAACAGAAGTTATTCTACAAATAACTTCTATATTATTCTGGATTTATTTACTGGAAATTTGTTCTGAAAGGCATTTAGATAACAAGGGCATCTCATTAAGGCAAGCATAAATCACAGTGTGCTAATACATGTCTTCAGGATGCTTAAGACCCCTCGTGCTGCGTTATCAGATTTAACTTCTTTTACTGTACACGGTCCCTGTGGTGTCCTATCCTCAACTTGCATTATGGCAATTTACGGGTTGATGTTCAATTAGTATTCACTTCCTGTTTTGACTATACTAATGTATAAATTGTGAATTAAGAGAAGCATTAACCAAACAGCATGATAAATCTGACCATCACATTCTTACTTAGCCTTTCTGTTGTCGGCTTCAGTGCTGGTTGCAAGGTAATTGCAAGCTACAGTTCAGTCCTCTGATGATAGTAAAAAAAGTGGGACCTATAAAGTCTATGCTGACAGTAATACATTAGGCTAGAGGGATGAGGAAGAAACCAAAATAGTCTGTTAGGATTTTCCAAGCAAAATACCTTACTTGGGAAAAGGAATTTTGCAATTAGCAGTATTGTCACTCTGTTTCAGTTTTAATTCTGCAATTGTTATTGACATTGGGGAACTACACAGACAAGGTAGAAGTGTGAGAATCTTAACGTTTATTGATCTCTGCTTCTAGCTTCTCCTACGGTAAGATGTGTGGCTGTAGATTCCAGTTTGTTTTTAATAGACTTGTCTTTCCCATGCATGAGAAAATGCAGTATTTAGACAAACAAGTCCTATTCCATAGATGGTACCTTTAAGTGTTACTGCAGTACAAACAAACAATACTGCTGGGCATACAGCTTACAAATCTTGCTCTCAGCTGGGCCAGCTGAGGGATTACTCGCCTACTGATGCTGAAAGAGCCATGTATTGCAGAGTTTTAATAAAAGCTTTCTTCACTTTGTAAAGCAATCTCTGTGCAATTGGTTCATGATCTCACAAAGCAGGCAGCTGGCTGACAGTATTTCATTGAGCTTTAATGAAGAAAAGTCAGGTCTGAAGAAAATTAGTGTAGTAGTCTCAAATGTTTTAATATGATATAGATTTTCTATGAGCTCAGTCTTATTATTTGGTTTAAAACTTGTTTTTAAAAAGAAAGGTAAAAGAAAACACTCAACAATCTGGGAAAAATCTCTTGTGTGAAGCAGACTGTAATCTTGTTTTAGTCTAAACTCAAATATGGCATATTTTAGGAAGTTATTTACTGAGGCCAAATAGCAAAGAAGCTAAAGAATATGGAATATGCAACTACTCCTAGTCCTTTTTATTGATTTCTTTAAGGGAATAAAAAGACATATTCCACTAATGAAAACAATCCATCACTCTTTTGCAAGCCTACTGACTTTGCAGTCATTTGGTGCTACGTCATTCAGAGACGAGACTCACTCTGGGGGTTATGCTCTTCTTTTCAATTAATACAACCTGACCAGTCTTTATTTGATTAACACTAAGCTGAAACTGGGAAATGTTTTTTTATCTGTATTTATCTTGATGTTTTACTGCTGCTGTTTCAGACCTGAAAAATTATTTTTGTTTAATGTTTGCTCATTTTCTTTCCCCAACAGTAGCAGTTAGGCTAATATGTTATTGCTGCTTCTTATAAAACTTGCTGGGCTTTTCTTTGTAAATGATTTGTTTTAGGAATATAAGATTATTACAAAATGAAATATAAACATGATTTTTGAAGTATTGTTTGGAGCAATATGCTTAGGTTTAATGTTTTCATTTTTTGATATGAACTAGAAGAAATAAATTTGCCACAAAGCAAATCTTGCCTATCAAAGAAGCTGTTAGTTTTGAGTGAACAGAGCACCATCCCAAAACTTTGACTATTAAGACCCATTTAACTGCCCTGGGGAAAGGTGCTTTTCTCAAGATTTCCATGCTGTGCTTTATTTTGTTCAGTGTGTAAGAAAGGCGATGAATTGAACTATTTCCTAATTCAGAGGCTTAGTTGAACTGCAGTCTAGATGCATTTGTGTATATTTTGAACCATTAGAAATCTTCTCATCTTGCAAGTCAATGAATACCAGGAATACATTCTGAATGCTATGGGTTCCTGCGTGTATTTATTCCTAAGTTTAAAATCTGCAATTTATCAATACAGCTATTTCCCACTGAGAAAACCACTCTTTAGTTTATGAAGAAGTTTTTTGGCTCACACTGTCTGGCACCGTTGGAAGCTAGTGGTTGGCATGTCTCCCTGTGATGCACAGATGAGGCACAGGCAGCAGAGGGTCAGCCTGTCTCAGGAAGGAAGATGCCAAAAATGTGGTATGCTCGAAACTGCTGGTCAGGACAAAGAAATACAGTATTTGTAAGAATGATGGGAGGGATGGGTTTACTGTGAGCATGTTTATGAAACAGCAAGCCTGTAAATTACAAGCCAACTTTATTTCACTAATCTGTTTATGTACTCTTCTAGAGCCCAACACTACTTGGTGCCAACCAAAGGCAGTGTGAGTGACACCTCCCAGAATTCTTCATCCTGAGAAGGATTTCACTTCATCTGTGGCTCTACAAAATTGGAATATAATAGTAATCTCTGAGTTATGTTGCTATTAAATCTCATGGCACACGATCTTTAGGCTATTAGTCAGTACTGATGTTTGCAAGTACCTTTGTAAGAGAGTGGAACAGCAGCTTCTTGGAGCCTAAATGGCCTTTGTACATGACTCAGGTTGTCTTACCTTTAAGAGCTTCTGTCTTACATAGCTTGTAGTTTTAACATATACATTCATACTAAAAATGGGTACATTTATCTTGCTTTTTATGAATAGACTAGTGGGTCCTTAACTAGCAAAGATTTCATCAAGAAAAATGTCTTAAGTATACATACAATTCCCATTGCCTTTCTCAATCTATCTTTATATTTCTGTAGGGTAGTACAATGCTTATTTTCCCCATGTAGCCAAGGGGCAAGGAGTAAGTGACTTGCCCAGGGTCGTCCATGGTGGTTTTAGGTGGTGAACCTGCATCTTCCAAGTCCTGGGCAGATCCCTGAATCACTGGACAACTTTCGCTTTACTGCTGGTTTTTATTGTTATCAGTAACTCAGATCTGCTAGAATTGGCCATGTTGGGTTTGTATTATAAGCAAGAGAATAACACCTCCTTTTAATCCTCCAAACCAGTAGTCCCTTTAAATCCTTTAAACCTATTCAAATTAGGCTCGATGGACAAGGTGCTAGAAACAGCTCTGGGAGTCAGAAATCTGCCTATGGGAAGAGGCAGTGGAATTGGAAATGGACACTGTGAACCCTGGAATAAAATGTTTCCCTCCTTATCATCTTCCCTGATGCTTATATTTACATTGCTCAGGGTAGAAGCCAGGCACTCAGTGCTATCATTTGGCTTGCCTGTGTGTATTGGGTTATATCTTGGCTCTTCAGGCTCTAAGTTGACTGTACTATGACTTCATTCTATTATTTGTGTTTGCCCTAGTTTTGTCTGGGATAAAGTTAATTTTATATCTAGTAGCTAGTATAGTACTGTGGTTTGGATTTAGGATGAGAATAATGTTGATAACACACTGATATTTTAGTTGTTGCTGAGCAGTGCTCTTGGCAACTAAGACAAGGACTTTTCAGCTTCTTATACTGCCCTGCCACTGCAGAGGCTGGAGGGGCACAAGAAGCTGAGAGGGACACAGCCAGGACAACTGACCCAAACTGGCCAAAGGGATATTCCATACCATGTGATGT
>JANZLQ010000079.1:55719934-55762903 GCA_026212715.1 Elanus axillaris | reverse complement strand
TTATGTCTATTCTTTTATCATTATTATTATTTTCCCTTCCATTTTTGTCCTAATTGAACTGTCTTCATCTCAACCCATAAGTTTTACCTTTTTTTCTGACTCTCTCCCCCATCCCACTGGGGAGGAGTGAGTGAATGGCTGTGTGGTGTTTAGTTGCCTGCTGGATTAAACCACAACAGTGTTAGTACACATTGGTTTTTGCAGCGAGCAGACGAGATACTACTTGGTCTTTTCAAATGTCTCATCAAAATCAAAATTAAATCAAAAACATTCCAGAAAGCCCTTGCCCCCAGTGTCAAAGGGAGAGCTAGTTCAGAATGCAGAAGTGTAAAGATTTTCTTTAACAAGAGACTGTTTGGATTTTGAGCAGTATGTTTCCAAAATGCTGGCATACAGTTCTACAGTATTGCTGAATGTAATTTAGGCTTTGACTAAATGCTGGCAGGCATGGGTATTCTCTAACAGCAAATAAATACAGCTGCTTTGTTTAAAACATTAAACTATCAAGCCAAACCATTCTCGGGAAAACCTGGTCAGGATGATGGCTTTCCTCTGAAAACTGAAGTTGGATGCAAAGTTCGGATTCAGAAAGAGGTTTTCCAAGGTTGCCAGGTCTTGTCTTACTGCAGAAAATGCAGAAATGATGCAGATAGGAGTTTGTCCAGATTTCAGGAGACAGCAATATTTTGAATTATGCCAGTTATGCCAAGTAGAAGCAGCAAGCCTCACAGAAGTTAGTTTTAATAGATCTATGCTAGTATTTGGCATTTCATAAAATTTTAGGTTATTATCCATAGTTTGCCTGACATTTTTTTGACAGTGGTTACATATTCCCCAAACTAAATATCTTGAAAGAGAAAACCATAAAATTCTCTTGGAAAGGGGACTTAAAGGCGGAGGCGGGGGGAGGGGTATGTTATTTTGAGGCTTAGGGAATGTCTGAAAGTTTGGTGGTGTGGAGAAGGTACCAAACTTTTAACTCTTCTATATACACAAAAGCTTTCCTTTGCAAACCTGTCTAGAATAAGGCTGCTGGAATGATGAAACATTCAGACCAGGCATAAACTTTGTTCAGACATTGACATGATATTGTCTACTGTATCCCTGGAGACCCTCCATTTCTTAGCAGTCTGTAAGGGATCAACAGTAGGATGCTGATGGCTCGCCGTGCTTGGCTGCTTTAGTGGTTGGCTTCTGGATGAGAAAATTTTTATTAAAAAAAATATAACTGCACTAGATTAGTGTTCAGCTTCTACACTGATTGAGGTCAGTGGTGCTGCTCAGTTGGCATTCAGTGTGAATCTTCTCTAGTCAACAAAACTACAGTGACTGAGAACTCAAAATTTGGGAGAAAGTTTTGTTAAGAGTTCATGATCCAGAGATCTGAGTTATTGCTAATTTTGAAGATAATACTGACTTCCAGTTGCAGAGAATGGAGCACTCTTCACTATCAATTATGACATTTGAATGTTCCACTTATGAAGTTTGCCTGGGGTTTGTGAAAGACCTTATTAAATTCTTGGCTGAGGGTGGTGTCTTCTTTAATGAGGTAAGTCTGCTCAGACTGTCTAGACCAAGACTATTTCCATAGGATGACATGGCTTTGCACTTTGATCAGTATTCATAGTGTCACTTCTTTTTAATATGGCACAGAGTTAAAATATATTTCTATTGCATCAATGTACCACAAAGTGTGTATTTGGGTTCCTCTCAACTGTCTATGTTTATATGTGTCATACCATAATCCTTGACTATGGTATGAACTAATGAAGCCTGGTTTCCCAAACGATTTATGTTGTTTGTGCCCTAAACACTACTAACCCTCTCTTTGTAGCATCTCTTCTTCTTCCTGTAGCCTTGATGTTGCTCTCTGCAGTGCCATTCCCCCATCCCAGTTCCCCTCACACTGGTCCAGATGACTACTGGTGTACATTAATGCTGACTGGAAGCTGGGCATGTGCAGATTACCTGGCCAGCACTTGTGTGCTTATGGGCCAACAGGATGAAGCTTCTCTGGTTTGATAAAGGGAAGATGGCTTTAATTCACCCCCTCAAAAGGTCTTCTATCCAAATATGTATTCTCACAGTGTTTCTTGGACATTTTTATTTCTGAGCCTTCAACCACATTTGACAGACAAGTAAAAGATGGACAAAATTGAAGAAGCCATTATAGGTGAAGGAGAGAGACAGACAGATGGACAATTAAGGGATTGAATAGGTCTCCCCTCCACAGGAAACAGTGGAGTGAAGGAGCTGAAACATACTTGTGTGTGTTCCTTCAACTACTTGTTACTGAAGGCCATTAAAGTCATGATGGGGGTGGGATGGGCCAGTGAAAGGTAGACTCCTATTGTGTCAAACACTATTCAAGGAGTGCTACAGGGTCATGCCAGAGAAGTTGGAAATCAGAGAGTGCTCTTCTCTGAGCCCACAAGTTGTGAATGCTGGCAAAAAGAGAGGTGGTTGGATGTTTCAAAAAATTCTTGGTTACTTTCTCTAATTTATGTCTTTTGAGTTACTGGAAAAACTTGAGAACTGTGTTTTTTCCTACACAAAATTTAAGAAATAGGACTTTAGATAGACTGCAGAAAAGATTACAAAAGCATAGGGCATAGCTGTACAGTAAGGTGTGTGGTAGAGCCCCTTGTTATTGTGCAGCACATACAGGCACGTTAATTCTGATCCCAAAAGTTGTACTGGTGTGTCATCACGACACTAGGTAATTACTGTGGCCTCCCAGACTATTGCAGCTAGTCTGAGTGTTTGGGTGGCATTCTCCATGGCAAGCTGTGGACAAGGGAGGTTCTGCTTGATCCTGGAGCAGTTAAAGCAACTGGCATTTGCCTCAGCAAAAGACACTGCCTAACCCTGAAGGTGCTTGAACATCAGACTTGACTGAGAAGCCAAAATTTGACAAGAAGGGACCTGAAGCAGAAAGGCCTGTGGCTTTTGCAGCTGCTCCTTTTCTCTGCAGTTTCTGGCTCATTCCTCTCTTTTCAGTCTTTCCCCAAGGTGATAATTTTGTGCAGCAGATTGAATCCCTGCCCTGCCCTGAATTGCATCTGCCTATGTCTATTGGGCTGAACTGCAGCAAGTCAAACTTGAAATCAAGGCAAATATCAGCTGAAGATATGGTTTCACACTTAACCTGGGCAGCCTAGTCCCGCCTGTATATACAAGATGCAGCAGTAGCTGGATAATAAAAATTTAACTCGCAACAGACCACCTATGCCCATACCAGAGAGGTTCCTCATGACTTCAGCTAGCCTTCCAGACCTCTAACAGCTTCTCACAGTGAATGCACACTGAAATCTACTCTCAAGATCTCTCTTTTTTTAGTTTGGTTGGTTGGTTTTGGTTGGTTTTTTGCCTACCTTCTAAGTAACAGATTTTGTTATCTGCAAAGACAAAACCTGAATGCCTGCATTCTTGGAGGGATGTGATCTTCATGGAGACAAAAACATATCCTGTAACTTTAAGCTGTACTAAGTCACTAGACTAATTTTGTGACAAAATGTTGTTCTGCACAAACCATATGTCAGGCTGGTTTTGGAGTAACTTTGAAATGCACTAGTATTGACATGTTTTGTGTTTAAATGCATCAGAATTGATCCTGCTGGAATCGAGGTTATAAAAAAAAAAACCCAAACAGCCTCCTCCCTTTGCCCCTCAACCCAAAACCTGATGATTTTTTTTTAAAGTACTGGTGGCCAGACAGAATTTAGACTTATGTAATTGCAAGACTCCAGGAATTTGCTTTCAAGAAAAATATCAGATACTGCTGCAAACAGCACTTCCTTGTATTCTTTAAGACAGTGACTTGGCAGGTAAAAGAATGTGAAGCCTGGTACCAATACAGGTCTTGACACTGCTTAGCTCAACAGTGGCATCCTCATTATTGCTAATGACATTTCAACTGATGCCGTAACATTTGTGTTTTACAATGTTTTTTATGTCATACTATATAGCATACAATTTATTGCATACATTTTTGTGTTTAAGATATCAGTGCAAGTATAATTAGAACTGCTTGTAATGTCCCATATAATTAAAAATGCCATTTTCTACTCCCGGATAAAAATAAAATCCTGTATTTTTTTGCAGTCTGCAGGTTTCAAGTCTTTCAGGTAGGAAACAGTGAAACTTACTAATGCTTTCCCTAAGGAAGATACTTATTTTTTACCTCTGAAAAATTGTTTCATCTAAAATGCTGAATGTCTCCCTAGAATAACATAACCCGTGTAGCCAGTTGGATTTTTAAACATGGTGATTTATAGCACAGTGAACTAAACTTTATAATTAATCTTTCGACATCTTTTTGAGTAGCAGGTTAATAAACATTATTCCCATCAATGCAGCACCTGACTAGCTTCAACAGTAAAAAAAATCAACCACAATGTATCTCTTCTTTTCTTGCCAAAAAAAGACCAGCCTGTAAACCTAGAAGACTGGGTGATTTGATATTAAGATACCATTGTATGCATGTTTACCTGAATTGGGTGGGGATGTGTATTTAATTCTAAAAATAGTAATGTAACATTAGGTGGTAAAAGGCAAAACTGATTTATTGTTTTTTTAATTGCCAAACTTTGTCTCGACAGTAGAGTTTCTGTGGATTTCAGAGTTAGCATAATGGTCTCTAGCTATAAGCAGTGCCCAGAACAGCAAAGAATTTCATCACACAGCAAAAAAAATAAAATTGCAGTGGCTACAGACACACAGCCCTGTGAGAACTGTAAGCTGTTACAGGTGAAACTGATCTGACAGATGACAGCCAACTCCAAAAATTGCCATGCTAGCCTCATGCACCAGCAGCAACCATGACACAGTTGAGCTTTGCACCACTTTTTATATTGTGTAGTACTTACCTAAATGTGTCTGGCTTGCTGTGACCTGGACAAAGGCTGGTGGCGGGGGAGGCTACCAGGAGCCCAGTGGGGTATCAGCCCAGTGTGCTTATGAGCTGATGGGGATGGAGAACAGGTCTGGGGAAGTGCTGTGAGAGCACCATTTCAGAGAAGCTGAAACTTCTTCTCTAATTTATTAATTCTGATTTCTATGGCTTCTGCTCCCTTAAGGCAACAGTGCCATGCACTTATCTGAAGTTAGTGAAATGTAAGACCTTTTAAATACTAATATTTCTTGGGACCTCTGGGTAGGTTCACCACTTGCTACCTTATATACCAGCTGCCTAAAGCAGTTTTAGTCACTTACTTTTTCTATTTTAAAACTTTAATTTTGCTAAACTCCACAGGCAGATAAGACTTTAAGGGACCAAAAACTATGCAGCTGTCCCACTGCAAGTGTTACAAGTCCTAGGCTGTACTAGTGGATATACTTCATATGTCATCTGTGCAGCTTTAAACTGGACAGTTAAACAGAATAAATCCATACAAGGGCACTGGAGTCCCAGATTATGTTGCAGTGGCACACCAAATCCACTTTTTTTTCTACCTGTATCTATCCTGGATGTTTTCAAAACATGCAGGTGTCTCAGGGTGCTTTTCTTTTGTCAGAGGCGAGGGGGTCTGGCTGCTCCCAAATTACAGGGGAGCTGGATGCTAGCAAAGAGCAGCCTAAGGCCATGCAAGGAGTATCTCAGTGTCTTGTTAAAGTTTGTATAGTTCAATTTTCTGATGATTTATTCAGTTTCATTTGCTTCATTTGAGTTAATTCCCTATTAGAGAACAATGCCATGTGGGCATCACTTAAAAAACATTTCAGTTAGAAGAAAAATATGAGCAGTTCCTTCTATTAATTAAATCAAACCCAAGCTGTTGCAGTGAACAGCTACATGACCCTGCTGCATCAGCTTCTTTTAGGTGTAGCTGGAAGAAATTTTCTGAAGATAGAACTTCAGTCTGGCTTTGGTACTGGCATCACTATAAACCAAAAAAAATTCGGAACATGGATTGTAACTGCTGTATCTCCTACAAGAAATACCATCCAGGTATTTCAACTATTATTTTGCATACAGACCTTGGCTTAATCACTGTTAGAATGTTAGTGGCGAGAACTGTGTAAGCTGCATTCAAACTGGTAATAAACCTGTGTAATGAGCTAAATAACACCGTCCAAAATGTAGGGGCACTGGCTTGTCTGTGGCTTCCCAGGTTTTTCTCAGTATATGAAGTTATTTACTATTGCACACACAGCTATCATTTTAAAATGGGATCCTTGGTTCTTAAGTCATCATGAGGACAGAGGTTTTTCTTGGACTTAGGCTCTTGCTGAAGATCGTACAAGAAGAGCAGAGCATTAGAAGAGAAGTCCCCATTCTTTTGCTCTTAAAAGAGACCAGGTGGCTGCGTGGTTATGGAAAATAGTACTGAAAATTGGGAATGTGCAGCACAGCAAGGCTTTGAAATACTGAGGGTGGTCTAGAGAGACTCTCACCAATGCCTAACTTTCCTTCCATGCCTCAGTGACTTATCACCAGCATAACTGGGAGTTTCTACTTAAAAACAGGCTTCCCTTCATAGTGAGAGGTATAAATGCAAAACCACTTGTGGAAAGACCAATAAAAAGGACAAATAACTAGACTAACATCACTGTGCTCTGAAAGTGCATATCAATGGAGCCTTTCAGAGTACCACATGAAACTACAGACAAGAAGTCTTTCTAAAACATCACAGGCGGTGCTTCCCTAAGAGCCTGGGAAATGCTTGACACCCCTCTAGTATCCTTTATTCCCTTTGGGGAAAAAAAACCCTGGCACTCCTAATGCCATGGGACATTAACACCTTTTGATAAAATGCCCACCAAAACTCCATGCAATTTGGGGATTTACCACAATTAGTCAAAAGTATTTATTCATCATTCTGAATGCTGCCTCCAACTTTGTTGGGTAAGTGGCTTTTTCTGTGGCCTCAAGATCTGGTCCTAATGAAGTGAGTTCAGGGTATTGAATGAGAAGCCTGTAAATGAAACCATTGCTTTCTTTTATGGTGTATCACTGCTCTTGCTCTGTAATGACTGCAAAGGGGTGTGTGGCAGCCTAAAGCATCATTTGCTCTTTCTTATGATAGCTCCAAATAGAAGTCTGTATATCCCTGCTTACAGGAACCTGGCTTTTTAATGTGGGCTTGATGATTCTTATCCGTGTTTCAAAATACTTCCGTGCTTAACATAAACATATTGAAGGCATCTAACCTTACTCATGACTAAAATCATTGCAGTGGTGAAAGGTGAAAGCCAGCCCTTTGAGCTTAGTACAACAAAGCCTTCTCTGAAGGGCAAAAGATACTGTGTGTGTGTGATGGGGTGTTGTTAGGTATTTTTTTTTTTTTTACATTATCTCTGTGCTTTGATTTTATTGAAAATTTTAAAATAAAACTGTGCTTTCAGTTGACAGTTTCCAGCTCAAATGAAAACAGTAAGGAAGAGAGAGGTGACTGAAGTTTCAGTGTATCCATCCCAAGTTAGTTTAACAACAACAGAAAAGAAATAAACTCTAAAATGATTGGCATATAGAGTCAATCACAACCTAACAATTTAACAGAACATGAATGCTGAGATATTTGGATTCAGATTCAATGCTTGATTGTACAGGGATCTTCAGAGACTTTGGTCTTGGCTATGGGTCTTGTCTTTTGTATGCATAAGAATATATACCTTTTATTCTTTTAGAGTCTCTTATAGGAGTTTTTGGCTTTCCAATAAATTTTTTTGTATCTTTTGTCATTGGAAGAAAAACTATATTCTTGGACAGCCAGTTACCTCAGGAATGTGATGTATCTAACTATATTGTAATTTGATTGATGACAAGAGAATTTGATGTCTTCCAGGCACACTTTGAAATCTCGTTTCTTTTAATTACTTTTGACCTTCAAGATCTTCCAGGACAATGGCACAAGTTCATAGACAAATGAATCCAAGAACATCAGAAACAGCTAGATAAGCCAAAAGAAACCCATGCACCTGGGGTTTTCTGTCAAAGGTGTTCATAGTTAATTTACTTCCCAGGACTTCCTTGAGCGTTGATCTGTTTTCCAAGCTTCTGAATAAGAACTGTATTTTAAGACAAAAAATGAGATATATGGTGAACAATTGCAGGGTAGTAAATTGAAGCTGTCAATTTCAAATTGACACCCATGCTAGATTAACTGATATCTCTTTGTAATGTCAATTATCTAAATGGATAGTACCCCTTTAAAGGCTAGCTCTGCTGGAATGCTGAAGAGAGTGTCTATTCTGAGCTGGATTTATGTGAAATTTTCTCTTTGCTGGTTAATGCAGCTTCTACATCTTCGCTTTTTAAAATATTGTGTGATGGATGTATGTGACTGAGAAGGATGCATTTGCTTTTCTTGTGGCCTTAAATTTGCCTTAAAGAGGCAAATTGCAAAGAGGTGTCAGAAGGTTTAACAATAAGGACAGCAGCCCTATAGAAGTCTGGTAGTGTTTGTAATAAACAAGCATGGCAAAGAAGTCTTCTAGTACTGTCTAAAGGGTAATTCAACAGATTTCCCCCCCAAAAGGATCTGCTCTTCCTGTGAGGTGTCAAACAACATCACTCCTTATGAAGAATATCGTTAATCCCACTGCCTTTTAGAATAGTACTCCAAATCTTGTTTTCAATCACATTGTTTCATCTATACAAATCCGAAAGCTAACTGAGCAAAACATGTATAGGGAATAGCATGTGCATTTTCTTTGCATATTGAATCACGTTGTGGGGCCCAGATATTAACAGTATTCAACACCAACCAGCAGCAAATTTATTAAGAAAATCAGTGCTAGGATTTTTGCGCTCTATCTCTGCAAAACATCAATTGATCTCCTAAGCTGAGATGGCAGGAATCCAACAGCAGGATTAACTGCATTAATTTTCATACTTAGATCTTCTGTTGGCATTATTTTCTTTTGCTGTGAAAAGGAAGCAAACTGAAAGTTGAGGATTACAAAATTGAGTACTTTTACATTTTTTTTCCAACAGAAGAGGTCCAAGCCCTTTGGAAAGCTGACTGGCTGGGGCCATTGATACTTCCTGCAAAATTGAAAATTTAGATAAAGCTAAAATGAAGAAAAATATACAGTGAAGTTCCGCTGTGTTATACAGTGTGTGTGGGATTCTGGGGTTTTATGTAGACTTGAGAAGATGAGATAATTTCCAGATGTCTGGACCCATTTTGATGCTGAGGCTTTTTTCCCAACCCGATCCAAGTGAGACCCAGCATGCATCTGTATGCATCAGGATGCATCAGGATGCATGGATCTGACCCAGCACACATCGGCATGCATCCTCATGCCCCTTCTCCAGCAATGTAGTTTCTATAGGAATATATGGAGGTGCTTCAGGCTGGAGCTTGGTATGCTGCAAAAGGGGACCCTCTCCAGACAGTCAAAGAAGCAAGGTGCTACAATGTGCTGTGGTGTATCTAGGCAGGGAGTGTAGGTACAGGCTGGGTCTCTGAGGTGGAAGGCAGAATGTGATCTGCTCTTAACAAGACTGGGAGAGGCCACTAGTGCAGCTGTTTCTGGAACAGGACTGGGAGGTAAGAGGTACATGAAACTGCTGATTTTACAAATATATTTATGCAGAAGATCCAGAATAAGCAGATTCAGAATGACTATCAGAAGTCTTTCTCTAGCTGTGCTGTGAGAGAAAATATTAAAAATGTTTTCAGTGGATGATTAAGGGGGGGAAACCATCAGAAATAGATGTGGGTTAAGCCGTAGACACAGCAAAATGGGCTGTTACCAGCAGATCATTAACAGCCCACGGTGATGCTGAGGACACTTTAATAAACCCATTCAGGGAGGATTACTGCTATTAGGAATAATGATCAGTGGCAGCAGTGTGTTTTATATGAATAATGGGTGCTATATCCAGCAGTGACAATCTCTGCTGGAGCCATTTCATGTCTGCTGATACACAGGACATTTTTCCTTAATCAGAGCATAGCATGTAGTTTGATACTTATATTTTCATCATTACAAAGAAAAATAACCCCCCAAAACCAATAAACCTATTAGAGTTCTGCAAATTAGTGTCACAGAAAAGATGCGCAAGCATCCAAAGTCAGAAAATATTTGAAATGTGGCAGAAGACTGCAAAGTTAGAATAATAAAAAGGCGCATAAAAATTCTATTGACCTGTCTCTGTCTGCTCAGAGTCATAGCCAGGAATTTCTGCACAAAATCTTTCTTGCTTTCCTATGAGGCACAGCACATGAGAGTGAGCTGAATTACACATCTTCTTGCAGGCTCTCTGCAGGCATGCTCCTGTCCCAGTCTGCTGTCTGGGGTCCAGTGCAATGTGACCTGAGGTCTGGGGCTTCCCTTGTGTCATGGAGAACTGCTTCAAATAATGGAGCAGATTACTTCTGTAAATAGTAATTTTACAGTAGGTAGCGTTTCACTGATTGGGAAGTTATCCTTGAGATGTATATTGCTCTGAGAGAAGAAATTGTTCTACTGGTTTAATGTAGATGTGGCAAAGGCTCAGTTATGTTACGGAGTATGGGAGCTTTTGCTGCTGCTGATCCAACAAAAGGGAAGTCCTTTCTTCCCTTTCAAAAGTTATTAACACTGAATCTAAAGATGTGTTTGACTGGCAGTTAGGAGGGACTATATTTAATATGGGGTCACTGAAGATTATGAAAAATGGAACATGTAATACAATTCTTGCAGAGTAGATCTGTGCATTAAAAGAAACTCTCACTGATCACAAAAAAAGTACATTAGTGTGCATGAAAAAGAAAATGAAAGAAAGTATGGGACAAAGAAAAGGAAAAGGCGTGGAACAATTCCCAGCCTTCCTTCTCATGGTGTGCTTCAGTTCTTATGACAGGCATCATGTTCCAGCAGTTAAGCCTTTGTCTAGCAACACTTCCACACAGAAGAAATTTCAAGGAGAGATGTGAAGAGGGAACAAAATGGCTTTATATTTCATTCATATTCACTTATATTTCAAAGGTCTTTCTACAGGATCACTTTTTCAATAAACCTGTACAGAGCCAACAAACTATATAAATAGTAACAAGTAATTGGCCTCTGGCATCTTGCATGAACAGTGAGGATCTGACTTTAGCTCAAAGAAAATATGCAAACCTGTCAATGGAAAACAGTGACAAAAGCTAAGCAGGGACTGTTGTGTATCCTGAGGACTGTCTTGCACTTACAGGCATCGTTAATTTTTAGTTTCACTTGAATCTCACTGGTCTAACTCTGCTGCCACTGGGAATTACGCTTACTGATTTCAAAACCAGCCGAGTTAAGGCAGTGGTCTGGAAATCGCATCTCTACCTCTGATAGAAGTCTAGTCCCTGCTTGGATGGAGAGATCTTTTCCTTTCTGAGCCCTGTCAGAAAGATGAGACCCCTGCTGCAGCATCCACTGGAGCCCAGGCCATCCTGGAGTTCAGCATGGAGACTGACACTACTGCCTGTAAGAGACATTATAGATTTAAACGAAGTATCTGAAAGGCTTTACAGTACATTCAACATACTGAGGTCTAAAAGGTGCTGTTCCTACCTTTAACCCACTTTTGTCATCACCAGACACACACAGTATCATTAAAGCTGGAGTCTATTCTTGTGTGTGGAGAAATAGAGGTATGTGGTTGGATTACATTAGGACACAAGAATGTCACTGAAAAGTTTACAGGAGCTAGATAGCATGACAAGTTGTTATTTATTATGACAGTTGCTGTTCAAAATGCAGCTTCTCTTTAGTGACTGTCTCATTTTAATAACTTTTTTGTGCTGGTGTGACGCACTATGAAGTCTTCCAACATGCCTTTGTCCTGCAAGTAACCATGCTCTAGCAACATCCAGCTTCTAGAAATGAAATGTCATGAGCACTGAGATACAGGAGCTACAACAAGATTTGGCCTCAGTTGCTTCTAAGTATGTCATGGTTTCATGGGAGCAAATTTTTGGCTGAAACGTTGATTTAAATATAGCTTGTTTTGCCTATTGATTACACTTTTCCATGCCTGTCACCACATGACATTGCTGTGACCCCTGAACCACTCATGTTTTGCACTGCTTCACACGCATCCTCTTACCACAGCAACCAGGGAGGTGGCTGTGTATGGAGCTGATTTTAGGTACTTATTGTGGAGAATACACACCTGAAATAACAACAGGTTGCCACACCATCAAATAAACAATGTAGGAAAAAAGGTTTTTTTTAATGCAGAGGATTATTTTGGTTTAGAAATTATCTGGGCTGTTGATAGATCCCTTCTGCCATCTCTTCTGTGTTATCTGTCATGATAATGGTATAACCTTGTTGACTCTACTTACAGCTTCACATTCCAAAGCATACTTAAATGGAAAATAATTCAGCTTTATAAGCAATCAAAGTTCTGTCTTATCTTTTTTCCAGTTTGTTGGACAAGAAAATAGCTAATTTGGTCAAGTGTGCAGTGTTCTGGGTCGTAATAGTGTCCCTCTTGTAACACAAAATGAATGCCATTAATCAGGAGAAAAGGTTATGATGTAACTTTCCTTTATGTGCTCAAGGAATTCACTATTCAATGCCTACTACAGGTTGCTTATGCGCAGTACATGGGAGCAGCTTTATTTTTTTGGTCAAAGCATGCACATCATGTCTGAGTAACTAGAGTCAATATAAGTGCATGGCTTGTTACCAGTGAAATGCCCTGGTCACTTAGAAAGTGCTTTTCAGCAGTTTCCTATGGAAAGCCAGGAGTCGCTTAGATCACATACTGAATAGATTTTTTACCTCTCATGTCTTGGTCTGAAAAGATACTGTTAATTATTTGGTAAAAGCTGGTATCTGAATTTCTCTAGTATTTTCTCTGCACCTATGGTGGTAAGGCCCTGAAAGAGCAGCACTCGAAATCATAGGGTAGATGGGGCTGTCATTGCCAGGTAGCTGTGCTTGAAGCTCAGCCTGCCTGGGGTATTTCAGTGCAGGGTAGTACAAAGTCACGGGTCAGATAGTGTCAAAAGCTGATGGATGCTCCTCATCTGTCTAAGAGTCGTTTTACATCAAAAGAATATCTCTTTCTGCTACCAGAGAGGACACAAAGGAAACTGCTTGGGAAAATGTAGCACTTCATGACACGTGGCAAAGCCTACCAAAAAATCAGGTGTGTAACTCCCCTGTCTAGTGAGGACAGTTAGCTGACATGATGTGACAATCAGCCCATTGTGGCTGCTGGCATGCCTTCAGCTTCACTGATGGTGTGGTACATGCCACGCTGCCTACCTGGTGCTGGAGTGCCCATTAAATTGCCCACCAAGCAGGGTTGTTTCATGCACTGTGGCTACTGTACTACCAGGTTCAGTTAGAAAAGATGGAGACTGGTTTAGTCACACAGTGAAATGTCCTGCCCATGCTTGTTAAACCAGGAGCCTGCTGGTTTTCCCCGTATCTCACACTGACAAATCCTACACTTGATGAAATAAATGGGAGTTTTGGCATTGACATCAAAGAGCAGAGGCAAAAAATGCATTGCAAAAAAAAGAGAAAAAAAAATATTGTTTGGGGACAGGCTAAATATCGCTGGTTTGGAAGAAAAAATAGTCTTTGGCTGCACTAGAAAAGGTGGTTGTAAATCATACTTGCTCTCTGTTGCTGCTGGCCAGGGACAGATTAGGCCTTGAAATAAATAAAAGCAAGTCCAAGGCAGTTCTTGGATTTATCCCAGCTGTTCACGGCCTCAGCCAGAGCCTACAGGGTGTCTGAGTCTTTTCACCAGGCTCAGAATACCATGAGCTTCCAGCAGTGGAGCCAGCATGCCTTATTCTGTCCCTGTCTTCGGAAGAGCAAAACTCTTTTGTGGTGGCAATGACTGGATCTTTTGTGGGAGGGAGCAGGCTGAGGGCTGAAATGGGGAATGAAGTACAAAGGACTATGGCTGAAGAGAAGGAATGAGGAAGAGTCAGTGGGAGGCTGGGAGGGGTAGGGGACAGTGATGTCTCCTGTCTCTCCCTCACCAAGCTTTCTCTCATCTGAGCTAATCCTAAAATCCATGATTTCCCAGAGTCTTTCCACCCCTCTTTCTTCAGCTATAGCTCTTCCTGCTTTCCCCTCCACTCCCTGTGACTGCAACCTGCTTACCTTCCTGGGCTCCTCTGCAGATGGATGTAGTGTGATGGGCCCAGGACACCAAGACAGCCAGCCATCATTTCTCCTATAACCTGTGCACAGGGGCAGCAAGTGCCCTCAGGAATGTCTCACTTCTTTGCCTCCAACCCCACAGTGGTGGTCTCCACCACATGCCTTCTAGCCCCAGCACATCTGGCTCTCCAGAGTCCTGGGAGGGGCAAAATACTCAGAGGGTTTCTGTCTGTCAGGGGCTGGGATGCCTTGATTGCTCTGGTCAGTGCTCCTTGTGTCTCCACCTCAAGTAGCTCCTAAGCATTTTTCTTTCTTTGCCCATGTGCTATATAAATGTGTGCATGTGTGTATATATATATAATGTATACACATACATACATACATATTAGTCCTGAGAGTGGAGCACAGTCTAGGGGTCATTACATGGATGAAAAACTTGAGGGATTGCTGCACCATTCTCATAGTTCTTTTTTTGTTGTCAATGAAATAATGCTGGTAACAGTGCAGGTCAGACAGGGCATCTCACTGTCCTTCTGCTACCAGACCTGAGAAGGAATTATTTTCCTGGAGTTAGAAAGAGTTTTATCATCCACAGAATGGATTTCCCAAGGGAAATATATATATGTTTATATATATATGTGTGTGTTTTATATATATATATATATATATATATATATGTTTAAAAACATCATATATAAGGGACCTCTGGAAGACCTTGGAGCATGAAACTCTGAATCTGAACTTGCTGGAGTATTAGAGTATGTAAACTCCAGCAATACCTTTCCCACCCAGTATGGAAATTCCTGTGTGGAAGGAGGTAGTGTTTCTCGGCTGTCTACAGGCTCTCCTGAGGCAGTAGCATGTATACTAACAAAACTGTGATCATAAACCAGTTAAACAAATATAGGCAAGACATACAACTCAGAAGCACGTTACCTGTAGAGAGTGTGTGCTGGGTCTTTTTCTATGCATATTTCATATTGCAAAGAGCAACATTGTTGTTACAGACACGCAAAACCACTTTGGTTTGGTTTGGTTAGGTTTGGGGTTTTATTTGTTTGTGTTTGTTTGTTTGTTTTACATTCTGCAAAGCGTGCAGGAGGGCGCTAAAGGGGAGATATTATGTGTCATAATAAGTTTGAATGTCTTTGCCTCCTGTTTGTGATCTGAGAGTCAGGGTGTTTCAGTCAATGAGCATGGATTTACTAGGGTCATCCTTTAGAGAAACCCTCTCTCTTGTTTTGTATAACTCAATTTTAATTTTGCAAAGATGCTTTAGAAAGCTAGCATCTCTTTGCTTTCCAAGACAGTATACTGAGGCCAGAGGTGACCTAGTATAGAAACCCAGAGTCTCTGTCTTGCTAAGCATATGGGGATGAATTAACAGAGCAAACAGTAACAGTAACCTCAAGGAACTGTATTTTTAACATACCTGGAAATGTATGAAACATATGAAATGTGTGAAAGAGCCTAAAGCACAAGTGGGCAAGGCTGGCCTGGACCCAGTGTTAGCATGTCATTATCAGAAGCACTGCTGGCTTTTAGTGTATGTGACAAAGTGGGAAGGAAAAGAAGGGAAACACCCTGAACAGTGGATGGACAAAAGGAGAACAAGGTGTAAAGGAGGGCTGGATGTGCTTGGGACTCCCTTCTAGTGAGAAAGAGAGAGAGAGAGAGAGGAGATCTGTGCTTGCAGACCTCCACTGCTGCCAGTGGAGAAGCATCAGCTGCAAACCCAGCCGGTGGTACAAGGCTTGTGCTCGCACCGTGTGCTGGCTGGCCCGATGTTCGGGTGTCCTGCAGGTGTCTGGGAGAGAGGACAGTGAAACAAAGCAGCCATTCATTCCTTGTCCTTCAGAGGTATTCTCAGAGTCTTATCCAAATTCGTGCATCAGAAGTGCAAATACACACTGTATTTGTGTCTCCAAAACACTTCTCTGGCATGCTGGAGAGTTACACTGGTGTCTATCAGCTGCTTGCTAAATTGGGCTGAACTTGCAAGTTCCTGGGTGACTTTCAAGGGAGGTAGGTGCAGGTACAGATGGGAAGGCAGCGCTGTAAAGACTGGAGAGAAAATGTTATGTCTAGGGCAAAGCTGCTCTGCTTTTGGTCTCCTTCCTGTCATGCCATCCTTATGCCCTGAAAAAAAAAAAAAAAAGAAAGAAAATGAATGCCCCTGGTTTTAAAACCAGGGGGTTTGGGGTGGGAGCAAGTCTGAAATACCATCTTTACCAACACATTGAAAAATGGTTTTAAAACTTGGTCAGGCATCTATGTCCTTATTTGTCTAACTAGTTTCCTCAGTAAATATGTGTCAGAGAGAAATAAATGTAGTGGGAGGAAATAATTAACAGGATCTAGGAAGATTTATTGCCCATAGGAATTACTGTTTGTGTGGAGAAGGGTGGATCCAGTTAATGAGATGCTCTCAAGTGCAATCACATTACAAATGTTTCTTCTGTCTGTCCTTAAATAGTATTTTATTAAGCTCAAATATACATTTTTTTTTCTCCTTTACACCGAAGAAGAGACATATCAAGATTGAAATAGGACATATGCAGTTAAGGAAATTAGCTTCCTAATACAAGATGCTTCTATAAAATTATAGTGTCCATAAATTAATAATCTGCTCAGTTGGACAAATGGGATTCTATAAAGTAGAAAAGTAGATGCTGTCTAGCATTTAAAGAAAAGTACTGCCTTTTAGGAAGTGGGAGGGGGGGCATAGTTTGACCAATCAAAGTATGGTGACTGAAGTTCTTGGATATGTAATTCCAAATTCTGCAATGGCTTTCACTTTATTTTGGGCTTATTGCTAGAAGTGACCTAATGTTTCACTTCTCTCATACACTCTGAATTATTTAAACAAAAGCAACAGTTCCAGATTTGGTTTGACCAAAATATATATAATTTCAGAACAATCACTCAAATAAGGAAAAAAATGTTATTTATTCTGGAGGAAAAGCAGACATGCCTTGTTTTGATACTTTAAAATATAGGTATATTTAAATGAAAATGTCTTATTTTATTTTTTTAAATGAAGACCTTCAAAAGAAGCGGTGTTTCATTTTGGATCAAAAGAAATATTCTAACCTGTAACATTAATTCTCTCTTTTAAAACTCATATATAATTATTAAAAAAAATTTCATGTTCACTTAAAACAAATTTCTGATTCTTTCTGAACTGCTCTGAAAGCAGTTACTGATGTAATTGCGTCTATCAAATCATGGATCAGTGTGAGATTCATACTCATCTTTTCTGGCTGTCTTCAGTCTTCTCATTTAACTGAGAATAAATCTGGAAACAACACTCATGAAAACTACTATGAAGTCTTCATCAAACAGCCTGTTGATTATTTTCTTTGTATTTGGACGCTTCTCTCTTTCCTGTTGCTTTTTAGCTTCATTATCGCTTCAGTGTGAGATCTCTACCTCACTCATTTACGCTGCATAGAAGGGCTTTCCCATCTGTACATGTCTCTACCTCTCTTGAAGGTCACTGAGTTTGGCTCACTCCTGCTGTGGTGAGAACCAGGTTGACAGAGTTGTTACTGTCATTCAGATTCCATCTGGATCAGAGAAGGTCACCAAAGGCATATATGGAGGATATGGGGTTGTATCAGCTGGTTGGTTGATTTCAGATAATATGAAAATAACCTCTTGTAACTGACTGCTTTTTCTTTTTTTTCTTTCTCTTTTTATACCTTAAGACATTAAAAGAAAATGTCTTAAATGAAAAGATGTTCTTTTGGCTAAAGAGCAAGACTGTAACAGAAGTCTGGCTTATGGCAGCGATGCTGTAGCAGATCTCCTGTGCTGTTCTAAGGGAATGGTTTAAAGACCTCTTTATCTTTTTTAATTTCTTAGGGGTTTAATCTCAGTGAAGAAAATCATAAGTAGGTTAAATTTGTCACTCTGTAAAATAGCATGATGCCTATAAACACAATGCTGAACTTAAAATGGGGAAAAAGGAACAAATACGTATCTATTGCCAAATACAGCTCTTGGCTATAGACCTGCACTCCTAAATTTGAAGATTTTTAACTTCTTGAAGTGTTACAGAGCAGATGTCATAGTATTCTCATTACTGTCCTTGACTGCAGGAGGCAATTTTAAAAAATCTATCACCTTTATCTTGGATAATACTTTAAATATAGCTTTTTACAGCTTTTTTTTTATTTCTTCTGTGGCTTCCAAATCTCTTGTGTATGTGGAAGCCCAGGCACATTGTTCCATTTTGAAGGCCAGTAGTTCTCAGGCATTGCACTTCGCAGAAACACAGTGCTGGGGTAAAAGCATCAGGACAGATAGTGTGACAGTCTACATGAATGCTCATAGTTTCTGACAGCTCCATTTTCTCCTGCCATCTGTGTCCTCATCTTTCTGGAAATCACGGTGCATCAGCAGCTCTGTTTTATTATGGCAGCATCTGATATGGCAGCAATTTCTTGAGTTTCTACAGAAAAACTAGAATATTTAACACTCAAATAAAAGATGTTATACATTGTGGACTTATAATTACTAGTATGTGTATATTTAGTATCAGAAAATAATTTCCATATTTCTGAGCCTTCAAGTCTTTTTGCCAAATTACTCTGAGCCTTTAAAATGGGTTTTTAGGTTTAAAAAATCAGAAATTCTAGCTTTTTTATCATAGGAGAAAAAAACCCACAGAGTCATATTTAAGCCTTGCAGTGTCCTGGGAAAATCCTTGGGACTTGTGCAAAATCCTGGGGAAGCAACCTCTGCCATGCTGTTTCCTGCTATGCTAGGCTGTGCCAACAGCACCTCCTGCCTAGCCACAGGCTTATCCCATCCTTTGGCACCATGGATTTTCTACATGAGTCAGGAGGAAATCTGCTTTGGTGGGTAGGTCAGAAAGAAATATAGCAGTATCTGTGGACAGTGCACTTTTATTGGGATATGCAGACCATTGTTTATTCAATAGACAAGCATTTGCAGTGTGGGGAGCTAGAAATGCCTTTCATGGTTAAGTCCTATGTATAATAATGCAAATTCTTGTGTATCTTGTGTGGGGATTTTAGGTTTGGAGTAGGTCAGGATTTGTATGCATTCAAATCTGGGAGATTTCTTCAATGGTTTCAGTGGGGCCACCTCAAACAGGCTGCAAGCTGGGATCCACAATGCTGTTTCAACACTCCCAAGCCCTCCTCTGAAGTTATATCTGTACTTGTTTCATCTCTGTGGTTTTATAATCTTCCCATTACACCTTACCTTCTTCTCAAGTGATCATGTTTTTCCTGTTATGGGGTATAAGATAGAAAACTCATCTCCTATTTCTCTTCATTTAGTTAAAACCAATATAAAATGCCCTCTGGCGCAATGTTCTTAGACCATCTACAGACATATTCTTTGCTACCATTCCTCCCTGTGTTTCTTTTTAGTGGATGTTTTCATTTCATCTTTGTTGATGTCAGGATGTTGTCAGGGCACCTGAAAAAATGCCACATTGTTGGTGAACTCCAGTACTTAAAAAAATATGCATGATAGATCCTCAGAGTTTATAGATCAACATAACTCCACTGACTTTTACTACCTGAGCAGATGATTCAGGAACAGGTAATGCAAAGTTAGCATTTTGGCATTTGAGTTGTTTTTTTTTTCCAGTTTATGAAATATAGCAAAATATAAATAAATGTGCATTTGTGGCTCATTTTTCCAACAGAAAGATTATTTCTCTTTTCTCTAAGATTTTCCTACAGCTCTTAATCATAATCTGAAAATTATTTACTTCTAGGTAAATTTTGTTAGACCTCGCCCACCAAAGTTGTTTCAAAACTTACTGTAACCACATGAGATGAGAATAAATTATAATCCCTCCTCCCACCTATTCATACTTTTTATATCTGCTTTCAGCTATAGCTGATAACACACCCTTATGATAGCAGTGGGATGCTGTAGCATGTGTACCACTGGCCTGGGTCTGCTAATGGAATACGTACCATGTGCTTGGAATATGTGCTGATGTGACTCATCTGCCTGTTCCCATGGGTGATTTGGCTATCCAAAAGATCCTTGCTTCTCTAAGCCCAGTGACAAGGAGCTGAGTGTGGGAAAATAAAGGTTACAAGCCCTTCTTTAGCTATGACAGGTGAAAACTGGCCCCAGGGAGTGAAGTGGGAAGATTTTACAGACTTTATGAGGCTACGTGATAATTCATTTGGGATTTCAAAGAACTGTAGATTAATTTGGGATTTCAAAGAATTGTAATTTTCTATGGTATCCATGGGAGACCTGGTGGCCTATGCACAGTGCAGATGTGGATTCTCTCCCAGGTGGCACTCCTTGTTCCTGCTAACTTTTCCCAGGTCCTCCTCTGGGATCTGGAATCAGCCTTTCAAATTTGTCAGAGGTTAAAACCCGCTGTCCCAAAGGGATCATCTTGCAAGTGCATTTCAGCTGCTGCACTTCTCTCTTCTGGCTTGCCAATTATCTTTGTTGCACAGTGTTTTCCCTTTCTTGTTGCTGAGGAGATGATACAGTCTCCTACGTCCTCCAACAGAATTTGCCAGTACCACATTATACACCATGTTGGTTGGAAGTAGTTTCCATAGTCCCTACTGCTGCAGCAATATGCTTTTGCTGTCTGTCTGTGGTGTCATGTTAAGATTTTTCTGATAACAGGTAAAAGATTGTTTTTCTCTTTGGAGTAGACTGTCTCATTCTAGGATATCTTTCTGCTCCTTGAGTTTGCTTTGACTTTTATTTTATAAGGTTGAGGAAAACCAGGTTGACCAACTGGAGAAAAGGCTTGGAGCAGGGATTACTCTGAATAAGAATACCCCTTTAAAATTTTGGGAGCTATAAAAATTCTACAAATTCTACAAGAAATTTGTACAAGTCAGAGGTAATAAGGGACAAAGAGCATGTTTTATAGTCAATAGAGTATCTAACTGGAAATTTTTTTTTTCTCTCCAATACAGGCAAATCTGAGAAAGGGCTGATTTTGCAGTAAAGGCAACTAAGTCTTCATTATACTGGTATTTTTATAACAAATTTCTATTAACATATTTTAAAGGATGCAATGTTTTGGAATGACTCTGGAGAGTTGCAGGGTGATCTTATGATTCTGAATTATGAACTGGCACATAAAATACAATATAGTAAGCACAAAAGACATGCACGTAAGACAGAGGGAAAAAGAGGGCAGATGGACAAAGAGGGCATTATTTACACATATATATATACATTGTAAGAAGTCCTGAAAATGTCAGCCCAACAACTGGATGTGGTCAGAGGTGCAAAAAGAGCACTTGTAATCCTTAAGGGAGTTGTAAGGAACAAGCCAGAAAATGTCTTTAGTATGTGATACAAATCCCTAGCATACCCCTTTTTGGACACTGCGGGCAGTTTTGGTCACCTCACCCCTAGAAAAACAAGTAGGAAAAGAAATGTCACAGGCAAGGGAAGCAATGCCAACAAAATGGTCTCAAATACATGGAAAGACTAAAGACAAGCCTGCAGTTTGGAGGTATATGGCCTGAGAAAATTTGAAGAGAAATGTAATATATATATGGAATGATTATTCTTTTTTTTTTCCTCACAAAGCAAAAATTCATCAACACCTGAGGAATTTAGTAGGATGTACATTCAGAGAGGTTGGAGATTTTTCACTTCAGGAGTAAGACAGAGGAAGAACTCATTGGCATGGGACATGGTGGATACCAAAAGTGCCAGTGGAGTCACAAAAAGATCTATAAAAGTTTTGGAGGATGGGTTTGTCTTGCTATTAAATCCAGAGGTGTGGATCCTGTCTCTGACTCTGTTTACTCCTGCGTAGCTAATAGACTGATGATGGAAAGGTATGCTGGCACACATCATACTCTAAATGTTGTAGCATCTGCTTCTGGCCACTTTTGGAAAAGGGCCTCTGGCCGAGAGAGACGTTTTGGCATCTTCTTTGTGTCACGACCTTGAAGTTATGCTGAATCTGATTTTGAGACTGCAGACTGGTGTATACTCCAGAGAAGGAAGGAATTCCCTTTCTGGCAGTGTAGCTCAGAGGTCTGTCTTATGTGTGAAGGCACAAGAGAGGGACGTGGTGTGCTCTGATAACTGTGTAGTTGTAGGGCATCACAGGCAAGGAGTCCTGGCTGAGGGGCTGTGCCTGAGAGGTGCCTGCACAGTCATGCCCACAAAACACAGGACTTGTGTTTTAAAATAGAAAAATCTATTGGGTTTTGATTTGTCCCTATAATTTCGCTTTTGAAGCATTCTGGTTTTATGGAAAGCCTTCTTTTTCTTGCAATACTTTTTTTTGCTGTGCTAAAGGAGAAGGTAATTTTTCATCATACATTTTTTTCGTCTCCACTTATCTATGCTCATCCCCTGATGAAGTCTTTCTGGAGGCCAGAATCCTGCTCTGGTGAACATTGTAAATGTCTCAATACTTGTCTTAGAGTGGCATTTGGAGCCCTGTTGATGGTAATTTTAGACAGAATATTTTGGAATGGCTTTGTTCACTCTAGTGACCCTGGCGAGCTCTAATCTTATAAAGACATGTAACATATGTGGCATGACTGTCTAATAATATTTGCTCTGAGGCTTTGCAGCAGACATTTAACTGTAATTTGAGGCAATACTTGAGTAAATTAAATAAAAGTATTCCCCTTACTGAAGGCTATGTCCTAATGCTGACAAATAGGTTTGTAGCTGCTTGTTTTTGTTAACCTTTTAACATCCAGATACAACATCATCCATCAAGGGACAAGGAATGTATATCCTACTCATAGCATACAGCCCTGAGATTGCATTTTGCAGAGCATTGATTCTGACAGGCTCAAGCATTATGGTGGATAATCAACATAGCACGGACTTACAATGTGAGGGTGCATGGATGGAAACTTGTTCCTTGAATGTGTGATCAGAATGACAGAGTAGGAAGAGGGAAGCTGAACAGACCTTGTGTATGGCATTAGTCAGAGCATTTGGAAAGTGTTCTGTCCAATCTTTTTAGAAACTAGGCAGACAAGTGGAAATGAACTCCATGAATCATAGTGTTTTGTAAAGGCTTTTGCCTCGTGAGGGCTTTTGCCTATGTGCACTGAATGGCTGTATCATTATTGAACTGGTGAGATGAATTAGTCTGGATACTGTCATTTCAGACTATCTCCCATGGCCTGTGAGCACTATTCATTTGGGCCACAGACCATTCTCAGACTCTCTATCCACTATCATCCAGGTGCAGGTAGACAAGTTGTTTGGCAGCCACAGTCTCCTTGCATTTCCTCCCCTTAGGTGGGGGCAGAAGGTGGCACATCTGGCACACCTGCAGATTTTGAGCACTCAGTAAAGCAGATACAGTCTGGAGTCATTCTGCATTGCTGATTCTATGTCCTGTGCATTCAGCCAGGTAATGCACACAGCCAGAGTTTGCCTGTGGAGCTTGCTGCAGCAGGGAAACTCAGCCCATGAGATCTAAAACCATGGACAGGAGTCTTTGTAATTGCAGAGGACTCTTTAGCAGATAAGAGAATCATTCAGAGGCTGAGGCTATGTTAGGAATGACTCTGATTATCCAGTGAACAATGCACTTAGAGATGGTGTGGGGTCTGTATCACTTGATGATTTCAAATCAGGGCTGGATATTTTTCCACAGAACAATACTCTAACCCAACCAGGAGGCACTTGACTTGACAAAAGAGCTGTTTAATGACATACTATGGCCTGTGTTTTTGCACAAAGTCAGACTGGATGATTACAGTAGTTCTTAAAATTGGGATTCTAATGAGGTGCTTTGTCTTCATAGTCAATTATTTTAGTTATTCATGCACTAGAACAAAATAAGATACCCTTGAGACACTTCAAAGGAAATTGTGTCCTTTCTTTGCTATCTAATTTTGATATGCAGTGTGCAAAATTTGAACCACCTCTTTCCATGTGTGTGTTATCAAACCATGCCAATAGCAACAGCCAAAAGTAACAACTTTCTATTCTACCAGCATTATTTGATTGTGAATTGCTTATGGCCAGGCTTTGCTTCTGGTTGATTGGCAGCAGCAGCAGCAATGACTTATTCCCTTATCCAAAGCAATACTAAAGTTTCATGCTTAATTGCATTCCCTTTATGATAGAGTATATTCGGTGAATTCCCTCTACCCAGTTCCCTCTACCCTTGTGCAAAATGGTCATCCACACTGAGATAATGCACCTTGTATTTTAAAATTATTTTTACACACAGTTAAACAGACTGCTTTACTTTGATTCCAGGAGAAAGCTGGCAGTTGGCTGAAGTGTATTTTAAGTGTTACTGCTTTGATCTGTGTTGAAGTAGAGCCCATCCTTGCACTCATCATTTTGCATAAAGAAGTCTAAGGAAGTTGTAGAAGAGACATTTGGGGTCCAATGTCTGAATTAGCTGCTCTTTGACACAAGTATTTTGGCATTGACTTTTTCTCTGAATCACAACTGATTCAACCTAGAGATGGAAGCCAAAGAAATGCCTCAGAGACACAGCAAAAAGAAAGGAGGTTTAGACATGATAATGGCTCTTCTCTGCTGGAGAATGGAGAATCCTTATCCATTCATGTACTATTCCCCTGTCCTGTCCCTACCCTCATTAGTGATACCAGCTACCCTCCCTCTCCAGTCCATTATCCAAAAATGACCAGAGGCTCATCCTCCTTTTTGCCTTGTTGCAACAAAGCGCTAATACCTCCCCTTCTCTCTTATGTTGATCTTAAATGTTACCAAAGTCATATCGACATCATAGTCTTGTATAGAAAACAGTCTAGCGTTGCTCTTCAGAGTGATAAACCGTGGAAGTGATGCATACCCCATCAAAACTGACATATGTAAGCACACGATGAAGATCCTGCTTGGTATTTGGCCAAGATTTTGCTTTCTGTATGTTCAGACTGGGGGATAAAGTATAGGAAATAATTCCAGAAGGAACAGGAAATTATATTTGAGATCAAAGACTTGTTGTTTTAAGTTCCTAACTTCTCCAGAAAAGCTTGTGAATAAACCAATACAAGTTAACCAGAAATTTCATAGGAACAACTTTCAGACTTTTAGAATATGTGAGTAAATATACATCCTAATTTTTTCGAAATCTTCAGTCATATTTGAAATTCAGCATGTTTCAAACAGGTTTTGATTCTACAGAATTTTAAAAAGTAATTTATTATTGTTCTGATTTTCACCCCCTGTTAACTGAGAATAATATCCTTTCTACATAATTTTAAACCAGCAATTACTTTTTTCGTACATAACTATACCACAGGTAATAAATGCCATGGTTTCTTTAAAAGGCTGTATAAAGTTCCTAAAGTACAATATTCCAATCAGCCCAAGGGAATAACAATGGTATGTTTTGGTGACATGATCCACACATTTTATGAATTCTTTTTTAAACCTCTTCTTGCACATCTTTCTACATGACAGTGGTCAGGGTTTTGCTTTGGACCATCACACAAGGTTATTGTGTAGACTTGTGTGAAAAGTCTTTCATGGACTATTGAAAAGAGTACACAGATGCCCTTCCTGTTCTTGTCCTTACAATTTTAGGCTGCTTCTGTCCTTAACTAGATCTGGAGAGTGAGATCATACTTTGAAAACAGAGAAAGCAATTACAGCCCTCTCTCTTTTTTAAAGAAAATGGCCATGGGAATATAATACAAGCCATTGTTTCACAACTTGGACATGGAGAATTTAGTGTTTGTAACACTTATTTTGTAGAAGCTTCCACAAAACATCTCTAACTTAAGTGATGGGGTTTTTTTTCCCCTCTCCTTGACCTAACAAATTGCTCTATTGGGAAAACTTTGCAACAGCTGGATTGCTCATTAATCAATGGTAAATTAAGAAAATGACCTAGGACTGGTTATCAGCTGGATTTTGCAGTATGTTGAAAAAGTTACATCGGCCTCCAGACACTGTAACATAAGGTAGTATAACACAGACATCCCCAATTAGGGGTCTCCTGGGGAGAAGAAGGGAATGGAGAAGAGAGATTGATGGCACCATGTTTTGTTGAATGTCATCTGTCTGTATGGTAGCATTTCAACTCATGGCTATATAGCTGTGAATTTAATTCCCATGATAGCACCTGAGTAGCTGTACCATGTTGACATTGTAATCTTGTGCTGGTGGGAAGAATCTAGCATTGCTTGCTAGAGTAATAAATACCCAGCACCCCAAAACATGCTGTGAGATGATGTATTTCTTGTCAGTTTTCAAAAAAATTTAAGTGCACAGTTCTCTCTGTTAAACCTACAATGACAGCTTTGCTGCTGACTCAAGGTACCTGAAATAGGTTTAGAAGCCCTTTCCTAGAAATTCCTGTACTGGTGCCTACATCAGAATTGCTGTAGATATTATACAATACCTTTTGGTTTATCATTTTTCCTTTAAGATTTAACTGTGTATTGCCTAATCTTCCAAGAGCTTTGTTTCTTTTCAGTAACTGTAATGCTTGTATATCAACTTTTAGCCAGGTTTCCTAAGGAACTGAGGTTTCTGTGGTAACATGGTCTGTCTCTCCAGTTGTGTATTGGTTCCCGTTCCCCAGGTAACTCTGCAACCTGCTGGCCAATTTTAACTGACTTTGAAGGATGTGATAGAAGTCTTAACATGAAATATGCTCCAATGGGTTTTTTGAAAATCAATAGCTGGAGAGAGGAAAGAGATCTGAATTAGTGCATCAGAGAAAAAGGCAGGCATAACCCAGCTGTTTGACAATCTGTTTGGTAGCAGCCAGCCAGTCTTCATGCATGTAGAAGATGATTGGCCATGGCACATTGGTGACACAAAGGAATAGAGAAACTGAGGTTACTACACTGGACAGGCAGAAGAGGACATGAATCCGTAGAAAACCCAACTTTTATTAGTTTTGCACTGTTCACTGAAGAATATGTGCATTTTATTTGATGTTGTGTACTTCCACTTGCCATATTGTGACTGCCTGTGGAACTTAAATTCACCCCACATAGGAAATGTCTGCAATTTTTATTTTAGAATCAATCAATCAGTATAGTAGCGAGCACTGGATTTCATGGTTGGAAACTTCTCCTTTTGTCATCTTAATACTTGCTTTTTAAAAAAATAAACAAAAAAATTGAAATGATTTGCTGGGGTGGTGCATCAATGGACTGAGGAGCTCTTCACCACTTCATGTCTTGGACTGGAGGTCTGAGTGACTCCATAAAGGATATAGACATTGGGCTTCTGGCTTTCTTCTGGTTTTCTGTTTTTGATCTGCAGATCCCTGAACATTTTGCCAGTAGAGATGTAGTGAAGGATTTATGCTTACTGATGATAGGTTTATTTTTATCGCTTAACTTTGTAAGGTCTCTTAGAAGTGGTCCATGGATCTCCCGAAGTCTGTGCAAAAAAGTCTGCAAATCTGTGCTTATGTCAGCAGCCAGTATCAGGGTACAGCAGAGTTAGTGGACGAGGTGGTATGGGCAGTGTTACGTGGGAGCTCTGAGGAGGACTGCAGTAGTCCTTACTACCTCTTGCATTTATTTTTGTTCTTTATCTCCAAATCCCTTGTTGCTGTAATCTTTGAACAGCTCATCCCTTCCTCTTTGTCTATTGATGTCAAAACACCATTTGAAGAAATGTCAGAAATTTCACCAACAAACAAGGCTCTGGGTGCAGGAGAATGTGCTGGAGCAAGACCACTGGAGGAACTGGCTCCCCAGGAGAAATAGGGACATAGTCAGGCTCCTTGTTTGGGGTAAGTGGCTGATAAGGCATTTGCTCCTTGTTGAAGGCAAAGTGTTTGGAAAAGGTTTCTTTCAGGGCTGCTCTGGCAGCTGTAGCCAGCAGAGGTGCATGGAGGTGACTTGCAGTGCAGCAGAGCCCGAGGGCAGACAGGACACTGTGGGCAGCATGGCAGCACAGGCAGGGGAGGCTCTGCTGCCTGCCTTGTAAGTACAGCCCAGCCTACCCTCCCCTGTTATCAACTAGATGGGGCAGTCAGCAGCTGAGCAGGGAAAAATGAGCTACGCCAAATGGCCCCACTGCTGGCAGTACAGCACAGTTTTGGGCTTGTGTCAGTTGGCAGCCTGTTGTGACCTCCCTGGCTGTCACGTCTGGGGCAGGGCAGGGGCTGCTGTTGTGGCTGGCAGGTGAGCACGCCTGGAGAGAAAGGGCAGAGGACACAGATATCCCTCATGCATATCTCCTCAGGGAAACTGGAGCACAGCCTGCAAGCCAACATCCTCCAGTTTGGCCCTGGGATGGAGTGCACAAGTTTGAATAAATAAATCCTGTTTCCTGAGGAGAAGATTAATCTTCATGTGGAGCTTTGTGACAGCAGAGAAAGCTATTGGAAAGAAAAATAATGCTGCATAATTTGCTTGCCCATCCAAATTCAATAAAACCCTTTGTGTACAGTTATTGCCTTTATGCAAAATACACATCTCTGACAATGGAACAGGTTACTGGAGACTAATCTACTTTCTTTGGCAGTTCCTTAGCAACTACAGCTGTGAAATAGTTGCCAAGAAGCCTGGTTCAATGCTTTGCAAGAAAGCAAGCAGGAAAAAAAAAAAAAAAAAGGTGCAAGACTGAACTGTGAAGTGCGGACTATTTGTTGTTTGTTTTGTAAGGTCATCAGCCATTAATTTTCTCTGCTCTTCTTAAAATACATGTATTTATGATTGAAAGCTTCACTGTGGTCTCCTGGCAGTGGGTGCAGGGCTGTGCTGGCTGGCGGGGTGGTGCTGTTGGGCTGTGAGCTTCACTTGTAGGGGCAGGAGTGGCAACCTGAGAATGAGGGAGCTGGGACACAGAGCAACCCCCTGAGATGCTGGCCCAGGCGGCACAGGCTGGAGGTGCCACCAGAGATTATCGATGTTTTCTCTGTGTACTGGTGATGGGCAGCATTTGCATCATGGACACTAACAAAAATGGGCTGGAGGTTAGGCCCTGCCTTTATCTGTGGTGAAAAGGCTTTTGTCTATATCCATCCTCCCCTCCTGACTGGAACAGAGGTTATTTTTCAGGCAAGTGAGGGAAGGAAGTGATGCAGGGCTCAGTCCCTGGAGGTGCGGTGGTGATCAAGATCTGGGGAGGGAAAGGCAGGAGTATAACTGGGGCTGAGACACTACAGGGTTAAACTGAGAGAGTTCACAAAAAGAATGGGGGTATAAAAGGAAAAAGGTTGCTGGCCACTGGTTTGATTCTGATATCTCCACCGAGACTGCTCTTGCTTGGCTGAGGCAGTGCCAAGAGGATAGGTTAGGTGGCTTCAGGGTGGGCAATCAGACCTTTTCCTGCCTGCGAGGGGCTGCAGCAGGAGCCTGCTGGCAGGGTGGACAGTGTCTCTAACCATGCTGGGCCCCAGGGGGTTGCACAGATATGCCTGCCACAGCCAAGAACCCAGACCACTGATGGAGGGAGGAAGTGGGAAAGCTACTGGGGACTCAGTAATCCATCCTCATCTGCTGGGGCCAGCTGTATGGCCACACTGATACCGTATGTCTGGGGTCTGGGTCTTAACATAAATTGGTTTATATCAATGTCTTCCTCAGGGCATTAGGCTCTACAGTACAGATGGCGGAGTGCACTTGGTACAGAAACCATATGGTAGTGTGTAGGAAAGGTTCAGAAGGGGAGAAGAAATACATTGCGCCGTTCATTTCTCATAACAATAGGGTCAATGACATTTATGTCAGCATTAGTTGATGGCACAAATGATACCAAAGAAGTCATGGGCAGGCGTAATTAATGATGGCAAAGCATAAGTATAGCACACACAGACTGCAAAAACTAGGCTGCATCACAAGACTTAAATTGGACCTGAGTTTTAAAAGTTTAAAACCCAAAAGCTTCAACAAGTCGAAGGTTTTAAAACTTTTCAAGGCAGGTCACAGCACCCAGAAACTGTGGAGTGAACACTGTTACTGCGAGGTACAGCACTTTCAGCATTGGCAGGTCTTGGAGACCCGAGGTATTAGACCTGAGGCAGCATCAGGTATAGCAGAGTCTCTGTGGTTGCACAAAGAGAGACAGAGGGAGTGTGGGTCTGTCTGTTGGGAATGGGGGGCCTCAGGAAGCAGAGTAGGAATTACCTCAGAAACTGTCAGCCCAGCACTGTATTTTTCTTTTCCTGTCCTAGGCTCCAAGATGTTGTATAGAGTGTTTTAAAACTCCATCTGCAAAATGTGTTTTTGTTTTACCCCCCCGCCCCCCCCTCCAATAAGCATTTTTGTTATCTGACCTCACCAGAGCTGCATCCTTTTACTGCTGCTGCTTTTTAATGATCATTTTAAAATGATTAACAATGCTTGGAGCCATGACAGCCTGACTTCCTGCACTGAACTTCTGCATGTCTGGATTTGCAGGAGGGAGTTCCTGATGAGAGAATTTCCTATAAAACAAGGACACTTGGGTCATTGTTTAGAAAACTGACTGCGTGGAATAGGTATAAGTCACAGACTAGGACAGATGCTCTGGTGGAGAGATTTCTGCTTGTTTAGGGTTTCTTTTTTTAGCACTGGAAAGACATTTGTTTGCAATTTCTAATGGCATCAGAGCAACAGAGTGGTTACCACTGGCTGCATGAATCTAATCTCTGGTTCCATCTTCTTAAAAAAACAAGAAAACCCCAAACAACACTAAAGTGATGGGAAAGACTTCTTTAAAATCAGGTGGGATTACTGAAAGATTTCATGCAAGGAGAGGCATGACAAAAGCTCACTTATACCATGGGGAACTGGAGACTTCACAGAGTTTAATTTCTGAAAGTGTCCTTAGTATATGATTAACTAATGTCTCAGTAACAAAAACTCCAGTGTTTACTGTCTGGTTCTACAAGCAGAGACCCATTTTTGACTGATTGCAGGACTACTGCACTGTCCGAATCCCTTGTAGTTCCTCGTCACATCAAGGTTTCTTAAAGTTTATTTCAGGGAGTATGTTTAGGTTTGGTCGCTTAGGCTTGTTTCTAAATTAATTTGCTCATCTTGAAAAGGAATGTAGCTACTGTTCATTCATATATTTTTTATTTTGAATGGAAAAGTACTGATATGTTTAGATAGGAAAGAGGAGGAAATGCAGTCACTGTGCATTGTCAGCCACTTCTAACTGTCCTCTCTGACATTTGCCTTCCTCTGCTGGGGCACTAAATAATGGAGAATCAAATGCTCACATATCTGTAGGAACAGGAAGGCAAGTGTATTTGGCACTGTGTATTGGGTGTATCAGGATGGAACACTTCTGGACAGGGAGCTATTTCTATAAAATCCTAGGTTTTCTACTGGATGGCAGGGCAGATAGAAGGAGGGAGACCTCCTTTCTTGGTTCCAAGGGAACAAGCTGATGCAAACAGCTCATACCCAACAGCAGAAGTGGTACTGACCTGCTGGGTTTCAGTTATCCATGTGTTATGTAGCTAGTGGTTTTTGAGACATTTGAGACTGTATCACAACTTGCTGGCTTGTACCACTCCAGAAGATATGGGTCTCCTTTAGGTTTCCTGTATTATCTCCACCAAGACCATAGAATCATAGAACAATTTATGTTGGAAAAGACCCCTAAGATCATCAAGTCCAACCGTAAACCTAACACTGCCAAGTCCACCCCTAAACCACATCCCTAACCACCACATCTATACATCTTTTAAATACCTCCAGGGGTGGTGACACAACCATGTTCCTGGGCAGCCTGTTCCAATGCTTGACAAGCCTTTCGGTGAACAAAGTTTTCCTAACATCCAATCTAACCCCCTCCTGGCACAACTTCAGGCCATTTCCTTTTGTCCTATCGCTTGTCACTTGGGAGAAGACACCAGCACCCACCTCACCACAACCTCCTTTCAGGTAGTTATAGGGAGCAACAAGGTCTCCCCTCGGCCTCTTTTTTCTCCAGACTAAATAATCCCAGTTCCCTCAGCCACTCCTCATAAGACTTGTGCTCTAGACCCTTCACCAGCTTCATTGCCCTTCTTTGGACACGCTCCAGTGCCTCAGTGTCTTTCTTGTAGTGAGGGGCCCAAAATGGAGCACAGTATTCAAAGTGTGGCCTCACCAGTGCTGAGTATAAGGGGACGATTGCTTCATCCACATATATATCTTAGATATTTCAAGCAGCCTTGGGTGCTTTTAGGGGACAGAATCCTGATCACTGTTTCTAAAGTTCAACCCAGAGCTTGCATTAAGGCCACCACATAGATGGAGGGCTTAACTAGAATGTGTGAGCCACCCACACTTTACTCTGATGGGAAGAGCAGGTATTAGCCATTTCAAGTTTTAGTAAGGGATCTCAGTACAAAATGTCCTTGATAATCAGACCAGTTTTTATTTAGGTGCTTACACCCCTGGGCCTGAAATCCATATTCAAGGCTCACAATGTTAGATTTTAACATGCTACAGAAATCTTCACATTAAATCTTTTTATTTCTTTTCTTTTCAAAGCAGCTGTCCATCATTTTGTCATCTTTATTGGGATTTATTATGTCAAATTTTAGATGCTGGTTGAATTTAGGACTTAAGATACACAAGGAGTTCCTCTGAAATCAAAGGGAGGAAATAAAAATCTGTGTTAATTAGGTGTCTAACTAGAGATAGACTGCCTTATGGTATGGTCTGTCTCAAACTGAACTTCAACCCTTGAAAGATCATGCTGATCAGTAACTTTAGTTAGTGCCCAAGTAGCAAGGTGCCCTGCTACATATAACACCCATCTGTGTCATATGCCAAGGCGCACTGCATGAAACCTGAAAGCAGAGTCCCTCAGAGAGGTGACTACTGGTGCAATCTGAATCAGATGGGCCTATTTATATTATTTAATAGTCTTTTCAAGTATAGACCCCTTTTTCACATGCATAGGTTTTGGGAGAAGAATGAAAACTGAATGCCATCACATCAGTTTTCTGTCTACAACTGTCAGTGCGGCTCTTAGTAAATAAGTGGTACTGATAAATTTCTGTGTCCTATCATACAAGCTTTAAAATTATATTTACTTTTGAAACAGAAGTGTTATGTCTACTGAGACAAACAGGGAAAAAGAAAGAGGTGGTGAACACCCTCCAAAATGATCAGGGAAGATGTACACGTTCACACAAGTAATGTCATTTCAGGATAGGGAGTCAAGAAGTATCCTTCTGACTGCCTAGATCTGTATCTTCCCCTTCTGGGTGGGCCTAAAATCTTCAAATTCAGCAGAAGGCTGAAGGTTGTTCACTAAGAAGGTTGTTCACTATGAAGGACCATAAATGGTATTGCATCAAAAATGCAAAGCAGCAATATATCTGACAAGAAAGAAACTACCCCAAAGTCACTGGGAGAGGTTGCAAGAGGATTATCTGTGTGAGATGGGATACCATTTTAATCTGAATTAAACCAGAAAGGAAACAGTGTGGAGGGCTGTTTGGTGCAACATGCTCTGTGCAGAAGTGTAAGTGTGAAATGCTTAAGTAATATGGTGGGTAACAGAGTCCCCTCTGATTTCAGTACAGAAATCAAGCCTGCCAAAGCTCCTATTGACTGAAATTCTTATGAAGTCACCTAAGCCCAAAGCAACAAAACAGGTGAAAGAGCTTTTGGGACTGATGATCCAGAATTTAAACATGTTACATAATTAATGTTTGCCAAGAACTCCTTGTGTTCTTTGGATTTAATATCTTTGTTAATCTGGAGTTGATGACAATGACTGATTTCAGAACAAAACTGGTAGCATCTGTGAAATTGCACAGAGATCAGCAATACATTCTGAGCAAGGAGTATCTCTGCAGCAAACTGGGAATTGAGTTTTGGAGACCATTACACATCATTCATGATGACAAAGGCAAGTTTCTCATGTGAAATGAATTTGTTGATGACAAAACTTAAAACAGAAAATCTACTACTACTAAAGATGAAATGGAAAGCAGCCAGTTTGCCAGAAAGAGATCTCCCTGTAGGTTTCAGTGGAATATTTTTACAGTTGAGACAGAGCATACCAGTGAAAAGTATGAATAAGTCACAGCTTCCATAGCCTTCAAGGTTGAATTGAAGCTCCATCACATACGTCTCTCAGCTGCACATTTCATTTGCTGCTGGGCTTAAACTCACCTACCAGATTAGAAAAGCCAATGGGCTTTTTCATTGCTTATTTGCATTAAGAATCTCTTTTTTGATCAACAAATAGATAAAATGTGTGCGTTATCATACAAAAAAAGTATTTTCGCCAAATGGGGAAGTGTCATCATGATAAATATAATACCTACTGCAAAGCTACCCTTCAGCAAGGACTACTGTAGCTAAACAAAGTCTATAAATTTAAGTTTTGAAAACATCATTACATTTTCCCTGCTGATACCAACAGCTGAGACTTCTAACTTTGGCTCATTGATGATAGGGATATCATTCTATCTTTCTTTCTTTTTCTGAAGTGTTTCATAGCTTAGATAACAGCAGCGGAGGCTCACCTGCATGGCTTATAGCCAGCACTAGTGAGGGGAGCTGGCCAAAAAGGAAATGTTCCCAGCTCTTGTGGGCATCTGTGCTGGTTTTGGCTGGAATGGAGTTAATTTTCTTCATAGTAGCTAGTATGGGGCTATGTTTTGGATCTTTGCTGAAAACAGTGTTGATAATTCAGGGATGTTTCAGTTACTGCTGGGCAGTGCTTACCCAGAGCCAAGGCCTTTTCTGCTTCTCACCCCACCCCACCAGCGAGCAGGCTGGGGGGGCACAAGGAGTTGGGAGGGGACACAGCCGGGACAGCTGACCCCAGTGACCACAGGGATATCCCAGACCATATGACATCATGCTCAGCACATACAGCTGGGCTGGAAG
This sequence comes from Elanus axillaris, assembly GCA_026212715.1. Lineage (NCBI taxonomy): Eukaryota > Metazoa > Chordata > Aves > Accipitriformes > Accipitridae > Elanus > Elanus axillaris. Next base: position 55,728,116 of record JANZLQ010000079.1, on the reverse strand, counting down.
ATAAAGGAAGGGGGGATGTTCAGAGTGATGGCGTTTGTCTTCCCGTTACCCGTTACGGATGATGGAGCCCTGCTTTCCTGGGGATGGCTGAACACCTGCCTGCCGATGGGAAGTACTGAATGAATTCCTTGTTTTTTTTTGCTTGTGTGCACAGCTTTTGCTTTACTTATTAAATTGTCTTTATCGTAACCCACAAGTTTTTTCACTTTTACTGTTCTGATTCTCTCCCTCATCCCATTGGGTGGGCGTGAGTGAGCAGCTGTGTGGTGCTTAGTTGCTGGCTAGGGTTAAAGCATGACAGCACCTGGTAAATTAATACCCAGGAGATAAATATTAGAAATTGAGCTGTTTGGGAATTTCCCTATAAAAGCTTTTTTTTGTAAATCAAAAAAATGTTTTGTTGAGACCAAAACTTGGTGTGAGGTTACATTCCTCTGTTGACAGGCAAGTTTTCTGTAAGAGAAATGCATTTTTCTCATGTCCACATGGCACCTGAACCTCCTTCTCCCACAACTGATACAAGGGGCTTGATTACAGGGTTATAATGTATTTGGTGGTGGCATTTATGCTGTAACCCCTGCTAGAGGTGTTCCATTTTGTATAAATACAGCTATTCTGGATCAGGGACTTGATCTCTCTCAACCCATATGACTGCTGTCAAGTAATTTTCCCTGGTCCAGTGAACTCCATCTCCTTTCTAAAAAAAAAACACAAACTGCTTTCAACAGTCTTGGCTTCTTTCCAAGGGAAGCAGGAAAATTGGACCTCTTCACAGTGTTCATTTGCTGATTCTCTGCCACAGGACATGGGAACCATTTCACAAGCATTCAAAATTTAACTGTAGAGCATTAAGCTGATGGCTGAGATATCCTGATGACATGCCTTTCAGCAGTTTGTAGCAGGAACCCAAAGCATGCATGTAGGATTTCTCTGAGAAGATAATGAGGTACCATCTTTCTTTTAAGAGTCACCTGTGCCCTATCTGTGGTGTGGTTTATCCTACCAGCTGGACAGAGTAATCCTAGACCATATGGTAAGCATAGGGACATAAAGTTAGCCCTGATGAGATACAGGGGCTGCCTGAGTTCAGGGAGTGGAGTCCAAAGAGAAAGGGATTAGAGTGAAGGCCCATTATTTCCAGGCAGATGGTCTGGGACTACCATCCTTCAGGAAGTGGGGGGTGGGAGAAGACACTGTCCTGCAAGGAGCAGGTCACAGATTTCATGTGGAACTGATCCTCACTTGCTTTTAAGCGGCATTTAAGTCCTGCAGCAAAGGTACCACACTCCAGTGGGTGCTTGGGAGTCCTTTGGTCCTGCAGCCAGGACACTGGCTTACAACCTCAGCTACCTGCATCCTCTTCTGGCTCGTTGTCCTAGATGCATGTCTGAAATCAACTAGCTGCACCTCTTCTGTCTGTGAGTTTTGCCCAAGCAGGCTTTACTCAGGATTTTTCCAACTTTTCTCTGGATGAGCCAGACGTGAAGCTTTTTCTTCTGACAGAACCAGAAAATGCAGAAGGGTGTGAAATGTGAAGAGTTAGCAGAAAATGCCAAAACCTTTCCACTTCCAAGGCTGACTGACAATTTCTGTAGATTTATATTATATATTAACCTTTCCTTTTAATGCTTTACCAAAATCAGTTAAGAAGAAAAATCAATAATGCTTTTGATATAAAATGTCGTTTTGCTTCTGGGCAGAACAGCTGCCACACATGCTTTCAGAGCAGGAAAAATGGATTACATTTATAGGAAGATATGTGTGCAGTGTAGCATATTGTCCTTATCCAACAAATGAAGGTTTTCCCGTGGGATATGTAACTGATTCTCAGCGACACCATCACTTCTGCTTATACATCTGTTCTGCTTTTAACTGCAGTATAACTCAATCATTCTGGACAGATCTTCCTTTCAGATATATATTTCCTCTAAACCTATCAAGTCACAGGCATGACAACATCTGAACCTATGCCAAAGCCTATTAATTAGAGACCCCTTTCCAACCTGCCAAACGTCAGCATGGTGGTAGCTGCAGACCAGCCAGCCACTTTCCGCAGAGGCTGCCGGTGGTGCTGAGCCTCACCGGCTGCTCTCCCCTGCTGTCGTCACTGACAGCAGTCAGTCAGAAAGGGAAATGCTTGCTTCATTCTGCCCGCTTCATTAGGGAATTTCTACTTTTGCTTGGAGCCTTCAAGACCAGCACCAGACAGGACAGAGTTTTCAAATCTGCTTTTAAAAAAAATAGCTAAATTTTATGCTTGTCCAATTTAGCATTTAGATGGCAGTGCCTGAGATCTGGAGTCTAAGCTTGGTTTAGGTAGCGACGGGAGAAGTATGAACAGGACATGTTTATGGCAGGGTTAAAAGTCTCATCATCTGCTCTGCTGGGCTCCAAAGTATTTTTAAAGACCTGATCCTTGTTCATCTGACTTTATGCTGTTGCCAGAGGGACCAGAGGTACTTTAGAGAATCAGGCAACAATAAATACCTGACTTCAGAGTGCTAGGTTTCTGGATGAGACACTGCGTTAATATATGTAGAGTCATGGTACTAACTGACAGAAGCAATGGTACGGGTTATGGTATTCAGATTTCTTTATGCCAGGCACTTGCTACTGAAAACAATTCTTTCTCATCTGCCTAGATCTGTGACCTGTTTGCAGAGAATCTGAAATGGGCAAATATGGGCTTTTAAATTTCTTAATGTTCTACAGAGGAAGCAAATCCAAAAGGTTTTTCTACATATAAATTTAACCACAGGCATGGAATATGTAGTGAGAATTAAAATTAACTCTAATGGAATGTGAATAGTCACAACTAAAAATTAAGGATTGAAATACTGATCTTAATTGTTGTTAGAGCGCTGCTCCTACTAACAAACGCAGTACCCAGTTGAAAGATTTTTCTCCTCTGTGGAAAGGTGTACAGTGTAAATGAGCAAAGGATGATTTCCCCAAGTTTCAGTGTGAAATTTTCTTTTTCTGAAATATGAAACTCAAACCCGTCAGCTAAAGTGAGTCTTAGTTTGCCCAGTTTTAGATGCCTACAGTATAGACGTCTTCATCTCAGGAGCCACCCTGGGTTCCCTTTACAGTCAGCAGAATCCATAAATGTCCGTCCCAAGATAGCAAGAAGAAGCCTTCTCCTTGCCTCTCACCAAACATGACACATTAGAGGGTGTCATAAAAATCTAAACCTTCGGAGAACTGGCACCATCTGCCGAGTGTTGGCTCTACCATGACAAGATAAAAGGCATGTCCTCATGCATGCAGGCAGGCAAACACACATTGTCATTCCAGTTACAGGCAGGGTTGGGTGGACTTCAGCCTTTCCAATGTGGATGGCAGAGAGCATTCTTACACACAGCTGCTTACCTGACCCTGCAGACATACCCCAGCAGTGGTCTAGTTCAGTAACGGGAGTTCAATCAGCATTGGCTGCACAGTGTTTCTTCTGTGACTGCAAAAAGGTACAAGTATGGCTATAAATAAGGGACTTCAGATGTCAGGGCTGTTTCTGCAGTATGTTTTCAGAGCAACAAAACGTACAGGCTTCTTTAAAAGGATTAAAGTTGCAGTATTGTAAATGCCACCAGAAATCTAGGCAATTCTGTTTGGACAAACAGTCTCCCTTTACCTTGCATGATGCACAAGCAATCTCAAGGTACAGAGCTCTCCTTAAAAAGGACACAGAGCAAGCTGCTCACTGAGATGAGGCAACAAGTTACCAAATTCTTTGAAACAAAGAGAAGATCATGTAAAATGATAAGTGACTTCAGCAAGTAGTGGGAGAGAGGGGTGAAAGTTTTCAGCATCCCATAGGCTCAAAGCTGTATTTGTTTGACTTGTGAATTGTACTAAATGATCAGATCTAAGCACAATAAAAGTGTGTTGCCTTTGCAAAAGCATGTCCCTCTTGATCAACAATTAAAAATTGCCAGATCAACAATTAAAAATTGCAAGAAAGAATGATGCTTTCACCATTTTTACTGTCTTTAGAATGCTGCCCTAACATCCTTTTTGTTTATAGCTCTGTTTTGTAACAGGAGGTAATAAATATTTTAGAAAGCACTGATTATTCTACATGTTGACAATGTATATAGTGCTTTTAAAAGTAAGGAGTCTAGAGCAATGAATAATAACTCTTCCCAGCATGAGCGAGCAATAAAGCTGCCCAATACTGTGACTTTGATGTATACCTCTGCAGAAACTCAGAAATATAAATTCTACTAACATTTCTCTAACACATTTTGGGTGCAGTATTGGACAGTCTTATTTCAAATGTTTCTTTCTGGCTTAATATTTAAGCAAATTAATATTAATATTCTCTGAGTCTGAAGGAGCAATATGTGTCCTACTGAGGTCTGTGGGAATTTTGTTATTAGTTTCTGTGGATGCAGAATTTCATGGTCACCCATAATTGTCCTGGTTTAATAGGCTTAGGCTAGAAGTTAAGAGGTTTTTAGCTACAGCCTTTGACAGCTTTTCAAGGGAACTGTTAGAGGTTAAAAAAAACCCATAAATGTTTTTAAGGTAGAACTTAAGTATATAAATAAGATTTGAAATGATTCCTTTGTATGTTTGAAATTCCAAGCTTAAATAATTTGTCTGAGCCGCCAGTACCCCTAGGAACAGCAGGGTGAGGGAGAACCAGGGAAAACCAGTAAGCATTTGAAGTTTTTGTGACTTGTGTTATATAGGAGCTGCTGCTGAGTGGTCTGCTTGTTGAAGTTAAATTTCCGCTTCTTGTTCTGTCAGATCACCCTTTTGAAAGGCGCTATTCTTTCTCTCACTTAGATAACCCAGACTGCTTATGTGCAGGGCTTATCTGTAATGAGCTAACGCATTATGTTAAAAACTGCTAAGACACGCGTTAACAAGATGTTGCCCTCAGCATGGACAAAAATGGTTGTACTCAAACATGTTATCTGGGCAGGCTTAATTCCACAGTCCTTTTAGATTTTACATCTGTGAAGTGCTGATGGTAATGTGTTTTCAGTAAGAAAATGTTTTCAGGCACATAGAGGAAAATCAATTTATTATTAATAGGTATATTTTGTGTTTGCTCCTATCTTTGTGTCTGCTCAATAATCTGGGAGGCTGAATACTGTAGATACCAGCGTACAAATGAGCACTGTGTACCTCTTTCTTATCTGAGCATTCCTAGAGCTAAAGACATTTTTAATTGAAGGGAGCACTTATTCTGTCAGGTGTATGACCATGGGAGTAGCATTACCACATTTTGAGACAGCCTCCTGAGGGCTGTTAGAGTTTAATATGGCACACTGGAATGTGTCTTTAAACTCAACCACTGAATTGGTGCTTTTACAACTATAGCTATCTGAAACATGCAGTTTTCCAAACTCAGGCCCTACCAAAGTTTGGAGGTGCTTGGAGGCTGTGGTTCAGACCCATTTCTTGTAGGTACTGAGCACTAGGCTGAATCCAACCTGCATTGCACTGGTCTGAGGACAAGGCTACTAGTCTCAGGCCTCAAGGTTTCTGCATGGTATGCTCTGGCACAGGGAGCATGTCCAAGAACAGTCCTAAGGTTTGCCATTCCTACAGCATGGTTGTGGGGTACTAAGATGCCAGCTGCAGGGGAAGTCGGGTTGTTGAAAGAGGTTTGGGGCTGTCCTTTGTCCTTACCTGCAGACCTTGATGCGAGTACCCCAAGAAGGGTATGTCAGTATGTGCGCATGTATTACAGAAACCTTTCTGCCTTGCAACAGTAATGCAAAGCACAGTCCTGGGATAGACTCAGAGAGGACTGCCAATAAAGGTGCCTACTTGTCATTGCATGGAGGCAGTTCCTCAGGGTGTGCTGTGGGTCGTTCTGTACAGAGATGTACTTGCACCACCATCCCTGCTCCTGGGAGCATGCAGTGCAAAACTCTTTCTGTATGAGGTGAATGAGATGAGCAGGTGGTATGGTAATGAATCTGATACTGTACATATGATATGTAGTCATTACTTCCCAGTGATTGTGATGCACCACCTACCAGGTTAGGTTTTTGTGTCTTTTAAGGCAGCTCAATAGTGCTGGTAATATGATCTGCAATGACACAGCCCTTGTGAAAGAGTTGGGTCAGCATATGTTTCCTGAGCAGCTTCTCAAAGGAATACTGATGAAGTTGCTTTGAGTATCTAAGATATAAATGATGTAATGGATGTAAGAGGAAAGCATCTCCTTTATTAGACCAGAGGGTATAGCTTGGAAAAAAAAAAAGGACATGGTCTCAAGCTCCGTGATGGTGTCCTTAAAAAATTTCAGCTGTCAGAGAAACGGAAGGCATATTTAATGAGGCAAAAGAGAAAGTTATATGGCAGTGTTCTTCATTGTCTGCTTAGAAACTGATTTAATTAATAAAATCAAGAACTTCTTCAATGTCCTAGTTACTTGTAGACAAGTAATAATTGTTTACACATTTGTCCAACAACCAGCTCACAAGCTTCAAAGGGAACTCATTACCAGGCTAAAAATTCTTCAAATTACTTTCCCATCCATGTGAATTATATTTATAATCAGTTTGTAATGAAGTTCAAATCTCCTCCTTTAGATCACTAGAGAAGCCTAAAGTGGATAAGCTGTGATAAAATTATTCAAATCTGGTGTGATTATCTTTTGATTATTCTTCCTCAGAACAGCTCACTCACTGACTTAATGAGGTTTTGATTAAAAAAAAAACAGCAATGAATGATAGAAATAATTAATTTGTCAATAAGGACTAGCTTATCTGATATTCTAATTCACAGCTGAGTATTCTGTTAGCATTCCTCAAAGTGAACACAACCCTTCTGTTTTTATAGAACTTCTATATGAATCAGTGATGAAACACTGTATTTTTAAAAGCAGCATTAGCTGTGTAGTAGTTTGATGCTATCTGTAAAGCCAGAATTACCTAGTGAGAAAACCAAGTGCACTCTGGTTCTTTGTGAGATATCTTTGAAGATGCTAGAATGTCCATTATTATGTTGGTGAGTTGGACTTAAGCCTTCCTGCTTGTAAGCTGGACTTCCTTGCAGACTCTTCTCAGTCATGTTGGAAATCATTGGTCCACAGGCTGAACTGTAGGATAAATAATGAGAAAAATATGATTACTTAATTATGGGTTTGGGTTTTTTTTTTTTTACATGAACCTGACCCAGTATATCTGTAACAGCAACAAGGTACTTCCAGAAATAATTTCCTCCTTCTTATTTTCATCTTTCTACAGAATTTTAGAGGCGAATTTAGCACTGGGTCTCAGAACTAGGGGCAAAAGGGATTTGGCTCCCACATCATCAGAATCTATTGAAATCTCACATTTGCTTTCCATGGGCAGAGTCTCTGGCAGAAATAAGTGTTTTTCAGGGAATGTTTCAATGAACTAGAGGCACACAATCCCTGACAAAGGTAGTGTAGTTTTATCTGTAGGTATGGGTGAGTACCAGAAGAAAAGGAGAAATGTTTTATTACTCCTGCTAGCTTGAATAATCAGAAAAGAGTTATCAATTTTAATGGGAAATAACCTAACCAATAAGTTTGACCTCTAAGTAAAGAGATAGTCATGAAGGAAGTAGTGGAGATCAAAAATTCACCTGAAATAATGTTTGCAAAATATGGTTACATAAATTGTTTTTCCCTCTTCATAGTAACAAATGACATGTCAACAAGACATAAGAGTCTCATCAGAAATTACATCAGAAAGAAGAGCAACATTTCTCTCTTCCACATTAATTTCCTGTAAAATGCTTAGCGGATAAGACAGTATCAGCCAGAAGAGAGAAGCAATCTGTTTCAGAACAATAGAAATGTCTTATTATAGCATGCACATTAAATATCACAGTTTGAGTTTTGGAAGTGAAGGACTTCTCTCTAATTCCTGATAGGCCAAGTACAGTATTCTAGATGTAACACCCAGAAAATCTGAAGTTTTAAAGGGGCGCAAAGAGCCATCAAGTTCCTTATGTCTTTGAAAGTAAGTGAGAATTAAATACTGGCGTTTCTTCCTTTGAAATCTCCCCTTCATTACTTTGGACCTTGGAACAGAGGTATTGACTATTGTGGTGGGACAACCATGGCTGAACGCCAGGTGCCCACCAAAGCTGTTCTATCACATCCCCCTTCCTTCGCTGGACAGGGGAGAGAAAAAATATAACAAAGGGCTTGTGGGTTGAGATAAGGACAGGAGAGATCATTCAC
>JANZLQ010000079.1:55705793-55716281 GCA_026212715.1 Elanus axillaris | reverse complement strand
CTTAAAGCAGTAGGCCAATTATAATATGTCTAAGAGCGTGTGGACAGTAGTATCTAACCAATAGAATTGTTAGCATCGTCGCATGAACCCTATCCCTCAGATATAAATGTACCCCTGTCACTGAATAAAGGGGAAAGCATTCACCATACTCCTATGGAGACCGTGTCTGTATTCCGGGCTCCCCTAACTCGATCCTTGCCACAGAGCAGTCTGGACGTTCACCCAGCAAGCCTTCTGGTTCAGTGCAGAGGTCATTGGGGTTGGGCTTTCCACATTTGGGCCTGATATTCTTGTTTCCACTTCCAGCTGCTGTGAAAGGTCTCTAACAGCTAGCAGGGGCCATGTAAATTTTCCCATGAAGGAAAAACCTGATGATAGGCAGCGTTAGATCTCTGCCTGATTTCAACAGACCCACCTGGAAAATAAAGGGTGCCCCCAAAAATCCCATGCTTTACCTGACCTTTCCTTCTCTGCTTCACCTTCCCCTCCTTTCTTTGTATGGTTATGTCTGAGCCTGGGATCAGGTAGGAGGGGAAAGATGAGGATGATCCTCCTCTTGGATCAATGGTGTAGGAAACACACCAAGTTACAACCCAGTCTACAAAAGAGCCAGTGAGCTAACTCATCTGCCTGGAGTGAAGCCATCTGAAAGCTGTATATCTAGTCTAAGTTAATCACTGGCTTTAAAAGAGACCAGTGTAAATACCAATCAAACGTCTGGGTAAAGAAGAGAGCATGAAAGAATTCCAACATGCCACCTCCTAAATGTAGCTGCCCTCCTCAAATGCATTTCTCTCCTTGTTTTACCAGTTCTTTGTTTCAAAAGCTATGCCAAGGGCTCGGCAAATATTTTAAATGCCTCTTATAATGAGGAAGAAAGCCAGGAGATTATATATGAACCTGGGAATCTCCCATGCTAGGACAAAAGTACACTGCAACAAATCAGCCTTTATTAAGCATTGTATGGGCTGGATGATCTGCAGCAGAGAGAGGAGGGTTTGATGAAATATTCTCCCTCTCCACACTGAGATCGCATATGTGTTTATCTAATGGCTGGTATGTGCCTATCAATGGATTTTCTATGCCAGCGAGGCATCTTGTGCTTCCTGCTCTGTGAGCTAGTGCTCCCCAGCCCGAATAGGGGGCTGCACCACAACTTGCTCTGTTTGGCCTCGCAGGAGGGGAGGTGAGCCTCCACTGGTGGCAGACATAAGGGTTGATGTTTGCCTTATCAGTATGGGGTGTGTCCTGTGAAATCCACTGCAAAACTGAGCCTGCTGCTTTTGTCTTGCATAGGCAATACATGCATGTTCAGAAGGTAGTGTTACATCTTGAGCTCCTCAGAAGTTTGTGTGCCAGAACTCGCAGTGCCTCAGAGCTGGGTGTTGCAGCAAATGGCCTTCCTTCATTGTTAATTGTGGAGAGTTTTCTTATGGTTGTAACCATAACACTTGCAAGAAAATTCCCAGTCATGCTCTTTCCTAAGTGAGGTTGTTTTCTCTGCTTCCTCTGGGCTCTTTTATCTTCAGCCACCTGGACAAGCTATTCCAGACACAGTTAAAGGGTCAGAGCTGGTTTTGGTCGTGTCTTCCACTTGTGTCCATCAGCAGTACCTGGGCTTTTTACGAGGGTGGTGTTGTGGTTTCAGGCCAGCTGGTAACAAAGCACCATGAAGCTGCTCAGTCACTCCTCCCCCCACCGGTGGGATGAAGAGGAGAAAATGTAAAGACAAGCTTGTGGGTCAAGATGAGGACAGGGAGGGATCACCCACCAGTTATGGTCATGGGCAAAAAGTAAACTCAACTTGGGAAAAACAAAATCAATTTCATTTACTACCAATCAAATCAAAACAAGGATAATGAGAAGTAAAACCAAATCTTAAAACACCTTCCCTCCACCCCTCCCTCCTTCCTGGCTCAGCTCCACTCCCGATTTTCTCTACATCCTCCCCAGAGTGGCACAGGGGAACATGGAATTGGGGCTGGGGTCAGCTCCCCACAGCTTGTCTCTGCTGCTCCTTCCTCCTAAGGGGGCAGACCCCTCACTCCTCCAGGGCTCCAGTGTGGGGTCCCTCCCACGGAAGACAGTCCTTCATTAACTTCTCCAGCATGAGTCCTTCCCACGGTCTGCAGTTCTTCATGAACTTCCCTGGCATGGGTCCTTTCTGTGGGCCTGTCTTTAGTCACAGCCTGCTCCAGCGTGGGCTTTCCATGGCCATCTTCTGGGACATCCCCCTGCTCCCACGTGGGGTCCTCCCCAGGCTGCAGGTGGGCATCTGCTCCCCTGCTCCCCTCCCTGGGCTGGGGGGGAACAGCCTGACATCTCATCATGGGCTGCAGGGGCATTCCCTCCTCCTGCACACTCCTCTCCTTCCTCAGTGACCTCGGTATCTGCACAGGGGTTTGTCTCACATCCCACTCCCTCCTCCGTTGCAGGTTCCCCTTCTTAGATACGTTCTCCCAGAGGCAATACACCATCACTGATGGGCTTAGTCTTGGCCAGAGGTGGCTTCAACTTGGAGCCAGGGAAGCTTCTAGCAGCTTCTCACAGGAGCCACCCCTGCGGCCCCTCCCCCATTCCCCAAAACCCCACAACACAAACCCAAAACAGGCGGGCTTCAGAGGTTGGTAATCTACAACTGGAGAGCTGAATGCCTTCATCTCTGTATCTGCAAGTTATGGGGCTGGTGAACCTTCCTGGCTGGCTGGAGGTTTGTACTGGATTGTGCTTAAGGCAGAGCGTGCCCAGGAAGGCTTTGTTTTGTGGTTAAATGTTCTGTATGGCTTGGACCATACCGTATCTTACACACACTAATGTCTGTAAGCTGTTTCAAGGTTGAGGATGCCCTGCCCTCAACGGATAACTCCCAAGACTATCTGTTTAGACCTCCCATTCCCCATCTATTTTTCCCATGGCATCTTCAAGATCCAGTACAAAGCCATGAAGTCCAGCCAATGTACTTCACTTTGACCACACCAATGCTGGTGTTTGATTATGTGGTATTCTTGAGAAATGACTTTAGCTTATCCTTACTGCCCATGCCTTCTCTTTTGATGTAGTCAGGGTTATGCTCGTACCTGTTCAAAGGAGACTATGTTCTGTAACTATTATGGCTTTGGTAGCAGTTGTAAAACAAAGTGGCTAGCAGGCAGATCACCCCCTCTTGGAGCTACCCTGCTAGAGCATTCTCACTCTCTGTTTCTCTCTTTTCTTGAGCTTGTCCTGGCAGTTGTCCCTTGCCTTCTCTCAAGAGATGGTGTCAGTGTGGTCACTTTCCACTGAGACCAGTTCTTCTGAATGTTCATTCCAGGCTGCATTCACTTTTCTTTTCCCAAGGTAAGTCAGTACCTGCTAGGGAAAAAGTGGTTTTTCATAAATTTTCTAAATAAAGATAATCCAAATTCCTATCTGGATAATAAAATGTTAATAGTACACAGAAAAGAATTCAAACAGCTCGGAAATCTAAACATAATTACTTATGAACACGGAGCATTTATTGCTGTCAAAATTAATCATGTTTCAACTTCCAGCTGTTAAAATCCTTCTGGCAGGTCTCCAAGCAATTCTCCTTGAGTTACTTTTCCCTCAATTAAATATTAGTGCAGTTCTCAGGCTCTTGTTACATAAGCAGCAATTTCAAATTGTGCTTCTCAGTTCTTTTAGCCATAAACTGTCAGAAATATATTCTGCTGTAAGGTCTTTTCTCAGCTCAGATTTTACTTGAAGTTTTTACCAATGAAAGAGGAACAACAGTTTCACATGTGTCTAGGCCTCGGTCGCAAAGTTTAGATACTAACTTGCCAAGGCTGGCCAGAAATGAGCTTTGGGGCTGCATGCTGCCAGGTGCTGAGCAGCTTGTTGAGGTAAATGGAAAATGAGTGCACTTGGTGTTTTCCAAAACGTTTAGTGCTTTAGCAGAAGCAGAATGCTCAGAGAGCTGCAATGGAGATGGGAAGGTATCTCTGGATGCACCTCTCTCAAACAATACTAAGAATGGAATATCTAAAATGTAGGTGCTGTCAGCTGCACCACGGTAGGTGCTTGCAAAGACTGTTTTGAACCTCCATAAAAAGACTACAGTGTAGAAATTATTGGATCTAAGACTGATATGTGAGTTGTGGTTTGTTTTTATGTACCTGTATTTCTCTTTGGGCACTCTGGGACAGTAGGGACCCTGACAATTTCTTTGGGAATATGGGTTGAGGGGAAAGGCATGCCAGAGCCCTAATGGTGTGTATTTAAATGCAGTCCAAGCAATCAGAGATTTGCTTGTGTGATGAGAGATTGTTTCTTGATCTGTATCTCTGTACCTTGAGTCAGGAGTCCATGGCACAACGATTTTTCATGTCTGAGCTATGACTGCTCACACAAGTTTAAAAAATCTGTGTATTAATTTTGCCTCTTTTCCAGAAGCAACAAAGCTAGACAGTCTTGTATTTTAGCAATGAAAAAGCATCTGTGTTTGCATATTGGGTATTTGTGTGGCATCACAATTCAGGGATGGCAAATCATCACATGGGATAGTAAAATATGGCTTCATTGTACAGCTGGAAGGTTGCATTAAATGTCTGGTTCTGAGTGGCATAAAACACAAGTGTCTGAATCTAGATCCAGTTGAACTGTTAAAGTGAGCTACATGTGTCCAGCCAAGTTTATGCTATATAAAGCCTCTAAATTTCCTGGGAGCAGTATTTTTTAATGCTAACACGTAAAAGGGTTTTTTTCATCTGTTGTTCCTTCATCAGTCCCTTTGTTAACACATTGCTGCATCTGTTTGTGTACCTCCTGTGCCAGTGATTGCATCATGTGCTGTGTCAGGTCTGTCAGGGGAGATTATAGATGTAGGGTGGATGGAAGCCATGGGCTGAGCAGTATGTGTGCACATTTTTGATTGCTAGCCACACCTTTTTCTTTCTAGCCCGCTGCCTTCAATTTGTGCTCCCTTCTTCCCTTTTCCTGACCGTCCCATTCCCAAGACAGCAGTTGCAAGCAAGTGAACAGATGTAATGAGAGTGGAAGCAAACTGCAGTCATGGGACAGGCGTACCATATGGAAACCAAATCACCCATTTTCATGAAACTTAGAGACTCATTATTTGTGAGCTCTGCTATTGTGTTGAACTTGGTTGAAACAGGTCACAGGGCTTGCAAGTTATTCATCTAGGAGAGCACACAGGCAATGTAACTGCACAAATCTTGCCCTCTTAGAAAGATAAACTATTGCTTTGTCTCTGAATTCAGTAAAGGGAAATGCAAAGCTTTCATGTAAATGGTGGGAAGAAACAGCCTGAATATAATCAAAACTTTCAAAACATTACCTGGACAATAGTATCTGATCCAGTATTGTCTCAAAATCTCAGAAATGCCCTTTTATACACAGAAATAACCTTTGGTACAGAAATTCATTGTCGCACAAACCAGTTGACCTCCCAGGGTAAAAAAACTCTTTGCAGGCAGTGTAGGAATTTAAGTGCTTATTTCCAGGCATAAGCATCTTTATATGCACATGCCAATGTGAACCAATAACACCCTGTGTACGTACTTGGGTGTATGTATTTGAGAACCTGTGTATAGGAAAATTCTGAAGTATTTGGGTTCATCAGTTTTAATTTAAAAAAAAAGAGAGAAGCAGAAACAATTTACTTCAAACTGATATAATTTATGACACCCTAATTTGATTTTAAATTGGCTTTATTGATTTAATTGAAGGTTATAAGGAATGGAATTTAAATGAAACAAAAATAATCCATCCTAGACTGAAATAGGAATATTGCTCAGGGCTGATCCATAATCTGGTCTTTTACAGAAAAGGAGAAGGCTTTTTATCAGTGAAATTGGTTCTCAGCTGAAAATAAATTTCACAGAAAAGTATACTTGACTGTGGAAAATGCATGCTGTTGTTGAAGAACCAGCCACACACTTTTGGCTTTCACCAAATAGCTTTGTGTTTACTTTTTCTCAAAAAAACTTAAACAAAACAACTATTGCTTTTCCCAACAATGTATTCCTTTTGTCACATTATCTGCAGAAAGTAAAAAAAACCAACTTATTTGTGCTGATTTAATTAAATACGTGCAGGCATAGTGTAGAGAGCTGCTGTAACAGCTGAGGTATTAAAAAGAAGCTCCTCTTGTTGCAGAAGGGAAAAATGCCTTTCCTGAGGGGTAGAAATGGAGTACAGTTTGTTAGACAGAACAAGAGAAGGCTTTGCAAAGCAAAACATTGCTGATATGGCATGCAAAATTGCAGTTTGTTGTCATATATAACACAGGCAGCCATAGGGCTATAAAGAGGATGAGAAAGACCTTGATGATGTGCAAGAGCTTGCCAGTGTGTAACTAAATGCTGCCGGAAAGAGGGCTCTAAACTGTGCCACACAGCATGAGGTGGGAGTAGTAGTTAGTTCCTTGGCTTCTGTGATTCTTGATTTCCAATGGGGAAAGGTGAGAAGTGGGCTCAAAATACTTTTCACCCACCTTCCTGTTTGCATCCATGTGCAGAGTTTGCAGAGTGCAGAATACACTTGCTGTCAGCTAGGGTAAAGGAAGAGTGGGTCTGTATCCCCTGCAGGGTGTTTTTCTCTGTTGAGCAGAGGGTTTGGGAAGCTGAGGAATTGCTGCAATGCTGCCAGCTGCCTCCTCAGGCATTCTTACACAGTGCTGTACTTCCAGGGCTCTGGGAATGGGAGGGTGACAGTAAACAGAATCGCATGAGAACATCTGTGTGGGCAAGCAGCACGGAGATCCCGAGGAGGTTTTTGAAAAATGCCAGATATTTCATAAAAGCCTGAAGAAATCCCTGAACCTTGTGATCAGCACATTGTTCTCCCTCCCTCCCTACTCCCCCTGGGGAAGGGAAGAGCATGTTCTCTAAGCCAAGGGGTTTGCATCTGGTGCTGCCTTGTGATTATTTGTGGTTGGACCCCTGCATGACCAAAAGATCTTGCCTGCATGGCATGAAGGTGCCACTAAGGTGGTTGTCACAAGCAGCAGGGGCACCAGGCTGGGCTCCATGGCCAGCCCTAGAGCTGCTTCACAAGACTGTGGAGGCAAAGTGCCTCTTGGGACCATTCCATCACTGAGAACGTCCCTCCAGGCACAGCAGGGCAGGGGTCTCTCCCTCTGCTCTGCATGCTGACAACCCATCTGGAGGATGTCCACAGTCTGCTGCTTTTATAGTATACCTTGGAGGTCTACTGGGAAGAGAAAGCGAAATGACAGGTGTTAAAGAGGGGACAGAGACCAAGGAGAGCACAGGGAGGGGCTAGATTAGGAAGCGAGTTATTGTGGGGTATATAATGGAAGCCGGGAAGTACATAAAGTAAGAAAAGTGTAACTTAAAAGAGGAATTGCTATGTTGAGACCTTTTTTTCCCCCTAGGCATTAAAGTGCTTTGAAAATGGCATGTTTCAGCTCTCAAGACTGTTAATATATAGCCATAGTTACAGCATTATCCATGTGCCTCTGCTTTAGCAACTTGCACTTATGTCTGGGCCATAAAAATTCCATGTTGCTTGGCAGAAAATTGTCCCAATGAATGTTGGCTCAGCATGTGGGCAGAGCTGATGGTTTTTAGAAAGACAAAGATAGCTATACTGCTGTTGGTGCCTCCAGAATGAATCTCAGATGTGAGAAAATAAACATAGTTGCTCTTTATTCTTGATTTACATTGTGGGAAGGGGGACCACCCCTTGTTAGTTTTTGCTTGCCACAAAAGAACATAGATTTGTTTAGGAATCTCAGACACATACGATCTTACCCTGTTCTCACATTCTCACATCACCCTGGGAAATATGACAGAATTTGGTGGTGTTCATGATTTAGGTGATGGAGAAAAGGGGGCCGATTCCCTATGCAGCCAGTCAGAGCCTCTGTCACTGTTGTTGGATCTTGTCCTGAGAAGGGCCTGGATCTGGCCCTGTCTGTTTATAAGACTTGGAAATTCCTTAAATTGCTTTCCTACCATCTCTAGTAAACAGCAGTCCCAGCACAGCATTAATAGCCTGGGTATTCCTGGCCTCTGGGTTTCCTTAGCACACAAAACAGTTATTCTTTTTGCTGCATTCCTGCTTGCAGCAAAACCACAAGTGTGCTGGGGAAGAACCTATTGACCCACTGGATACAGGAAAAGCCCAGAGTTTAGGCTGACATGCATTTGGTTATTTTCTCTAACTGCTCTGTGGATTTTCTCCTCTTCCTTTTCTCCTCTTAAGGTTAATGCAGGTAAGCCTGAAGCAGTCTGTGGAAATGCACCTGAGAAATTTGGAGGTTGCAAGGACTTGTCAGGCTGATCTATGTGTTTGGCCAGGTTCTCATTCGCAGTGACCTGTACTTGTGTATGCCAGACATGTCTCAGCTTCTTGAGCTTCTTGCCACCACCCTTCTGACCCAGCTGTTGCAGTGAACGTGAATGTTGCTGGTGGTGGTGTAATGGAAGCAAGTACTGCAATGTGCTGTGGCTGCCGTGCTCATTCTTTCAGCGTCTTTGCAGCCAGTTCGCCAGTGACAACCCTGCAACAACCCTTCAGGCTCTGTTGATGTATGTGTTGAAGCAACAGACATGCTCTTATCCAGCCTAATGACCTTCTTGTTTTGCATTACTGCAGCATCTGTATTTTTATGGAAATAGGCACCTCATTAAGGGAGAACCTTCTTAGGCCACAGATGCATGTACAAGTTTGGCAAGTCTGGCTGCAAACACATGATGCTACTTTTGAAAGTCATTTAGTCCCAACAGCGGCAACTTACACCCTTAGTAAGTAGGAACTACATTTCCCACGCTTTCAGGTACCTCCCTTTTGATGCATGGCTTTCTGATGCTTTGCACATTCATGTGTACTCCCTACCCATTTGTAAACACAAGCTGAAGTCTATTTTCCTCTGGGTTTAACTTTTGGGAGGCCTCTGTCGGCAGCTCTAAAGTTCAGCTCAGTTACATCATGTGGGCTGTCGTTCTCTAAGAACTGCTGATTCCAGCTGAAACCAAAAGGTCTTTAAAGTAATCCTGTTTCAGAAGACTAAGCACAGTTATTCTTCAATATGCTTTTAAGAGCAGTTTTAGCTCAATATGGTCCAACTTTACTAAATGCAGGCTGTTTTATGCACAGGCAATAAGTAATGTATATTGTTCCTACTTGGAGTTACCATACCTGCAGGATGCCAGTGTTACGAGTACTGCTGTTATGGGCAACCAGGCAGACAGCTCTGCGTGTGTATTCACAACGCACAGGGAACACACTGCTGTTACAGTAAACTCTCCCTGCAAACAATGCTCAAGGAAATAATTTGGGCTCCTTTATAGTCATCAGCTTTGTGTAAAGAGAAAACTAGGAGGTAGTGGTGTGTGGACTGCAGTGGGTATTGGCTCCCTGTGAGAGACCTTCTGCCTCGCTCAGAGGCTCTTTCCTGAACCAAAGGTAGCAGGTCCCTAAATTCCACTGTAAAGCCAAACTTTCCCAATATATGCAACCTTTTTGCTAACTGCAGACTGGGCTGTGAACAGGATGAAAAGACTTCAGTGTAATTGCTTTAGGCCTTTTTCCAGAGCCCTGGCTTGGGACAGAGACAGGAAAAAATCCCATCAGGCAAAAATCCAGGATGAAATAACATCCAAAAAAGAACTTTGACAGGAGACCAGGACAGTCCCAATAGTCCTGGCCTGTTCCAGCCAAAAAGGGATGCCGGGTCACCTTTGGCTGAAGTAACAGTGTTGCTTTACTGGAATTATTTATGTTTGGTGTTACCAAACAGCTGAGATACCCTCACCAAGGGTAGAACCTCATTGTGTGCAAAGCATTTTTGCAGACACCTCCATGCTGATGATCTAAGATGACCAGCAGTGTGAACAAGGAACTATTATTATTCCCTTTTATAAGTAGGAAACTCGTGAGCAGTGCCTTTAACTGAGTTGCCTAAAGTTACGTTCAAAGTGTGTGTTTTCACCACTCCTGTCTAGCTCAACACCAGTGGCTGAACTTACAGATTTTATATTGGAAAGCCTGAGTCTCTTCAGCTTGATCCTGACTGTGACATTGGAGGTGATAAACAATGCAAATTAGATAATAAACCAAAAAGCTCAAGACTGGCAAACCACCAGGAAAACACTGTATTGTATTGCATTTTGTAAGTGCTTGGATATGGCATTCTTACACTACCTGGAGCCTGTAACCTTACACTAGCTTTGTGTCAGATGACCAGAGGCTAACTGAATATAGCACTAACTTTTAAATAGGGTTACCAGGGAGAATCTAGGCAACCGTAAACCAGTAAACCTGACTTGAGTTCTGAACAAAGTAGGTAGTATTATGAAGAATATAATCAGGAGTACATAGAATATATAAGAAGAGTCAGTATCACTTTTACAAAGGGAAGGCATGCTTTGCAAGCCATTAGGGTTCTTTGGAGTCAGCAAGCCCATAATATTGAATACATGGATTTTCAAAAAGAGGTGGATTCTCAAAAGCTCAAGGTTCCTAAACTGCCGGGGGGTG
>JANZLQ010000079.1:55691919-55703254 GCA_026212715.1 Elanus axillaris | reverse complement strand
GGGAAGTGGCGGAGCGCCGGGTTCCGGGTGGTGAGCGGTTGCACTGGGCATCACTCGTTTTGTGTATTCTCTTATTTCTATTGTTATTGTTCTAACTTCTCTTTTTGCGTTGCCCCAGTAAATTGTCCTTATCTCAGCCCTCGAGGTTCCGGGTTTCTTTCCTTTTCCCTTTCTGGTTCCGGGTTTCTTTCCTTTTCCCTTTCTGGTTCTCCTCCCCATCCCACCGGAGGGGGGCAGGGGGGAGTGAGCGAGCAGCTGCATGGTCCTTTGTTACCGGCTGGGCTGAAGCCATGACACTGCCAAACCAAGATCTCAGCTATTTATTTAAACCTTTATGAAACTGGGACACAAATTCTTTATTGGCTTACCGGTACCAGGCTTTTGATAATATAAAAAAACTACCCATACCACCATTCAGTAAGTTTCTTTATCAGTGTCACTTCCCATAAAATTTGCTATTGTAGTTGTTTTTAACAAAGCTTAGCATTTCTTTTTCTTGATATGTAGCTTTCCAATTCTATTTCAGCTAATAGGCAGTACTTCAAATAAGTCCTTTTAGTTCAGTAAAGTAAATGGGAGCTATGCATAACTCTACTATGTTCAACATTATTTAATACCTTTTAATAGATGTCTTTGCTTCACTAAAATCTGTTTGCATGCTAATCACTTTGCCTGCTACAAGTTGATTGCATTCCTTTTTTTTCCAAAAGGAGTGAAGCTAACCTGTTTGCTTCAATCCAAGCAGCCATAAGTGTATATGCTCACAGGTCATCATATAATATAACTTTTCTTACTCCACTACACATTGCCAGTCACCAGAATAGGTCACAGCCTGGGGATCTCGCTGCATCCACAGCTGCTGTCAGACTCTGATTTAATGCATGCATCTGGCCCAAAGGTTTTAGCCATTACTCTCAAGGGAAACACTTCTGTACTTTTTCAAGGTCTCATCACTTTGACAGTAGCAGTAATATTGCTGCCTCTTCTAGGGAAGTCCACTGAGCAGCTGCAGCTCTGGCACAACTCTCTGCCAGCCTCCTGAGTGGCATAGGCTACTGTGTGCATCTCAGACCGTAATCCAAGTTTCTGTACTGGCTTCCTCTTTGCTTTCCAGAGCAACTTGTATTGCGAAGGAACTTGCTAATTAGAGTGACTTAGCCAAGTGCTGATGAAACTGGTGCCTCTGCTGTTCCTGTGGCTGGTGCTGCTGCAAGTGTTTGTGTTCAGTCCACATGTTGTAGAACTGCTGGTTTAACCCATTTCTCAAAATACTGATTTTCAGATAAAAGCACCAAAATCTCTATCTGAGACATGTGCCTGCAGTAGCGACCACCATATAAACTTTGATTAAACTAGTGGGTGATGAGATGCTCAGTTTACTGAGGTCCCACTGTTAGAGACAGGCATCTTTTTATCATATCACCTTGTCTGCTGGATATTTTCACCCTGTCCCCAAATCTGAATTCTCGTGGTTTGATGGCAGCATGATCTTAGGGGAAAGTTGCAATTTTGCCACTTGTTCCATTTGGTAGGTCACTGGACCCCAGAGCTCAGAATTTGCATCAGTTTCTTTCCCATTGTAAGACTGTGCCAAACTATTGCAATGATGAGGACTACAGAAATTAGACACTTGCAGAAGAACACTTTCCAGATACAGTAGCTAAGAGCATTGTCACTCATTGCAGGGTGCTGCAGTTGCTAAGTGTCCCCCTGAAATGACGGTAGTCTACACCAGGCAATCGGAACACAATGGACATGACACTGGATTCACAAGCAAAAAGGGATGCTGTCTCTGACAATCTACAGTGGTGGGGACCTGGTCTCATGGAGATGAGCCTGACACCCATCACAATAGCTAAGCCAAGCAGAACAAAGGCTGGCTTTGAGAATCAGCATCTTCCTGCAGGCAAACCAAGTATAAATTCTACTTCAGCAGGCAAAATAGACATTAATTCTAGAAGTGAATGCAAATCTACATGGCAGTAGGCACTTACAGAGCTCCCTAAAGACTGCTAATTGTTTATCTGGGTACCAGTGGTGCAGTGAATACCACATAAGTTTTTTAAGAGCCATAGCCTGCAATTATTGTAGACTTAAATTTTCAGGCTCTTAAGAAAAGAGTTGTGTCACAAGTTTTTGTGCTTTAATTTATTACTGAGTAATACTGGCCTAGTGAGAATGACTTCATGGGCCTAATTTTAAGCCAGGGGTTAACAACAGATTTTGTGCTTTGTTCATTTTCTTCAGGGCATGAATAATCTAAGGAACATAAAGACAAAGCAGAACCTCTGACTCCCCCCTCCTGTTGGTGTAACTCAGCTGAAATCACTGATATGTTCCTGATCAGCACTATCACAAGGATGAAAAGACTCTGCTCCTGACCAGTGAAATGAATACAGTTCCCCTGTTTACACATTTCAAGAGCTGTATGAGGTCAAGTACTGAGCTAGGCACCCTGGTTTTCCCCCTCTTCTTTTCATACTTTTCAACCCCAGGTGAAGAACAACAGCCTCACTAATTCACCAGATTCCCTGGAAGTAGTGTAGTATGCCAGCTGCAGACAGAGCTGACACCTGTCTGAAAGCATTTTGTATTAATATGGGAAAAAGGATTATTGCTGGAAATCAGGCTTAATGTGCCATTTGAGAGCCATTTAGGTTGGTTCCTAGTCTCTGTGCATTGACTGTGCAGCCCCATTGCTCCTGTTCCTGCTCTGGCCTGCTTTCATCTCACTCATGGATTTTCCTCCTGACATTAGGAGTATCAAACTCAAGGGAAATAGACTCCTCAAACTTTTCAGGCTGCCCTTTCCCAGAAGAGGCATGTGCTGGCGACAGCTCAGACAGAGCAGGACTGAGCCAGCCCCAGTGAATGCTGGTATTGTTATTTTTGACAATCTTTTCATAGCTCTCTGAAAGAAAAGATAAAGTTGAAATGTTAATTGTTTCCAACAAAAGCTGCTAAGGAGAGTTTCTTGGCTTGGCACTTGGGGACATGTACAAAGCTTTGTCAGGCAGTGCAAGCTCTTTTGAAACCTGTTGGTTTTTTGTTGTTTCTTCTTTTCCCCTCAGATATCACTTGACAAAAAAACAGCCCTCGCACAAAAAAGAAGTGCAGTCAGGGGACAGGGTGGGAGCCAGGAACTCTCCACCTGTACTCTGGCACTAATCCCCTCTCTGGTGTTGGCACATCCCTCTGATTCAACATGAGGATCTTCTATAATGGGGCTGTACAATGGGAATAATCATACTTAATGAGCTAGGCTTGAATAATGGATGTGTTTTCCTCACTTGCAGAGACATGGTGTAGTCATTAGCCTCAGTGTGCCCATGAGGCAAGTCCCTAGGGCAAGGCAGGTAGTAACTCCACACCATGTGTTATGGGGATGCTCCCTTGTCCTCACATTTGGTTTGAGTTAGTT
Organism: Elanus axillaris; assembly: GCA_026212715.1. NCBI lineage: Eukaryota > Metazoa > Chordata > Aves > Accipitriformes > Accipitridae > Elanus > Elanus axillaris. The sequence continues at coordinate 55,699,833 of JANZLQ010000079.1, read as the reverse complement.
GCTGGGGCTGTGCAGAAAATGTGCAGATCAGTATGTTTAGGATGTGCTGCATTAGAGCTATTTGTCCTTGCAATCCCCACTGGCTTACTCCATCTGCCATCCACGGAGACCTTCATCCTCTGGAAGGGACAGGCGGCCCAGTTTGAACAGGTGAGATACAAGAACTCAGCTATAAATGTCCTGTAGTATCTTCATGGCAGCCTTCAACTAGTGTATCAGAGCCTGAATGGCCAAAGAACAGGACTCTGGATTTCTCAAAAGGAATCAGAGAAGACAATCAGAGCAAGAGAAGCGGGGCAAGGCAAGCTGGAAAAGTGTTATGAGAAAGTGAGAATTTCTACCACAGCTGCCCTTTGAAGCAATGGCTCTTTACTTTGTCTACCTGCCTCCCCTGTGACTTTCTAAGTTTTAGTACAATATGTTCTCAAATAATTAAAATCTGAATAAATCTTTAGGAGATGCTTCATGCTGTTTGTTTTGCAGGAATTTGTTTCCCCATAAGCATCACATGAATTTTGTGTCAAATCTGAAAGCAAAGTGGAGAGTTTTGCCTTCTTTTGCAAGTGGACAAATAGAAGCGGCATCAGTTTATTTCCCTTGGCAAGTAAAAAAATAATCTATGGCAGGGACCTCACTTGGCCTAGTTTCCAAACCTCTCATGAAACACACACCACAGTTACATAATTCCTCTTTACGTAATTCCTCTAACTCCACTCATCAATTTTGGGTTCTCACTGCCTCTTCTCAAAGAAAATCAAACATTGAAGAAGTAAAGATTAATAATAATAAAGACACTGCTCAGGACAGAGCATGTGCTTGCTAGATGGCATCAGTTCCAGCTGGAGAAGCAAAATTGATGGCCTGACACACAGCTATCCATAAAAATCACTTGTAGCTACCTCCATGGTAGTCACCATTCTTATTTGCATGCAGGGATGTTTCTCCTTATATCCCCTGTCTCATCCCATTCTCAGCCAACCATGTAAGCAAGTGCTTCTATTGAAAAAATAATGGTGAGGATTGCTCATGGCCTTTAAATTAAGCACACGCTTAAGCTCTTGCACGGCTTTGCAGTGCATACCACCTTGCAATATCAACCCTCTAGCTGCTCTGTTGTTTCCTCACATTATGGGTCTTGTGTGGGCTATCAGAAAACTAACAGCTCTGCATGTGATTCACTGACAGTGATTTGCATGAGTGTCTGATTAAAAATAATAAACCCTTTCCTTTCAAACATCACCCCTTGTCCATTCAACACAACAAGAAACTAAGCTGACATCCTTGACTTTGCCTCATACTGAGGTTTTAATAGGGCTGGAGATGTGTGAGTATCAGATTACTTCTCTGTGAGCACCAAATAGCTATTTCCTGAGGGCACTTGACCTACTTCTAACCATAGTAAGTAACATAGTCTTCAGATAACAAAACTAAGTCTTATCCTTTATGCATTAGCAGTTCTGTTATGGCCAGGGCTTATCCTGTTTTACCCGGTTACACTTATGACTCCAGATTCTGAGATCTTCTCAGGATCGCTGTGATAATTACTGACAAAGATGCTTTCACTTAGAAAGCAGTTTTCCTTGAAGCCATGAAAGCATTTTTTGAAATGGAAATATCTGCAGCATGGAACAAACAGATAAATTTGGAGCTTGTTTGTTTATCAAGGCCAGTGCTTAATCCTGACTGCTCCATTGTAAAGTGTGTATACCACAAGGTCTGTGCTGAAATTATTTTACACCTAGGAGCTGATTTTCCTTAGGCTATTGACCAGTTCACTATTTGTATCATATAGATGTATATGACTCGGTGCAAGAAAGGCAGAGGTTATCTCCACAGAGAGATAACACTGTCTCCCAACCTGCACACCAGCTCTGCTGCACACCACCTCTGATGCCTGGAAATTACAAGCAGCTAAAGATATCTGACATCAGCAGCACTCCCAGTGATCTCACAGCACTAGTTTGTCTTGCTTTGTGGTGTGTATGTCTCAAACGGCATTCAGCAGATAGGGTAAGAAAGTACATGAATAAACAAAAGGTCTTAATGATGGTGCATCCCTGTGGTAGGCCCTGGAGATGTGTCTCAGGTTATCTGGGATTCTGTTATTTCTCAGTCAGCAACTGTGTTCAGCCTGACTCTGCAGGATTTTGTGTAGGTGTTTCACCGCACAGCTTGTAGCATGTCTTCGGAGCCTTCTTTCCCATGCAGGGAATAAACAGAGTAACTGTGCTTGCTGTGATGCTCGGTGTGCCTCTCTTCACAGCACCTGCTTGGGTGGAAGTGGTTGATTGTCTCCTTCATTCATCCTAGGGACAGAATCCACTTCATGCCATGCTTGCTATTGAGGGACTAATCCATTGAAGTGCATAGAAGGACCCTGACTGCCTTGTGTGGACTTTGTATCAGGTCCTACATTACTGATTTTATCTGAGCTAGTGGGAGGAAGCAGGATGCTGCAGTTTTTTGATTGTTGCTACAAGTTTCTTGCACTGGTGGATCTGACATGGCTGATTGGCATTCTAATAGAGTGTCAATGCAGTGGGCTCTGGGGGACAAAGTTTTGGGTTGTATCTATGCACAATTTATTGTAAAGAAACTTAGCTCACACACTTTCCTCTGGGTTTCTCTTTCCACGGTGTAGTCTGAGATTTCTCCCTAGTTTCCTTCTCCAGACATAAGTTTCTCAAGTCATTACCAGACATAAGTTTCTCAAGGCATTACCTCTTCCCTTAGCTGTTGGTCCTTATAACCAATTAACTACTTGGTCCTTGTTAGATACTTGTCTGTGAATGGAGAGATCCTCCCTGCCAGGAAGTACATAGCTTCATCAACTACAGGGACAATTAGCACTAGACCATTTATGTTGGCATAACAATGCTGATGACTGAAGAGGGATGCTGTGCAGCCAGTGCTCTTTTTCATACAGGGCTTAGGTGGTGGGACTTACTGGTGCTGTACCTGACCAGGTTCTGTAGCTGACCTTTGCAAACAGCAGAGGCTTAATTTCTTTTATAGCACTCCAGAAGGTTTATACTCCACAAATAGGGATTCACTTGGCTTTGACCAGTTTTGACATCAGTGATTTCTATGCAAACTATTTATATGTTGGGAAAAATGCAAGGAAAGGCATTTGTGATGTCAAGAGCTACTACCCCCACTCCAGGCAGCTTCCAGCTCCCTCCTGCCAGAGGTCAGCTTTCTCCACCTGGGAACTTCCCCAGCACAGGTGGTGCCTCTTCACAGGGCTGATATGACATCCTGTCTTAATTCTTCTCACATGCTCAGGGTAACAGGGAGACTCAGCAGGCAGCGCTCATCCACAAGTAGAATTGTGTGGTCCTTATGCCCTACATTCTGTGGATGAATATATTGCATCAGTAACATTTGTATGTGCCTCCTTTCTCTGTGAACATAGCAAATACTTGCTTATAAGAAATACTGTGTCCTGAGAAAACACACAGGGGGAAAGAAAGGACCCAGAGGGCCCATGAGGGTGCTGTGATGGCTGGCTGGGCTGGCTGGAGCATGCTGGGGGGGTGTTAGCCTTCCCTTGTAAGGACAGAGGCTCTTTTGGCTGTGCTGCTGCCTTTAGCTTCAAGCTAAGATTAATACTTGGTTGCAGAAGCTTCTGTTCCTGCCCCCAGCAGAGTTTTGCACTGTCATTCAGATCAGTTTTTCTTAGCTCAAGATCCTCTTGGGAGTGGAGCAAAACAGTAGTCTTCTGTGAGCCTTGCAGGGCTTTGGTCCATTGAACACTTTGCAGGAGCAATTCAGCACCTCAGAAGATCAAATTTCACTGTAGAAAAAAATCAAAATTAAGGAAGCTCTCACTTGAATTTCTACAGAATAAATGGATCAATTAAGAATGCAGTATTTCCAGTAAATATTTCCTGGGCATGGGCAGATGATAGGATGTACCTGCAATGTGCCGTACCATCCTCTGCCACTGCAGCTGGCCACCTACATGCTCTTAGTCCACCTATGGTAGCCTAAAATGTTCTTTTCCCCTTCATTTGAATTTCACCCATTTTTCTGCTTGCAAAATATCTGTATAAAGACTTTGAAAAATTTCATACTCCAAAACACACAGTGAGCATTTGATACAGGTTCATTTAGCTGTCTACAGGCAATTGGCCAAGACTGTTCTATGTTCTTCATGGTCAGTATTGGACACTCAAGGCACATGGTACCATTTTTGCAGACAGACTGGCTGCCTCTGTAACCAGAACTCTGCTGTGGAGGTGACTCTGCAAACACTTATAACCTGAGCTAACTCATGAGCCTTTCTGGAAATATTCTTATGAACTAGATCTTGCTAGTCTAAAGAGTGAAGAAAGCAAACAGAGAAGATTATGAAAACCATCAAAGCAAACTTGTGGTAACACAGGCAGTTTGGATGAATGTTAATGAAAATGTCTCTTCTTATTACAATTTTAACTCTAATTCACACTTTAGCCACATTCAACAGAAGAGCAGTTATACAGTCCTGCCAAACAGAAACATCTTTAAAACTTCCTTTATTTTGTGAAATAGACACTTTTGAAACTTAGCCATGTGATTTGTTGCTGTTGGCTAAATTCTTCATGTATCCAAATTAATTTATTCTGTAAGTTTGTGGAAACCTACTGGCACAGACTATGTATTGAACTGGAAAGTTACTATTTTTCTACAGCTGTTGTAAAAAAATGAAGACACATTTCTCATGGGCAAATATATTTGGAGGTTGGAGAGTATTTCTGTTACTGATCTGTGGCTTATTCACAAAAGATTTCATACAAGACTGAAATTCCCTTCTGTGTAGTGAAATTTGCAGGAAGGATTTTGCAAGGAAGTTGAAGTAGTAGCAGGGATTTTTTGTAAGCTGATGGCTCCCAGTATGAAATTATTATTGTACAAAGATTTGAGAATGGATGCTGATCTTTCAGCTTTTACATTTTTGTCGCTGGAGGAATTAATCTGAATAATGATGGAAGCACTGAAATAACATTTGAAAAAAACATTAGCTTGTCTACAGTGAAGTGATTATGAAGGCCTTATCTACATTGAAGTAATGAAAAATGCATCACAACCATGTGTCAAGAGCTCCTAAGATTTTTTTTTAGTATGTAGAAGTTGTAGCAGGATTAGATTGCTTTTTGTGGGGCTACTTCTGAGTTTACTGCTGGGGTGGATGGAAACTAATGACTTAATTCTGAAAGCAATTCAGATGGGTTTCCACTGTTTCTCCAAGGGTCTGGCTGATGAACTGTGATTAGCTGCAACTCAAAAAGGTGTGGGCTTGCTCTGCTGCAGTCTTACAGTAAAGCTTGACTTGATCAGGTGTGAATGTATCAGATGGGAACCATCGAGGTCTGAGCTGCGGTGGTTGGGCAAGCTGAGATAAGAGTTACTTCAGCTCTCTATTATAGAAATATATGGGGTGTACAACTTGCTGGGGTGATGCATACAGCTTGGTCTTACAAATTAGCACAGCATCCACTGTATTTTATGAGGCATGGGCAGGAAAAGGTTATGGGCTGTGATTTGGACATCTGATGTAAAAGTTTCATTGGGTGTGTAAACCAACTGTGGCCCAAGTTCTGTTGCATGGAAGATCCATATGGTCTGTCAGAGGGAAGAAGAATGCCTGCTCAAGCTCCGTGCTGACCAAGCAAGCTCAGTTGTCACTCCAAAAAGATTGGCATGGTAGCAACTATAATGCGAGTGTGAAGGGAAAGGCCAATGAATTGGACTAGTGAAGATGGACTTCAAGTGTAAATGAATAGCTGCAAGTACAGCCAAAGTTGAAAGACCAGCTGCAGGCAGCCTGCAAACTAGTCTATGGTCTGCTGAGGCTGTGAGGTTCAGCTCAGCAAAATCTCTGTACATGGCGGCAAGCTTTCTCTTTTGGGACAGCCACTTTCCCCTGGGCATAACGAAGGACTTGGAAATTGAAAAGTAAAGACATTTCAGGAAAACTTCGTGCTCCAAAAAGATAACAATATATATTACCTGAAATAAGTGACAAGCTATACTTTCTGCACTCTGCACACAAGCAGAAATAGCACTTACTTGATGTGCAGGATGAACCAAACTTTTTTTTTTTTTTGCCAGCAAGCATGTCTTTGTGTCAGAAAAACAAGCAGTGAGAGCTCACAGTTTAATTGATTTCAAGGCCACCTTTTACTTGTATGGAAACTGGAGCGTTGACCACTCACCCTTATGTGAGGTAATCTGTGCAGTAACTCCACACCAGATGTTATCTAAGTTGCTGCACTGTGAGGCTGGAGACAGTGTCATTTCCTGAGAGCTACCTGCCTATTGGGCCAAGTACTGGGGAGAGTAAGTGTGCTTACTTGTTTTACATGGGTTTGTCCTGCTGTTGATACTCCATTTAATCTGAAGATGAATGAAAATCCTTTTTAGTTTCCAAGCACTGTGATAATGATAATGCTATAGTGTCCCCACACATGCCACACTCTGTTCAGAAAGTAGCAGGGAGTAGGACAGTATCCAAGGTCTCTGCAGCAGATACAGCACAGGATGGGAGCTGATGGGTGGCTGACAGGGAATGGAAGAGGAAGGGCAAAGGTTGCTTCATTAGAAGGATGGCGTTACCCAGCAGAGGCAAGCGACCAACTTGCAGAGGGGTTTGTTGAGGTGAGTTTCCAGCATTCTCAGTGCGGTGCCTCCTCAAGGAGAGGGCTCCAGCATGCTGGGGAAAGCCTGGGAGTCAGACAATATGTGTGCAGTTGGAAGTGGGACATACTTTCCTGTTATCTGCTGGTCTTGCTCCTACATTAATGCTACTCATGACCTACACCAATTTAGGTTGCTAGCTGTTACTCAGGATTCTGCACGGAAAATTATTCACTTGCCGTATAGCAACTGAGAGTCTGACAGTAGCTAGAATTTTTATTTATGGGTCTAGCAGGCTGGATTCATGGTCCAGTAACACCAGGAAAATACACTGAGCTAAGATGTCTTGAAATGTTTAAGGTCACTGTGGGTGGAAGTGCTCATTTCACCAGTCTGTTAGCCACCTGCATTAAACTGGGTAAAAAGTTCTGCAACAACACTTTAGGCTTTAGAAACAATAATGATGGCCACTAGTACAGGGGAAAACCCCTTCCTTAACACTTCATTGTGCTCTTCCATGGAAATGGGGATTCTTTTATTGAAACAAAGGTAGTGACAAGCCTCTGGGCTGAAACATCCATCTCTCCCACTCCCAGCACTGATGAGTGGGTGCTGAGCAGTTTGTTATATCTTCAGCTTTTCCTTCAGACCTTCTGTGCTGCAAAAGTGGGGGTGTGACCTTTTCCTTCACACGGTTCATTGATTTCCATGCTTGATAATGCAAGTCTTTCCTCTGCCCTTTGACACCAAATCAAACTTTAATTCCAATGAAGGTGGAAGGACTGCTGAGTGAGGGTTCTCCTGAATGCTCAATGAGATCTTCTGGGAGTTAATTACACTGCAGGTCTCTTGTCCTCACAGCTCATTAAATCCCATCCCCCTCTCTAGTCTGCTATTTCCAACTAAAGGCAGCTCCTTGTCCTCAGGCGGCTGCTATCTTTCCTAGCTAATAACTGCAGCTTGTCTGCTCCTTTTGCTTTCTTACAGGAAAGGGCTCTCTTGCTGATAGCAGCTTGATTTGCATGCTGTCAGAAAAGCTTATCAGCATTGCCATGGAGGACAGTGAAACAAACTGGTCAATTAGTCATGTACAGTTCATTTTGATTCTTGTGACTAGTGATTAACATAAGTAAACAGAAACCTTCTTCAAACTTTGTTCTTTTAAAATGAACAGTCTATTAGTACTTCGGGTCAAATAAGAACAAGGAGATCAATGGCAGGCGTGTAATTCATCACAGTAATTAAATGGGTTTAAATACTGTACTAATCTCCACAGTGCTCAGGAAGCACACCCCC
>JANZLQ010000079.1:55680901-55691819 GCA_026212715.1 Elanus axillaris | reverse complement strand
CATCCTCAATAAGACAGAGGGAAAAAAATGAGATGAAAATGCTCATGGGCCAAGATAAAAACAGGGAAATCATTTACATATTAATATCACAGGGAAAACAGCAGTCAGTGGGAGATGGTCCTTCCATCTCCAGCAAGTGAAACGGGAAGTGTTTCATCAGCTCAGTTTTTTTCTCTACAGCAGTTTTATTACATGCTGTCCTCTCATCCCTCCCGTCTAACTGCTGAAGCACTCTGTGCTAGGAACAAAATTCTCCTATGTCAGCAGCTTCTGCCTGCGCTGCACAAATGAGCAGTGCCTTAAAGGCCCTTGCTCTTGCAAGCAGAAAAAATCTTGCTGTATTTCCAGTTTTGTTAAATCTCAAGTGACCTTCCTGAGGTGCACTGGCTGCTTTGATGGAAACACAGGGCTCCTAAGAGTTGGAGACAAGGCTGCATTTGCTGATGTTCTTCTGGACTTTGCCTTAGACTTTGGTTCCCACAGCTCTGGGAGTTTGGTTCCTCATGCTAAAGAGATGGGAGGGACTCCAGCAATACAGTTCTGAAATTACTTTTCTTCAAGTGTATTCTCTGTACAGTATGGCTGACCACAGGCATTGCACAACCATGAGCCAGGCTTTGAAAAATCATGAGATCAGCTTGAAAATCCCGACATTCCTTTTTGTTTTTAAAATGTTCTGAGGTCTTTTACTTGTCTTCCAGGAAATCAGTTGTCTTTCATGATAACGTTTGCCAGACTGTTTTCCTTTAAGAAAGATACTAAAAGTACCCATGAGAAAAGCCTTGAAGAAGAGGGATCTATAAACTGCAGTGCTTTATCTCTAGGAGTAATCCTCTTATGAAGTCATGCAAACCTGCATTTATAAATATAATATGTCATCCATTTTTTTAAGAGGATCCTAAAGAGGACAGTTCACACCATGGATACCATCCAAAGGTTGCCCTTTTCACCAGAGTAACAGTATCCAGGCTCTTCCAACACTTAACAGTACCTAACATCCTTGTGCCTCAACCCCTCCCAACTCTGGTGCGCTGTAGGAGTACTCTGGATGCTGCTGCCATTTTATACATACCATGGAATACTCTAGGTTGGAAGTGATGTCTGGACGTCTCTAGTCCACACCCAGGCTGAAAGCAGGGCAAACTTCAACATTATATCAAGTTGCTCAGGGTGTTTTCCTGTCAAATTTTGAAAATATCAAAGGATAGAGAATGGAGATCCCATGATGTCTCTGGGCAGCCTGTCCCAGTGCTTAACCACTGTCACGGTGAAGAACATTTTCCTTATGGCCAGTTGGAATTTCTTTTGCTGCAAACTGTCATCACTATCCATTGTCCTTTGTACATCTCTGAGAAGAGACAAGGTATGTCTTCTCTACAACCCTCTTCTCTATACCCCTCCTTAGGTAGCTGAAGACAGTTATTAGAGTCCTTTTCTCTCTTTTTCCATTAGCCTCTCAAATATCATATGCTTTAGCACCTAACCATCTCAGTGGCCTGCCTCTGGACTTAGTCCCCAAACTGAACACTACTCCAGATGCAGCCTCATGAGTACCAAATAGAAGTGAATCATTGTTACCCTTGACCTACTGGTGATACTCTTGCATTGCTGCAAGAGCTTACTGCTGATTCATATTCAACTTGTTGCCCACCAGAACCCTCAGATCCTTCTCTGCAGAGCTGTGGTGCTAAAGGGCCTCCAGCCTGTACCAAAATGTGGGACGCTCCTTCCCACAGGCATGATTTCACATTTCTTAGTTAAACTTCACAGTAATCCTTTTGGCCCATTCCTCCAGCTTAAAAGGTAGGCCTGCCCTCCTGCATCTTGACTGCTCATCCAATTTTGTCAGACCAGCTGAGGATGGAGAATGCTGGCAGCAATCCTACTATCTCTTGCAAATTTACCAAATATTTCATCCCTTATTGATATCTTCTCACGGTGCGTGGATTCCCAGATCTGCTGCCTGTGATCACTGTCCTTCTTCGCAGAGAAAAACAACTAAGGAAATAGTTGAAACCCATAGAAATCTGTTGTACAAAGAAGCACCTTCTTTCAGCCTCTGAGGATATTTTGGGACACCATCCTCACACACACACACACACACACACACACACACACCCCCAAATGCAGCTGGCTGTAGCTCTTCTGTACTGTTCAAATGGCAAAGACTCATGAGTCTGCTGCCTGGCTTTATGTATGTGCTGAAGGCAAACAGTGTCAGTACAGTAAGCAGCCAATTAAACAGTAGGTAGCTTTGCTGTGACTTGTTGTTAAAGGATAGGTAGGGAAGGGCCACCTGCACACCACTTTAGCAGCTTTAACAAAATCATTGTTTTTGATGAAGCATCTTCTTTATGGAAACGTTAGCACAGAATCAAATCCCCTTTCCTATAGGTTCCTGTCACTTAGGAGGGTTCATTACAAATAGCTGTCAGGAGTGCTATCATGAGGGTACAAGGAGGAATACACTTCCCCATCTGCAAACATCCCCCCCCCCTACTTTTTTCTAAGAGTCCTCTACTGACACAGCTAGTGTCAGTGAATAGTACTTTATTCTGCAAGTGGCAATAAGGTATTGAAGGCCAGGCTCCTCGGAGCAGTGGACAAAAGAACTGATGTTTCTTCTTGCCATAATTTTATCTCTGGAGCTGAATCTGTGCTGCTTTGCTTTATGCTGAAACTCTGTAGGGCCCCAAATACCTGCCCAAGAGAAGTTTATAATCATTCTGGCTCCATGTGCACGTGGGCAGCTCCCTTCCTTTGGACTGGCGTGCAGTCCAAATCAAAAATGAGCCTTGGAAAGGAGCAGCCTCAAATTATAGACAAGTTAGAATCTGGATCCTGATAATTATACAGTACTCCTGGATAAGCAGACAAGGAGCCAATAAATAGCTCATTTTCTCTTTCCCCTGGCTGGGCAATATCAGCTGGGGAGGCAGAATTCAGAGGCAGATACTTATGTACATTATGGTTTTTGAACATAATTTTTAGTTGTTAGCTTTAAAGCCTAAGGGAAGGTTGCCATGCATGGGAAGCAATATCACAGTAAGGAAAAAGTCAACGGAATTAATTCAGTCAGTGTAGTCATTCATCCCACAAAAAACAAATGATCATTTTTAATCCCTTGTTTTCTTCCTCATTAACACGTGACTATTTCTTAGCCTTTACCCTGTAGCTAGGAAGAGAGACAGGAAGTTGCTTGTTTAGCTGTCAGAAATACCACTTCTTGGCTGGCTAGGGAGGGTTGACCATGCACGGGAATTTGTCTCTCTCCATCCAGGGAGTGATCAAAGGCAAACTGATTTAGCCCCCTGTATCCACAGTCCAGCACTGTTTGTGCTCATCTTCCACAAACACCATCACTCAACAGCAGCTGCAAGAAAAGCATTAAAAGAGCTAAACTGAAAAGAATTACATTAAAAGCATGTTAGAGATTCCCCTTTCTGATAAAGATTAAGTTTCTTTTGGCTTCACTAATCACTGAGCAGGACCAGCTGTCACCATGGCTATGGAAACAATCCTGTTCTTTGCATTCTGGCTCCTTCATACACCATCTCCATGGTCCAATAAAGAGGGCAGTGGAGATGGGCTTGAAGACCATCCATACTGAACCAGCAGTTCAGTTACCCCAGTAGCAGCAATAAACTTCAGCCTGGTTGGTGGCTACAAGAGGTATAAGGGGGTAAGCAACAACCACCCATTTCACACCAGCACTGTTGAGCAGTGGGAATAGTAGAGTGGTAGAGAACAACTCTGCTGGTCTGTGAAGTGTTCCACCACACAGTTCAGCACCAGAGTTAGGAGGACAACTACCTCTGGGTCTCCCATGGGCTGGCACTGGGCAGAGCTTGGCTCTCCTGTACCCTTGAAGTTCTGTCAGAGATGAGATGTGGGGAGAAACCCCATCTCTCCATATCAAGGGCAGGCACACCTCTGACTAACAGAGGTACAAAGGTTTGAGAAAGCAGTGAAAGTGCTACAAGTGGGGATGTGGCAAGGCAGAGGGTTATCTGCATAGTACAGTGTTCAGTGTGGCAGCCTTACTGTGGAATAAGAGTATCCAAATGAGGCACCAAACAGCTTGATCCAGTGTCAAGGCTAGCCCTGGTTTGTAAAGTCACCTGCAGTGTTCTTTGACTCTCAATTTGTTGTTCAGGTGCTGAGTTTTGAGGTAGAGTAACTCTGGCTCTTTGCCATGGACAGCCATGCTCTCTCCCTTTCTGTGTTGTAGTCTGCCAGGGTGGCTGTACAAGCAGTACAACATCAATGCTGAAATGCAACCTGGACAGAGTGAGGTGGTGTAGAGAGAATGCAGAGAAGAGGGAAAGGGGATTTAGAAAGAAAGAGAGAAGATGGAGAAATGGAAGAAGGTACTGGAAGGATATCTGAAATTGAGAAGATTGTGGATCTTGAAGAACAGAGAGACCTGAAAGAAGCAGGAAAAAGGAGAAGAAAAGCGATAGTTGTGGAAGTGAGAGAAAGGAAAATCTGAGTTATCTAAGGAAAGAAAAGAAGAGAATAGGAGAAATAAGGTGAAAGTAAGAGGAAAGAAAATGGAAAGCAGCTGGGAAACAGTGGGGGAAAATAGTTGCAATGGGAAAGTGTGGGAAGCTGCAGAGAAAAAACACTGCTAGGAGAGAAGAGCCTGTAGCTGGGTTGTGGTTGTTTGGAGGTATTTGAGGGAAGAAAGAGAAGGAAGAGGGTGGCATAGCACAAATGCAAGGTTGTGGCTCTGCAGAGAATAAAAAAAACCAACCACAGATGGGAAGAGAGAGGAAGAGAGCATTGTGCTGGAAGGCATAAGAAAAAGGGATGACAGAGGAAGAGATAGCAAAGGAGAGCATGAGAGATGGAATGAAAATGAGAGATGAGAAAAGAGAAAAACACTCATTAAGTGAATGCTGGTCAGTTTTTGTTTATCATATCTGCATTATCATTGTAGTCTGTGCTTAGGCAGAGCTCTCAGGAATGGGATTTCTTTCTTTCTAATCTTTAATTGTGTTTTTCAATACTGTCAATCTTCTGTTTCTCTCAGGTTTCTTAGGATGAAAACGTACTCTGCCTCTGATTGCTTCTGGCTATACCTTTAAACTGTTTCTTTAGAACAAGAAGTTTAGGTTTTTCAAATCACAGCAGAATATGTTCAATTAAAAGAACCCAATACATTTTTAAGAAGAATACAGTCATCAGTACTTATTTAATTGCACTTGTTAGGGTGGAGGAAATGCTGAATGTATTATCTCCACTCACAGGTGGCAATAAAATCTGCATGTGGCTTAGAGAGACAATGCAAACATTAGCTGTTCTAAATTGTTCAGGGATCAGATCTGACACTTTAAACAAAAAAGGCTGTGATTGGGATACAATCTGCATGTGTAAATACATGACTTGTACTTTTTCTTTGTACTGCCAAAAGCCTAGGTGGCACTGGAGCTACTTTTTGTGTTTTGCCAAGCTTGTACTGGAAAAGACTAATCTGATTGAATTTGACACTCTTACAAAAAAAGGAATTAAATTTAAGACAAATAGGAAAATTGAAACTCAGCAGGGCTCCATACAACAATTAGCCAAGTGTTTAAATTCAGGTTGTCACAATTAATCTTGCTGAGAAGGGCCTGATTCTAAGATTAAAGTCTGTGGTGGAGTTCAAAGTAAGGCTATCAATTGTGCCAATATGCCTGGTAGTAAAGCTGCACATATTTATGGAGACAGAACAGCTGAAAAAGCCTATGGGGTAGGATCCACTGTGATACACACCAAGGTGAATCTTCAGGGCAAGGACCCCAAATAACCTGGTCATTAGTGATTTCAAGAAAGTGGTTAAAATGTTTTAGTTCTTAATGTCTGATGAAGGCTAACCTTGTATTTTTTCTGGGTGAAATGTGCAACATCCACAGGCTTTATCCCATGTGCTTTCCACGTAGAGACTGCTGATAGTTCAAAAATCTCTACCCTATCTTTCTTTTGCTTAGAGTAGTTGTCCTAAAATTGCATGACTGCCTTAGAGAAATGTAACCGTGAGAGTCCCTAATGGCTAGTAAAAACAAATTATGATTACACATAATCTTCTGCAAGTCGACATTAAGAGCCCCTTGTAAATCCCATGATGAATAACAGTTGTCCCAGATGGATGAATCTTTGATAAATACCATGGAACTAGAATTAGGGTACAAAAATTATTTTCTATATATAATTTTCTACCTTCTTTGCATCCTTGGAAACTAGTGAGTCAGTTTGTTTAATATCAAATCAGACCAAATTCTGCTCAGAATTAGTAACTGGCTGCCTTTTGGCAGCTTGCCTTCTGCATCTGATTGACTCTTTCACTCTGGAAATGTATTTTCAGACATGCTATTGATGACAAGTAGACTGAATTATAAATCAAGGAGGTGCTCCAGGGCTGTGAGTAATCTAATCAAAGAGACAAAATGTGCCATAAAGGTGATTTTTGATGAGTGGATATTGATTTGGCAATTTACTCTGGTGATATTTGTGATTACTTTTGACTGAAATATTTCCTGCTTCTCAGCAGCTTGTTATCCTGGCACTTTCTTGTGGTTCAATGTGCCTTTGAATTTCCACATCCAGACATTTCCTTAACAGCATGGGGAAGGGACTTCCAGTTCTCACTGTTTGGAGCAGTCTCATCTTGTGACAGTTTCAGCTTTGTACACTGCATGATCTGCCACAGAATGAGAGATCAGAAAGCCTCAGCAACAAAGCAGAGCTCTGGGAAGACCCAGATATGCTTCTACAAAAGTCAGTGGCAAAAATCCTGTTCATCAATGTCCAATCTTAGAAAAAGATGCTGGTTCATGAGTTGCGTGCAGGCACATTCGTCACATAATCGGCTATATATATATTAACTATACAGTTGATTGCAAGATATGAGTAAATATCACCTACAAATTCATAATTCTTTTTTAAGCTTAATTACTTCATAAAGTCAGAAGTGGTTAACTTAGCAGTGGTCAATGGCTCAATGTCCAGATGTGGTGCCCCTCAGGGGTCTGTATTGGGACCAGTACTGTTTAATATCTTCATCAACGACATACACAGTGGGATCAAGTGCACCCTGAGCAAATTTGCAGATGACACCAAGCTGAGTGGTGTGGTGGACATGCCTGAGGGATGGGATGCCATTCAGAGGGACCTGGACAAGCTCGAGAAGTGGGCCCATGTGACCCTCATGAGATTCAACAAGGCCAAGTGCAAGGACCTGCACCTGGGTTGAGGCAACCCCCAGTATCAATACAGGCTGGAGGATGACGGGGTTGAGAGTAGCCCTGCAGAGAAGGACTTGAGGGGCTGAAAAGCTGGACATGAGCCAGCAACATGTGCTTGCAGTCCAGAAAGCCAGCCACAGCCTGTGCTACATCAAAAGAAGTGTGGCCAGCAAGCCAAAGGATTTGATTCTGCCCCTCTACTCTGCTTTGGTGAGATCCCACCTGGAGTACTGCATCCAGGTCTGGAGTCCTCAGCACAGGAAAGACATGGACCTGTTGGAGCAGGTCCAGGGGAGGGCCACAAAGATGATGAGAGGAATGGACCACCTCTGCTATGAAGACAGGCTGAGAGAGTTGGGGTTGTTCAGCCTGTAGTGATAGAACAAGGAGTAATGGTTTTAAACTAAACGAGGGTAGATTCAGACTAGATACAAGGAAGAAATTTCTTATGATGAGGGTGGTGAAACACTGGAACAGGTTGCCCAGAGAGGTGGTAGATGCCCCATCCCTGGAAACACTCAAGGTCAGGTTGGACGGGGCTCTGAGCAACATGATCTAGTTGAAGAAGTCCCTGCTCTTTGAGGAGGGGGGGCGGAGCATGGACTAAATGACCTTTAGAGGTCCCTTCCAACCCAAACTATGCTACGATTTTATGAACTTGCTTACCTGTGAATATCTTGGCAGATGTGCACTTACTGGATCCTGCACACAGATACTGGTAGATCCTGATAAATGCTTTGTGTGTCAATATGATTAGTTTTGGTGATTTGCAAAATATTTCCTATCAAAGCTGCTCAGGTGTGTGAGTTTAGCAGGGCCATGTTGAGGCCTTCCAGCCCAAAATCTCCACTGTAATAACAACTGTAATAAAAGATGTACAATTTTTTTCTGCCCTTACAGTGGTAGAGCCATTAGGAGATACATCCTTCAGCTGCTTCACTCCATCAGGTAGATGTTCTTCTTTAAGCCATTTCTTCACCTGAGATCACCCACTGACAGAAACAACATCCTGTCCCTCATTTTTGCCTGAGCAGAGTTCAGTGAAAGTTCATGTGTCTTCCTTCATCTTAGGGTTACTCCAATGGCATTACCTGTGACAGTGGCTAGATTTCCCCTTTAAGGCCTTTGCAGAGGGTAGGTTCAGATTGTGCAAAGCAGCTGAGATGGAATCATCTGGCATCCAGTCTCTTCCTCCAAACAGAAATGTTCTCTGCCTGCCCTGTAGGAAAGCCCACAAAGAAAAATTCTCTTGTTCTTGCAATCTTGGAGTTCTGCAAAACCATGGCATCAGTTGCTGTTGCATTCAGTAAGAATTTCAGTGCATGCTGTGCATTTGGTAAGCCTGGGTTTCACACCTGGTCTATGTGACTATAGACCTATGGTACCAGGCCTGGCCACAACCAACTTCAGGTAGAGAACTCCAGTGGCTGATTTACAGAGATCTCTGCCAATCAGTTCAACGATGTGAATCTATGCTGACTTCTCTCCAATAGCAGTGTTTCTCCCATGTAACAAGATTGCATGTACCTATGTGCACAACATGGAGTAATACCTTATAGGATAGGATGGGATGCATAAGCAGTGATTGCAAAGGCCCTCAATGGAGGTTTCATGGAGAAAGGATGACCAAACTGGCTGAAAGAAGACCAACTGTTGAATCGGGGTTAGTAATGTTAAAAAGGAAATAATCTGGCTAAGGTTTCTCACTGAGAAGCACTTCCTGGACCAATGGATACAGGAACAGAAGGGTTTTGACTTGTATTTTTAGGAAACTGAGAAGTAAAACTTCCAAGAGATATGAGTGACAATGATAGTATTTGTGCTCGTGTTGGGAAGTAACACTAAACCTTTCCTTTGCTCCCCAGTGCCTGCTCTCTTTTCCAACAGTGAGGACAACTGTGCTGTAGAGAATGGGCAGTTCTGGCCTTCTTTTCATCCAAGAAGCCTTCCTACTGACCCTGGCAGTTGTTGCTTCCACTAGGAGCACAGCTAAGGACAACAATAGGCATTTTAAAGGCTACCACATAATTAAAGTTATTAATTTAGAGAAATTTGCCCTATATTGACTAAATCACTTTTGGACTGAAATGACTATTGGTTTTATCCCTAAATGCTATATTCCCAACTGATTCTTTTGCACTTTTTTTGCTAGAACAGACCCTCATTTTTATACCCTCTCAATACCTGTCAGTTGGACAAGCAAACTTCAGGTTAAGTTTTGGTTGGGCTTTCAAGCTAGTTATATAATAAAGGGATGTCAGTGGGACAGGTGGGTTTATACAAGTTCAATCTCAGGCAGTTAAAAATCAAACAAGACTGAATCCAAGCCAGAGTGTGCTTATACACTGTAGCTGCCACCTTGGTGACTCTCCAACAGAATGGCCAACTATTCAGGAGTATTGAGACTGAATCACTTTCTGGCCCCTGCAGAGGGTAATCCTATCAGGTCAGGAGAATGTGCAGGATTTAATATCCTGCTTGATGACCTGGGTGTTGCTACTATTTATCACAAGTTCTGGCTCATATTCTTCATATATGCTTCTCCCTTTTTGTTTGGGCCTTGTGGTGACACTAAACTGATAAGAAGAAAAGTGCTATGTCAAGGAAGTGATAACCAAAGGAAGACAAAAGGAAAAAGTGAAAGCTTCTGGTTTTATCATTCAAAGGCGAAACAAATACTTTCAGCAAATAACAGGTATTTGTGAAGTTTCAGGTCCTCTGGGACACCTGGAGCTGATTTCCCAATAAGATCCTTATGGTTAGTCATCTTAGCAGCATGTTTAAACCCTGTTCTAATTATGTTTCTATTTCAAATGGGTGAAATATAAATCCAGTGTCAAAGAAAAGACTGTGTCTAAATATAGCCCTGTAGGTGTGTTTTAGTTTTTTTCTCATTAGAGCTTTTCATAAGTATTAATTAGGATTGTCAAAAGAAAGAGCAACTCAAGAATCTCATGGCCACTCTGTATGGGTAAACACACAGCACTTGCATTTTTATCTTCAAAACTGGAACAACAGCAACCTGTTTTCCTGGCCAACATCCCGATTGCACCTCGTCAGCCAGCCCTAAGAAAATGCCGTGTCTATCTGCCAGTTTTAGCAGTTACTGCCTTTGATGATTTGGGATTGTCCACTGTCAGGAGTCACTACACTGATCTCTCCAGGGAAGAGTGGTACTGGTGTCCATTCCTTCTGATGCTTGGCACCTGATAATGCCAGTCTTTTGGTTGACCTTTTCCTTACTGGAGAGTTTCTCACTGTGTTTTGCTTGCATGGACCATTTCATAGGCATTCACTGGTTTTCAATCTGTGATCACAAGATTCCTAGAGATGACAAGTTTGTGAAGACCTGACATGGAAGAAAACAAGGTTATCTTGACTGGACAAAATGTTAACATGCAATTGCAAACCACCTTAGAAGAAGAGAGTGTTTAACATACAGGATTTCTGTTTATTTGATTTCCTCGGTGTTGCTGCATGTCTCAGCTGACGAGCCAGGGGAGTGACTGAGCAGCACTGGCCTCCTGAATGCTTCCTCTCAAAGCTGACCTTCAGCTTCAGATTGGAGCTGTGACCACCACCTGCCCTGAGGAGCCCTCTGAGAGTATATCTTTCTTTTCTCTCCTTTCCTTGAAGGCAGATCCAGATCTTGCTTTCCCCCTGCCACACCCCCACCCCACCACCCCCACCCC
>JANZLQ010000079.1:55652007-55670794 GCA_026212715.1 Elanus axillaris | reverse complement strand
GGGGGCATGAAGGAGGGGAGTTCTGCCTGGTCTTTTTTTTTTTCTTCTCATTTTGTTAATTATTATACCAACTAAGAGATATAGTTACTGCTTAAATCTCATACTGATGTTCCTAATCTATATAAAATAGGAAGAGTCTTCTGCCAATGCTCTCCAACTACTTTTGCTTCTGTCTGAAAGGTGACTGCATTTAATTCCCATGAGTTTTTCGAAGAAACTCCCCAGTATAACTCTTAGTTACTCAATTAGACAAAGCCATCCTTTATCTGGTAGGTATAAACATCAGTGGTCACATGCCTGGATTATTACTTGCTAGTGAAATGGACATTGCAGTAAGCATCCTAGAAATATCCTGACAGCTCTGGAGTAACTGGTAATCTCTTCACTGTTTATATTTTGCTGCAAATAAGTTCTGCTAATAAGCAAACCATTTAAGAGGACATAGCTCATAGCAATATGGTTTGGCAATGGATGTAGCCAGCTAATTAGAGAAATAAGTTAATGATGTTGTTTTTAGCAGGCTGGGGGAAGAGTGGAAAATGAGTAGTCACACTTAAAATACTTTGATTTGTAAGCAACAGATTGAAGATGGATTTGAAACCACATTTTTTAAAATACCAGTCACAGTTTCTTAACGTTCCTCTGAAGCAAAATAAACTTAAAAAATCAGGGTAAAGCAGACATCCATTTCACTTTAGATAAAGTGAGGAAAAATTTGCACCTGGAGCAACAGAAGAGTTAGGGAAGGTCAACGTCCAACACAGGGAGGGTTAACAAGAGACCTTAGGTAGTGGCATATCTCCTGTCAAGTGTCATGAAATAAAGATATCTTCAGTAGGTCCCAACAAAGACAAATACTTCTCACATGAGTGGATTGTCATGTTTTCTGCATGACCCATTCCAAACAAGCATTTAAGTATCTAAATCCCTAGTGACTCTTGGTTTAGGATCCTAAACGGGAGGTAAACACCTACCCGGTTTCAGATCTGGGCCCACTGTGATCTATCCACACTTGATTCCAATATTTATTTCAGAGAATGGATGTGGAAAAGGGAATAAAGGACTTCTTGAATAAATTAAGTTAAATTATATACTTATCTGAATATATATGTATACATACATACGTATATACACCCATGTATGCTTAGACATATAAACAGATAGAGAATGTTCTCTTTTGGCTTGCAATTTTTAGTATTTTACTATTCAGGAGTAGTGTAGTAATAAAAAAATTCTAGATTTCCTTTTGAGATTTTAACCTAATTGAAATATCAGCCTTTTCTCTTTTAAGAAAAAAAAAAAAGATGGCATCCCAGTGGATGTGTGATGTGCAGTACACTAGCAGCTAAGTTTGGATGGTTAGAAATTGCTAGCTATGTTACTTCTGTAATTATTGACATGAAAAAATACAATTTACCCTGCCAGTATCACCTTGGTTTCCTCAAGAAAACTGACATTATTTTGTTTTACTTAAAATAAAATACCAGTCTTCCCTTTTGGTTTGTGATCACTCTACATTAATCCCTATCAGTTTAAAACAAATGGGATGGCATCTGTACAAACTGGAATAGGAGTAATGAGGTAACACCCTGTCCTTTACCATCACTCATCTCCCTGGAATTTGCCTTCTTTCAGGAGGCTTGGTATTTTATGATTTATTGCAAAAGCTGTACAAGTTGGCCAGATTCTGAAGTCCTGTTGGTTTCTCAGGCATAACTAATAGCTTGCTTTGTAGGTTCTTATTCACATGACTTGCTTTTAATGAACTTCAGATACCCATTCTGCTCATGACAATCTCCCTGTCTAAAGAAATACTGGAGTTTCAACTACAGAGATTCTAAAATCTTCCAGAAAAAAAGAGAATGAAACTGAAGGAGATTTTTTTTAAAAGTGCTCTGAAGAAAGTAGATTGATGAATTTGGCACTGGGGAACTAAAGCAGGACCTTGAAGGGTTACTGTTAAATGTTAGCCCTCGAGCTATGTCCTAAGGTCTGCAGTGCATAAAGCTGGAGGCATTTATTTCAACGCGCCTCACTGTGGTTAAGAGTTCAGTAAATGGTCAAAAAGACTCAAAGGAGAAATTGACCCTAAGAATATATACCCCTGTACACAGTTTCCATCAGGCAGAGGACATCTTTCTAGCCTTAGACATGACAGTTATCTGGTAGACTTACAGTTATGGCAATGACAATGCCTCTATACTCACCATTCATATTCGTGGTCATAGATTTTCTTAACTAGAAAGATTCATATTCATATTCATTCATATTCATGTTTAGATACAGGATTAAACTTTAAATTATGTAAATGCAGCTGAATTCTAGATCACATTTGGCAGCTGGAATTCACAATAGTGAATTTGACTTTAAATATTATTTGAGTTGAGCCAAAAAGATTGTCTAACAATAAAGAGTTTAAGTCTTTGGGAGACAGTCACCATTGCAACTGGATAAAATTCATTCAGCCTGCTCCTCACAGATTGTTTGTATGATATCTTTTATGATGCAGGCAGTCTATGGTGGTCATCTTGGTAAAGAAAAGACCTGTGAAAACAGTCTTTATTTTTTTGCTTGGTAGTTTAAATAATAGCAATGTCACTCTCAATGCTTTATATGTCTCTTTTTTCAGTTATGTCTCTTTTTTCAGTATTGTCTAATGAGTTGCATTATTAGATGATTTGGGAGAATTCTTCTTGGAAAGGTCTAACATCTCCATGACATAGGTGAGGGGTATGAAGTTTAGGGACCCATGGCATTTGGGCTAAGGAAGTCCCCAGATTCAGATGAACAGAAGGCAGGAGGTATACTTGTGGCAGTGGGAAGAGCCTCTGTGCCTCAGCTCTCCCACATTTTCACAGTCTTGATGTTGTTTCCTTCTCCCTCAAGATCCAGCTCCTGCCAGTACTGTCCTGGGGCATATAAACCTGAGAGCAGCTTTGCCTGGAGGACCTGCCGTGGCCCATGCTGACATGCTGGGCTGTGCACAAGTACCGAGCTGGCAGACTCCAGCCTAGGCTGTTCTACATCAGAACCAACCCTTTCTTCCAACATCTGTCTCTCTCCCTCCTGTCTCTCTGGTTAAGTGTTTGTCCATAGTTTCTGCTGCTTCTCTCCTCTCATAATGCATTTTCATTGTCTGCAGATGATCTCAGTCTTATTCTCTTCTAATCCATTAAAAATACAATGGCCAAAATAATTTTCTTTGCCTGTGACTTTTACCTAGCCATTTCTCTTTGAATTGGCATCTTCTGGATCAGATTTCAGATTACACCTCTCACTTCCAAGATCGCTGCCCAGTCTCAGCTTCCGTTACCCATCTCTCTCTTCTACTCCACTGTTCTTCTGCCTGTTTCAATCCATCTTTTGATCATGCCTTCCCCCATAAAGCCCTACACTATCAGTAATTAATGTCAATGAAGTCGTCCTTTCTCTCCCACTCACTGAATCCCAAGATCCAGCATTTGATCCGCCACTAGGGTCTCCAAGAGCTTGGCATAACCCAGCCAGGTGAGAGAAAGAAATTTGCCTTTGCTGATCCGCACAGGCAATGGCAGAACTGACAATCCATTATGCTCAGCTCTTTTCAAGAGTTAACATCTTTGATTCCTCCTCTGTGACTACCATACAGAGTAAAACTTAGAGATTCTTCGTCTGGCTATGGCGAGACCAATTTCATCCAAAGTGTCGTGGTTTCAGCCCAGCTGGTAACAAAGGACCACGCAGCCGCTCGCTCACTCCCCCCACCCCCATCCGGTGGGATGGGGAGGAGAACCAGAAAGGGAAAAGGAAAGAAAGAAACCCAAAACCTCGAGGGTTGAGATAAGGACAATTTACTGGGGCTACACAAAAAGAGAAGTTAGAACAATAACGATAGAAATAAGAGAATACACAAAACGAGCGATGCACAGTGCAACTGCTCACCACCCAGAACCTGATGCTCCGCCACTTCCCCACCGAAAGCCGAAAGACCTCCCCCAAGCCTGCTCCCTATATATATACTGAGCATGATGGCACATGGTATGGAATAGCTCCTTGGCTAGTTCAGGTCAGCTGCCCCAGCTATGTCCCCTCCCAGGTCCCTGTGAAAATTAACTCTATCCCAGCTGAACCCAGGACACAAAGCACTGGGGCTGTGATGGGCCCACAACTCTTCGGTACTAAAAAGAAAAGAAAATTACTGCAACATATGATAAGGCTTTCAGAGTGGGAGAAAATGTAGCAGGAAGCATGGAAATAGGCCAGTAATTTACACATCAGTATTTCCCCTGAGAGAAGAGCCATAGAAAATCGTTTCAAGTAATCTGTAATGCTTTACTTCTCTGACTTCTTAGGCACCTTTCTTGCTTCCATTTTTAATGGCTGGCTCCAGAGCTTAATCTCTATTAGGGTGCAATCTAGGATCTCTCAATTTATTGCTTTTTTAACTCATGACCACCAGCAGTGAAGGAATGCCTTAGTAAAGTCCATACCAAGTGGTAATGGTATTGTGCAGTAAGTGGTAAATCATAGCCTTCTCCTCTTCAAAGAACATAACTCTCCCATCAATACATACATAAAATTAGTGCCTGCCTCTTCTTGCTACTTCCGTTTTCCTGCAGGAAAAACCTCAGATCAAAATCAGTAGCATCATAAATAGCCTGCAAAAGAGTTACTTTTGCATGCATATGTGTGCATGCATTCATGTATGCGTGTCTCTGTGTAACTATACCTTTAATCATTGAGCTGATCACTGTGTTCACCAGGAAAGAGCCTGAGCTCATTATTTAATTAAAATACCTTTTTTTTTTTCCATCAAAACCACATGGATCTTATTTGCATGTGGCTTTATATCCCCTGCCTTGGATGTTTCTGTAATAGTAGCTGTGTAAAAGAACTGTCATTTTGTATTGATGACTAAAGGGTTAGCAGCCATCTAGGGGGAGAGAGGGGGGGAATTATCTGGGTAGGCTTACACTAGCCAGTTGACATAACAGCTACTTGGGTGGTATGAGGTTTCTGGGATGTATATGACCGTTTAGTGCTCTCTCTTGCCAAAACATCTGGAATCCAAAATCCAGTCGTTAGACAGCCACACATGTTAACAAAACAACTGGACAGAAAAAACAGGCTGAAGGAAAAAAAAAAGCAAAACCAAAACTTGATAAGGCATCATTGTTACCACTAGGAAATTAGACATTTAAGGTTGTACTTCAAAGCAACTATTTTTATTATAGCATACTTGAACAGTTTGATTATTGTGCAGCAGAGCAAGACTGTAGTAGATCCTCCTGCCTCACAGGGGAAAACACATTCATTGTCCAAGGAAGCTGCATGTAAAAGCAACAGTGCATGTAAGAAGAGAATCTCGTTCCTCCCTGCGGCACCTCTCTTTACACACACAAAGCACTGGGAGAGGCTGGTGTTAGGAGCACGAAGTATGGTTTCTGCTTCTGATACTACACCATTTTGGACTTGAAAGCAAGTAAAAGATATCATGGTTTTCACTGCAGGGCTATAAAAATAAGAACAAAAGGTAATGCCTCTGGCATCTACAGGGATGATTTTACTCAAGGAGGTAAGTGGAAAAGATAGCTTTCTCTCCCATTAGTACTGACCCATACTGCACGTAGTTGGATAATTGTACAGCCAGCCTTCACCACATCCTAGCAGACCGGGCTTATGAGGATGCTGTTGCATGTTCTGCATCCAGCCAGCACTAGCACTTATAAAATGCCTAGCAGACCCAGAGGTTGTGCTTCACACAGCTTTCACCTCCAAGCCTTTGCTGAAAGGAGAGGAGATTCAAAGAATGGGCTATGAGGAGCCAGAGCCATAGGATACCCTTGCCCCCACTGTTTCCAGGATCTCATCACTTGGCAATTATAATGATTTAACTGTAATCTTAAAAAATGTTTGTAAAATGTTCATAAACATGTTTCTGAATCCCTTTGTGTAGTTGAAATATTTTTATAAGATTAAAATGTGGGGAAAGCTGGCACAAAGTTTGTTTGAACAAGTGTGCTTGTGATTTCTTTTCCTAAAGTAAGTACGTGTAAGATTAGGAGACTTAACAACTGTGCTGGTGAGTTCTGAGTGTTGTTTGTTTGAGAACATGAACATGTTTCTTGCAAAGCCAAGAACTTTGGGAGACTGAAAAACTGGGATCTGAAATTAAATGAACTGAGAGGAATTGAAAAATGTAGGTAGTGCATAGAGGAAACCAGAGGCAGAGCATGTTTTCTGAAGGCTAGCACAGGAGACTTGGGATGCTCCGCTTCATTTTCTCTTTCCGCTGCTGACACCCTCTGACCTTTGGATGAATCAATTAGCTTCTCTCTACTTCACTTAACAGTTTTTTAGAAGGTGACTTCCGGCTGCACAGCAGGGGCAGGAGAGAAAAAGAGGTGGGAAATGAGCTTTAATTATTTGAGAAATAAAAAAAATTAGATTCTTAGAGAAAAGTGTCCTGGTTTTAAATGTATTATTATAATACCAATGCAAATGCAAGATAGCTTAGAATGCTAATTTTTATCCCAAATGAGAATAGAGAAAAAAGCCCCTTGCTCCAAACCCTGCCCAGAGAGATACTTCTCTGCACATGCTTCTACCCCTGTGGAGAGGGTGAGAGCAAACAGCATGTGAAAGTTTAGCCCAGCTGGTGCTCACGCTACTGGGGGAGGCTCAGAGACTACCCCAACAGTCCTGGTTCAAAAGAGCCTGTCCAGGGAGAAAGAACAGAGTGCTCCACACTTCAAAACGCACAGAGGTGGCTGGACAAAGACAAGACTCCTTTTTTTTTGAAGGCTAGAAACTTCTTCAACTTCCACATTGTCAGAAGTCTCCAAAGGTCACCAGCATGTCTCATATTACTTTGCCGGGAGATGAGGACTGATCAGCTTTGGGGTGGTATGTTTATAGAAGCTGACCCTCAGTTTCAAAAATCAAAGGCATTCCTCTTAGCCCATGCATCAGAGAGAGATTTCCTTGGAGTCAAAAGTTTCATCATATGGCTAGAGGACCTGTGAGGGATTGTTTTATTACGAGAAGGACAGGGAGAAAAAGTAGGTGATTTATTTAAGTAGCAGGCAGTCAGTCTCCCAGAAGAGAGAGCCTATCTTACCCTCTACATCTCAGCTAATGAATGAGCCTGGGAAATTGGAGCAAGATCAAAGTTGCTTTAGACAAAATTGCTGACATTCCTGAAATAGCTGAGAGTTCCTCTATTCACACTAAGTATGAATCAAGTTCACTGACACACAAAGCACCCACAATGGGACGGTCCGCTGCATTGTTACCTTGATTCTCAGTTTATCGCCCTGCCTGACCTCTGCCTAAAGCAGTTAAGAAATTACTGCTTCTTCACCCGTTATTCTTTTCCATATGAAGATGTCAAAGGTCAAGATGTGTAGCCACAAAGGAGAAACCTTCAAAATGCTAACTCAAGAATATGGTGTGCAATGTTCAGGTTGCTGTAGCCTGACAGGGTATATGATCTTAAAAGAAAAAATAGCCCCAGAGGACTTCCATATCTAATGCATTCTCCTACACAGGCGTACCAGCAAGGTGAGGTTAATTTCTGAAAGGGACTGTTATTAATCTTAGATCCATTGATTTAATACGTAGACATCACTCAAGTTGATACATGACCCCCGTCGAAGGAGAACCCTGTCCCAACTCCAAGCCAGTGGTCCTATAGCCTGATGTTTTAATGGGCTTCAGCCCAGAATCTAGGTGAATGGGTCCAAGTGCAGACTAAAGCTTTAAAACATGCCGCACATGCACAGGGTGGTAGGAGAGAGATATTGCCAACTATAGGACTTTTGCCTAATCCCTTCTGCTGCATTTTAAAAATAATTCTGAAAAGCATATTCTATTTTAAAATAATTGTAGTATAAATTTAAGTGTTGCTAATAAACATTTGCATTTCCTGACATTTTAGGGATGATCAAAGTTTTATAAAAAAGAGAAAGAGAAAAAAATGCACCTAACTGAAGGGCCCATACTGGTGCTTTCCTCTGGGCTGACAGGCTGGGTACATGGGTCTGAGCTAGTCTGCCCCAGGTCGGCAAGGCTGCTGGGTACCAGCCTTGATCAATATTAGGACTTTTTCCAACAATAACACATGCCTTAATGACTCGGAAAAGTAGCAACTAATTTTGATATGACTCTTGAGGGAGATGGCAGCAACATAACTGACCCAGTTCTCCTCTGGATCGCAGTGGCAATAGGTTGTGTGAGCAGGACCCACTTTTCTAGCCACCGTAGTGCTTCCTATCCTGCACACCTAATGCCTCTTCAGTAGGGGAAATAAAACTTTGCCAATTCACTCTGAGCAAATTTATTTCCAGGTCTTGGCTGACTGAGTATCTGCAGGTAAAAAGGACTATTTTAATGAAGTAGGTCATTACGTACTTAATATTTTGAAAGGATATGTTTCCACTAGAAAAAAACCTAAGCTGCAAAGCTGCTTCAGGAGTAAACTTGTGAATTTGGACCTCAGCAATTGTGATTAGTCTCACAAGTGCTCTATCACTTCTCCTCCTGTGTCCCTTTCTCTTTTAAGCTTGTCACACAAGAGAAGTTAAACTGCATTAAAAACACCTTGCAATGTAACTTCATCAGTCCAAATCCATCTGAATGAAGAGGTGGCTTTCATTTTACTCCCAGGTATTGCTCAAAGGCAATTTCTTCCAAGGACTTTGCTAAGCATTGTGGACAGAAGACCTTCCTTACACTCCTGCCATGCTCCATGTGGTGTGTAACTATTTCAAAAGTTCTGTTGTTTGGTGTGTAACTCATTAAACCTCCAGCAGTTAATGGTGGCTTTCAGTGTCTGTTGCTCTGTGTTTGTATAGGCATAAATGATAGTCTTATCACTAACGCCCTGCACCTGGCCTCAGAGTTCATTGTTAGGAAGTATTACTTATCTGCTCTGCTCCAAGGCCTGGTAAATTTAACCCACATCATTTGTCCCACATTGTGGTAGGTTTCTTAATGCTGAGGCAGAGTGCTGTGGAAAGAAAATCTGCTGTGTTAAAATTTTCACCCATGTTCTTTCCCGTAATAGCTTTTTGTGGTACAGTTAATGTAGATAATGGTGGTGTTAGCTTTCATCCTTTTATCATTATCCTATGATGACTTTACATATATCCTATTGCCATGGGTAGTGAGGCATATATCCCAGGACACTTGGAAAAATACTGTCTAATTAGTGAATAAGTGACTTGAAGATGACTGTGGGGTATACATTTGAGAGACTGAAAGCTCATGTAGCAAAAGGCCTGAGAGGTGATTTGATCTTGCCTTGGAAGAAAATTACCTGCTGCATGCTGCACAGCATCTTCATGAACCATGGGGAAGGTCCTGAGCACCATCTGGCAGGGGTATGGATGCTGGCAGGGCAGATCATCAACTAGGTGAGGTAATTTCTTCGACACAGCATATTCCCAAGCAATGGTGCAGAGGTACTGGCCTCATTGTCAGCTGTAAACCTCCAATATCAGCCTGCTGAGAGGTATCTTTTTACAGGGAATGCCTGAGTCTGAACACTGATAGGGAAGGCTGCAAGGGGAGAGAAATAACAGGCAGTTACTGCTCACTGATCTGTTTTCACAGCAGCAAAGCCAATATAATGCTTGTTTTTTCTCTTCTCTTTGCAGTTTTGATCAGTAACCTGTGTGGCCTGGGAGTTTTTGAGGGTTATAAATCCCTTCCGCTTTCCTGCCCTGTGTCTTGCCACACTAATATATGGAAACAAGGATGCCTCAGAGCTAGTAGTTAGTGGTATGAGCAGTGCTGTGCCACACTAAATTTCTCACTTTGGGAAGGGTTTGAGTCCTGAGCTGTATTTAACAGTTGAGATGACGAGCAAGCTGAGGGTCATTGACAGCAGGGTCTTACTGAAGGCATCAAAAATATGTGCTATGAAAAGGCAAGGGAACTTTTGAGTTATATCAGGGGATTGTAGGCCTGTGTCGGCTGCTGACTTTATGCTTGACTTCTTACAAATCTGTCAGATTCCCTGTTTGCTGTATCTTTTCTGTGTGTATCCTTTTGAAGAAAAGGGTTCTTGTGTTGCCCTGTAAAGCAGCCAGCCCAAAGGGGTCCTGATCATATTTAAGATCTCTGTGAGTCCCTGTCCTACAAACACAGAAGCAAGAATTTAGGATGTGACATTGGTATACCATATATGCTGCCTTCTAGGGAGATGGCAACATTTTTACATGCCCTGAATGCTATAATAATGATTTCACAAGTCACTATCATGAAGCCCTGATGTGTGAATAGTAAAAGGAAATGTGTTGTCAGAGCAGCAGGACTTTCAAAATCTTTGGTGCTAGAAGGAAATTCCCAGCCTGTGAAGTCTGAGTGGGATAGGCAGCAATTTTCATTTTAGAGCTAGATGACACTAATTGTTTCAGCAAAGAATACTTTTCTTTCCAGAAATTGATAAAAGCTTGAAATAGATGTTGTGTAGCAGCTGTGGTATGTTACTCCATTATCGCAGGAATTTCCTACAGTGAAATATGTAGTGGAGGGGTGCAGACAGGTCTACTTGGGAATAGCCTCAATGAGGAGTCTTGTGTTCAGAACCCACCCTCAACCGCCCCAGCATCAGGGCAAGCCTCTCAGTGCACTGCTGAACAGCCCCCGGCGATCCACAGAGTATAAGCAGGCCAAAGACCTTGTGTACTTCAGCTAGACTAAGTTCTTTCATGGATGAGTAATCTATGATTCAAAAGATGCTGTGTATGGGATGGTGCGTTGATCCTATAAATAACAGCCTCCTTTTGTGACAGACTCCTTACAAACATCTTTTCTTATAATGAAAGCATATGCTTCTGAAGTGACAGCTATATCCATATAGTATCACTCTATTGTGTCCTTCCAAATACATTCCCAGCTGTGCAGTGCAACCGCTGGGGTTTGGCTGCATTGATGGCCTCCAATGCCCCACCAGGCCCCTGAGTGAAGTGTACTGTGATCATTCTCCCATGGTAAAACACGACGTGGGACTTCAAGGACTCGTCTACAGAAGAAAATATTTTTCAAGTGTTGAAAGGTGCTCGTGAGGATCTGCATAACAATCCTAGCACTGCCATGAAATTCATATCCCACTGCCTTGTACCAGTCTTTCAAAGAATGGTATCACTTTGACTTTTTCAGGTTGAAATAAATCAAAGGTGTAACTCAGGGTCTGGCCTGAAGCTTGCTGAGGTCAATGGAAAGACTCTGTGTTGCTTTTTCTAATGTTAGTAGGCTTTGCACTCCTGCCCAGATGGCATTTTCTCCTTGTAGTGGCTCTTAGGTGTCTCAGTGGCAATTCTCCTTTGCAGCCCTTTGTCTTCCTGTGCCAGTCCATCTTCTATCACAAACATGGCCCTGCACTGGAAAAGGAGGATTACCTGTCTTTATATTCTGATTTAGTTTGTTGACTTCTGTTTCAATCCCCTAATTGGCTTTGCATAGGCAGACCTTTGTAACAACAATTCAACTGATGAAAAAAAGGAATTTGCATGCTACGAGAACCATCAGGGCTTTTCCTGTACTATTCTGTTCTTGCCTAGGGTAAGTACTGTGGACTTTGATACTGCAAACAATTATGCATGTGGATAATTCCACCTGTGTCAAAAGTTTAATTGATTTTAATGGTTCAACTACCAGGTAAAGCTGTTCTACAAATGCTTTTTATGGGCAGACTTCCATGGGCCTTAACACATGCTATAGAAAACAGTGAGAGTCTTCCCACAGGGAGAATTATTTGAGGCTGGGGCTTTTGTCTGCTTATGTGTTTGCAGAGATTAGGGCCTGAGGTTTTTTTTGCTTTAATATCAATTTTTAAATGGGCTTTAGTATACTGATGTGCAGAGCAGAAATTTAGTAAATGTAAAGTAGATGTAAATTTACCAATTTATATGTGAACATCAGGGACAAACTGCTACTTGTTCTGTGCAATTGTTCATGCAGAGAGGCAAGGAGATGGAGCAGCCGAACCTGGAGCCCAGCCTCCCAGGCAGAGGGCTGTGCTCCGGAAAACACCTGCTCACTACCTGGGCTTGCACAGTTCCTCCCTGGTGCTTTGCTAGAAGAACAGAGCATATCTAAGCATGGGTGTATTGAGCAGGACTGTGGAGATGATGTTACTTTTCTACAGAACAGAAAACTGCTGCATTTCAGGACAGCACTGGAAATTTAGGAAGGGACCACAAATAATCAACAGGATGTCCTAAGGTCTGGCAGGCCTGCCTTATGGGGAAAAACGTAGGCAGGTCTGCTTAGCTTATCAAGCAGAAGGAGTAGACTAAAAGTTGACTTATTGCAGCTGATGCATACCTACATAAAAAAACATTTTTCTGATAGAAGAGAGAGAGGTGTTTAATCTAGTAGACAATGACATAAGAAGACTTGATGCTAGCTGGCTGCTGCTGGACAAATTCAGAGATACCCATGAGAGTGGTTGTCCCTGTTCATCTGGGGACATGAGGGATTCTCAGGTAATTCAAAGCCATTAATTGAAGAATGTGTGGTATTGCAGAAATTACATTGTATTTCAGCCACAAGATATGAACTTGACAGAGGAATTACAAGTAAATTTCCTTTGACTCTGTTGCACAAGTCAAGCAGGATAATCATGTTTTTTCCTGGCCTGAAATCCTTGAACTCTGCAAAAATGGATAAGGACTGTAATAAGGGCTTTTTTTTTTTCTTTCCTGTCCATTTGACAGATCCACCAATGTGATACAGAGCACCAGATTCCACTATGTTGGACAGAAGTATTTTCTATTCTACCAGCTTCAGTAAAGACCTAATGAAACAAAACATAACCCCTTTACCATGAAAGCTGCTGACATTTTCTATTAGCTCACCTAATGGAGCTAGCAGGGCATTTTGCCTGGAGCTTTTTCCCACTTTGCCCAATTATTAGAAAGAGACTCTGGCAGCTCTTCCAGCCTTTCTCACAATTATCTTTTTTGCTTGAAGCAAAAACTTGTAACTCTGGCTCTGTCCTCCCATGGAACAGCTGCAAAATTGAGGGCTATGGTGCAAGTTATTTTTAGATAATGCATAATATGTCTCACTATAAACAGGGCAGGAAATCTGCAAATGAAAAATGCCTTTAGATTAGCCCTGAAGCAGCTGATTGAGAGATGGTCTAAGAATTGAGGCAAGTCTTTTCTTAATAGTTAAATAGTATTTCTTACTTCAGTGTTGATCAGGTCTGAGTGCTGAAATGCTTCAAAGAGAGATCTGCTGCTGCCTGTTATGGCTGCTTGGGTCACCTCTGTTAATAAACATCTCAGTTAACCCACTCCCCAGGTAAAGAACGTGCTTGTGATCTCCTATTTTATAGAAATGTATGTATATATATTTTTTCTATGTTGCTTTGTACAAGGTATAGATACAGGGAATCAATTGTTGGGAAAGAACTGCATGATTTTTGAAGGCCTGCACACTGATCCATCTTTCCTTCTGCTGTTAGGTAGGAGCAACAGGAAAATGTATGTTGCTTACAGGACACTGTCAGGGAAGGAGAAAGGGAAAGGAAATTTGTGCTGCTCTGTCCTGGCAGAATGCAAGAGCGGTAAAAGAGAGTAAGGCTGAGTGGGGACATAAAGCTTGTGTGTGTTAAATAGCATTTCACAGCATGGATATTAAGCTGTGAGGCACCTGCCCCTGTAGGAATGTCTGTAGGATGTGGCATTTTTGTCTGGTTCAGTAAAGGTAAGAGAATACATGCTTTAATTTGCAGGGAGGCAGCATTTTTTTCTCTTGTCACCTTTCCCATTTATCTCCAGGATGAGTTATTAAGCTAGCTATGACAGTGTTTTAAGTGCTGTGATTAATGGCAAAAAGTAATGTTGTTGAAACAAGGAGTAAGCATTTGTAAATACATCGCAAGCTTTGCACACAAGTAGAGAAATAAGCAATATATTGGATGTGAGGTTGCCATGTGCTAGTAGCACATAGATTTCTCACTACACTACAGTGGAGGAAAAACATTGTCCTCTAAAACTATTTTTCCTCCTGATCCACCTCTAAATCAGGTTGAACCTTTTCATGCTGAGTGGCCATGTATTGTGATAGGAAGAGCTTCTCTGGAGCACTGTGTATGTGCAACCTCTCCTTACAGTGGAGTTCAAATAATCATTTTCAAAATGAGACCCTGAGGTAGAAAGGGATAGAGGTGCCTCAGCTGCCTGGTCCCCATTAAGAAGAACATGATTAAAGTAAGTGTAGAAGACCTAGGGCTCCTTGGCTCCAAAGAAACAGTGAACAAACTATGATGAGAGCAGTAAAATAAATTAAGTAAATCCCCTGAATAGAAAATGGAGCTCCTAACAGAGCAGAGTTGCTGGAAATTTGGAGGCAAGCTGGCTCGGGGTGCTTCATTGTCTATTTGTAAGCAAGACAATGCAAAAAAGAATCTAGTTGGGGGGAAGGAGGTATCAGGCCTTGGTATGATAAAGAAAATACACCTGCTGGATGGTAAGTATCAAAACACCAGAGGAAGAATTAGAAGACATTTCCAGAGAAATTTTATATTTGTGCTTTAGCAGGTCTCATTCTCAAGCAAAGCTTGAAATCCTCATTATTCTTTTAAAATATATGCTATTTGCAGTATTTACTGCATAACCAGGTGTAGCTTTTTGAAGAATGTGACAAGTTTTTAGCACGTGTTTTGCCAAGTGATGACAATCTCAGTAGATTTACAGAAAATAAATACTGGAAATTATTGTGCTAATAATTGCAGGTTTTGCATAATATTGCTCCCAAATGTATAATCTTGCAATAAATTTTAAGGTAGAAGCAAACTATTCAATATGTCCAAAGAGCCTATTTATTTCAGAATTTCTATGAGCCTAGTTTCCCTTACTTTTCAGTGAAATGATAATATGAAAACATACAGTTAAGATTATCTAAGAGGAATTATTCACATTTTTTCAGTTGTTCAAAATGGTTTTATATCACTGCCTCTTGTAGCTGATAAAAGTAGTTTCAAAACTATTTGACAGAACAGCAAAATTTAAGTGAGCTTTGTACACTTAAGGTACAAAGTAGAAATCCAATTCAGGATTATGAGTATCTGCAGAAGAAAGCTCATTGGAAAAGTTCTGTTTATCCAGTCAGAACACAGAAACAAAAAATGTGGCTTAGGAATCTAAGTCCTGAATATGTTCAATGTTCATATTTAATGGTTTGCTCACAGCCTGTAGGATGAGATTTGCCTTACAGAATTGTTCTGAAAGTACTTTCAAGCAGTGACTAAATTCTAGAAGACTGTGATTAGAAGAGACCTTTAAAATCACTTTATTAGTTACTTGTCCAGCTCTGGGAATTGCAAGATCCCTGGTAATGAATTATGCGAAGTAAATATCCAAGTTTCCTTGCTGCTTCATTTGGAGCTATAACTGAAGTTTAGAGAAGTAGTATCGGCAGTCTTCTGCTACATCCATCTTGGGGTCATGAATTTCTAAGCTGAGTTGGTATCACTAATGTAAGTCCCTTTTCCAGGACTTTGGACATATGTCCTTAGTATTTGTAGCATAGGATCTGCAACTTTTGTTAGAACAGCTTAGTGAAACGAAAAGTAACCTCATTATTTATGACTTAGAAGGAAAACAAATTTTTAACACACTTCAGTTGCCTGCTTGGAAGTGATAGAAAAAAAAGTTTCTGTAACCTATTCAATAGCAAGGAAGAAATGTCTTCAAATCCAGAGGAGGAACAGATTTGTTACTGGCAGAGGAAGCATTAGGCATTGGCTAAGTATGTGGTTGCCTGGAATACCACAACTAAAGAAGTATATCAGTATTAGGAGAGATGTGGTTACTCAGTAATGGCCCTGTTGAGTCACTGTTCTTTGCTTTTACAGGTACTCACTGTTACTTGTCTATGAAATGGAACAGGAATTGGAAAAATCTATCTAAGAGTGGAAATGCAATAGAGAGGGAACTAGGTAGATGGCTGAGCAAAGTCTGAGGCAAGTTATTATTAATTAGGATTATAATATAGTCCTTAAACTCATTCCGTACATGGGTAACTTTAACAATCAACAGACTGAAGCCCTCAGAATTCTTGAATTAATTTAATTTCTCTGGGATAAAGGACTTTTTGTGGGCACCTCAGCTAGGTCTTGCCTCCCAACCACCAGCTTCTTTCCCTTGGGTTTCTCTGCCAAAACAAAGGCCCTCCACTGCAGAGTCCTGCTGCTCCCAGCAGCTGCTTCTGCAAGCTGTGCGTCCCTTAAGCACCTGCAGGTCTGGTCTCTTAGGACCAGTAAGGCCTGCACCCCAGCCGCTGCTGCAAAACAGAGTACAATTTGCTCTGAACAAAATCTTTCAAGGCTGGATCAAAACAACAAAACACTTATAAGGAGGGCAAAGTTAGTTATGAGAGGTAGTGCTTTTTGGTCACGGAAAACAGTCAAGCTAAGAGCACACAAACCTTCCCGCATATTTGCCTTCTTCTGGCACCATGTATTTCCCATGTGGAGACTGAGGTAGGTGAGGGATACCCGAGGTCAGCCCACAAAGCCTATTTTGTTTCTCACAGTCTCATGCGTCCCAGCTCTTGACAGCCCTTCTTTCTTTCTCTTTCCATAAACACACACACCAGACCCATGTCTCGTTAAACCTTTTGAACAAGGTGAAACCAGACTGTGTGAGCCTTGCCAGAGGGTAAAACTTCAAAAAGGTTGTTACTTGCCTCATTTCATTATTAGGGACCTAAATTAAGTACCCACCAGTGCCTTCAGTTCCTACATGAAGCTTTATCTTCTCTGTTTACCAGGAATAAAATTACCAACAAACTTATGTGAATATATAAAACAAGGATAATACTGTTGGAATATTTTCATGATTATTTAGTGTGTCAGTGCAGCTTTATCAGTCAAACAGTCCCTGAAAATTGTGCGTATCTTAAACAAAATCATGAGTACTCAGGGAAAGAACGCAAAATAAGCCAGGAATGATGCAATCTGGTTTCAATAGGAGACAAAAGGGGGGGTTTAACTACAAAGTTGAAGACTCAGAGATGAAAGCTGGAGCTGTGAGATGCTCAGTCAACACAGTCCCAGCTGCCTTACACTCTTAACAGACTCTTCTAGAAATCACAGTGCTGGTCTGTCAGGGGATCCAGAGCCAGCATGACATCCGCTGAAATCAGGGCATCATCAGAAAGACTTGAGAACACTTTGCATTTTGATAGTCATAAGCATTTTAGGTGAGTTTTCCCACTCTCTCTTCTAATTGTTCTAGTTGGTCACTACCCAATGGGGCAAAGCCAGCTGCATTTTCATGGCACTTCATACATATGTACTTTATGTCAAGCTTTGAGAACTATGGGACCGTAATCTACAGAAACGTGAACAACTATTGCTAACAGCAGCAGTGATAAAGAGCTCCATGCCCCAGATGTGCTACTGTTTGTTATATCTATACTTTATTCCCTTGTATTTACTTTGTAAACTTTTGAGGTTTTAGTAGTTGCTCTGGCATGATTACCACAGCGCAGCTGACTCATGCTATAGCCAGTATGTTGCACAGCCCGAATGTCCCTCACTGTGTTGGAGAGAGGTACATTATAGGCAACTGGAGAAAAACAGAGTGTAGACAATTAGAAAGTGCTATGAAGCAAATCTAAAAATTATAGCACTGCACAGATTGATTAGCATTCCAAAACCAGAGCTGGAGTCACCCTAAAACCAGTCTGTCTTGTTATTGTGCAGGTGTGTGCAGGATCATGACTATAAGTTTTGCTACTGAAATGGGTCTTATTCTTCATCTAGACCATGATCCTGTAACTGAATACCTGTTAATAACTTTGAATAATAATTTCACTTGTATGAGCTTCTAGATAAGAATGGCAGCCAAAGCACAAAAGGTCCTTCTTTTTCATACTTCAGCTGGTCCTCTGGGACACCTGCACAGAAAAGAGTCTCTGTAGAAAACCCCAGATAATAACAACACACTGAGTCCACTTATTAACATCTGCAAGTTCAAAAAGTGAAGTGTCTAGGATGTGAACCTAATGTTTTTAAAAAAGACTGAGTAGTTTTAAAGATGAGCTAGCAAAGAGCTGAGAAGCCTTTCAGAAAGCTTTTTTTCAGAAAGATTTCCTGTGGGAACATGCTGGAATTTGAGAAATGAGGTCTATGTGAGAAGAGGAGCACAACGAGTCACACTTAGCCTTCTTGTGATATCACCCTCCAGTGCAAATGGAAGAACATCTGGAGGTATTAACAGGCACTGGAGGCCAGTGTCTGCATTTCTTCCTAGCAGATGAGAGATTATATTTATGTTTGCAAGAGAAGATGGAAAATTGTTACGTGGGATGAGTGAAGAAAGAAACATGTTGTGGCTGGGTGTACTCTAGGTTGACTGCAGGATGATTTAAAAGAGAACATTCACACAAACCCATCCCTGTGCTGTAGAGCAGAACCTAAAGGAGATGATTTTTTGACATGGTTTCCCACAGCATTCTCCTGGAGAAATTGGCTGCTCCTGGCCTGGACAGGTGCACTTGCTGGGTAAAAAACTGGCTGGATGGCTGGGCCCAAAGAGTGGTGGTGAATGGTGTTAAATCCAGCTGGCAGCTGGTCACAAGTGGTGTTCCCCAGGGCTCGGTGTTGGCGCTGCTTTTGTTTAGTATCTTTATCAATGATCTAGAGGAGGGGATTGAGTGCACCCTCAGTAAGTTTGCAGAAGACACCAAGCTGGGAGGCAGGGTCAATCTGCTTGAGGGTAGGAAGGCTCTGCAGAGAGATCTGGACAGGCTGGATCGATGGGCCAAGGCCAATTGTATGAAG
>JANZLQ010000079.1:55632727-55651893 GCA_026212715.1 Elanus axillaris | reverse complement strand
GGGGGTGCTGGTTGACAGCCGGCTCAATAGGAGCCAGCAGTGTGCCCAGGCGGCCAAGAAGGCCAACAGCATCCTGGAGTGCATCAGAAATTCTGTGGCCAGCAGGAGCAGGGAGGTGATTGTTCCCCTCCACTCGGCACTGGTGAGGCCGCACCTCGAGTACTGTGTTCAGTTTTGTGCCCCTCGCTACAAGAAAGATATTGAGGTGCTGGAGCATGCCCAAAGGAGGGCAACAAAGCTAGTGAAGGGTCTAGAGCACAAGTCTAACATGAGGAGCGGCTGAGGGAATGGGGGTTGTTTAGTTTAGAGAAAAGGAGGCTGAGGGGGGACCTTATCATTCTCTACAACCACCTGCAAGGAGGTTGTAGCAAGGTGGGTGTCTGTCTCTTGTCTCAAATAACAAGTGATGGGACAAGAGGAAATGGCCTGAAGTTGCACCAAAGGAGGTTTAGATTGGATATTAGGAAAAATCTTTTTACCAAAAGGGTTGAAAGCATTGGAACAGGCTACCCAGGGAAGCGCTTGAGTCACCATCCCTGGAGGTATTTAAAAAACCTGTAGACATTGTGCTTAAGAACATGGTTTAGTGGTGGACTTGTCAATGATAGGTTAACAGTTGGACTCAATGATCTTAAAGATCTTTTCCAGCCTAAATGATTTTGTAATTCTACATTAACCCATAAACCTGCTGCTTTGTGAGAAGGGCTGGAGGTTGCTTTGGGCAATGGACATCTTGTTAAGACCATTGATCACACCACCTCTCCTAATCCTCTGGGGACTGTCTGCCCTTATTCCCCCAGGTGGCACTTGCCCCTGAGATCCATCAGTTATATGATCAGTTTTATACCTGACTGATCAGGATTACAGGGACATGCAGTACCCTCTACTCACTGTCTTGGGATCTGTTGCTGCCAGCAGGGAGTCTTGTCAAAGATGGAAACATTTTTGTCAATGTTTTTACCCCACCTACTTTGTTGAAATAAAAAGGACATTTTTTTTTAAAAAATTGTGACATATATGAGAAAATTACTAGCTAATGATACTTCAGCTGAGATGTGAGAAGAGGAAAAAGAAATATGTATATTTACATAATAAATAGCTGATCATGGTCTGGAACCATCTGTTTGTGCAGGTGTTTAGTATACCTGATCATGTGCTTTTTTTTCTGTTATCATATTCCTCCAACCATTTACTTTTCCCTAAGATGATGTGGTGGTTTTTTTCTTCACTTATACTTTTAAACAGTTTGGCACTTTAACTGAGGCTGCTGATCTGAGGTTCATGGCATGATTCCCAGTAACAGGGTTCCTACAGAGCATCCACTCATGCTTCTTATGGTCTTTCGGACTTCCCAGACCTCTGGGCTCCTGGTCTGGAGCACATCTTCTATACATGCCTCTGTTATGTGAATAAATAACCTGAATTATAACAAATTGGAGGCTATGTGATTCCACTTCCACAGAAGTCACAATGATGTTCATTTTTTGTAAACACAGTCTTAGAAGAGGTAACTTTATAATTGAAACAATAATATTTAAAGACATTTCTGAGACTGACTGTGTAGATGCCTAGGATTGCTAGATCTTCTGTATCAATGAGTAAATAAATGCCTTTTGCAAACTCTGTTAATTTAGAGTATTCATGCTGCTACAGTGCATTAAATGCATACATAAATGCTCCATAGAGCAGCGGTACAAAAGAGCTCCAGGGTCAGCAACTGGGACTCCTGTGAGCATCTCCAAAGCAGTATTCACAGTACATCACAGGCTTCAGCTTAGCTCTAGTGAAAGCTGAGCTGACACTTCAAAATAGTTCATCAGCACAGAAGTGTGCATTAGTCTCTGGATATGCAACAGAAAATAGCTGATGAATACACTTTTTCTAAGAGCATTTATTCTGAGGATTCTGTGAAGATGCCAGTTGGAACTTATATGCCTGGTATTAAAAAGCAGTGAGAAGAAAGGTTTTTGTCAAGTAGGCAAGGTAAAAAGGGAATAGATGGGCTGAAATAAATAAGAATATGATGCTAAATAATGTTAAGATGGTGGTCTGTGTTAATAAAAAGCAGGTGGGAAGACTTCAGCTTGATACTCTAGTGTGAATTTATTTTCCTTCTCAGTTAGTGTCATTATCTCATATTGTATTTATTTACATAAAGTACTTCATTATCATGGAAGATGAGGACATATAGAACAGAAAAAAATAGCACATGGTAAGGGCTGTTTTCTCTTGAGGAAATATTTAGAGACTGCCTTAGAAAGCTTACCAACTCTGAGCTCAGTTACATGGGCATAAAAGTTCAGTAGGATTTCTGAAATCAATGTAATTATAATGGATTTATAGGGGCATAATCTGCCTTTTACAGAGTATTTACCTGATAAGTGCTAATGACTCTTTGGAGGTGAAAGTGGAGGGAATTTGGGATTCTACCCAAGGAATAC
This sequence comes from Elanus axillaris, assembly GCA_026212715.1. NCBI lineage: Eukaryota > Metazoa > Chordata > Aves > Accipitriformes > Accipitridae > Elanus > Elanus axillaris. The sequence goes on along the minus strand of JANZLQ010000079.1, from coordinate 55,649,452 downwards.
AAAATGGCACTCCAGTATATAAATCTTCCTTAACTTTTGAATTGCTGCCAGCAGATAAATTCTTCCCAAGGAAATATTAATGAAAATATTTTCTGAATTTTTATGTCTTACCAGTACCAATGAAGCAAAACTCCACAGTGTTCTCAAGCTGCATGTGATACAAATTTGGCCCATGATAAATGCAAACAAAGCTTGCATCTCCTTTCAACATTTTCCCATTTCTTCACAGCAGTGATGTGGAGGATTCAAGGTGCAACTGTGTGCACACAATTTGCTTAATGCTGTGCTGCAGTGCAGCTTGGCATTCTTCTCACCTGCTCAGGGCTGAAGCAATCCGAAGCCTCCTGCTTACCTTTGATGTACAAGAGTTGCTAACTTTCTTTTTATTGCCATTTCCTGCAGATGGCCAGAAGTCCGTTTTCCTCCACTCTTAGTATGAGACCGGAGAGACTTGTGAAATTTCTACAAAGCTTACTCCGTTTTGCAATTAGTTTTGTGTGCCAGTCTCAGATATTCATGTGTCAATGAATGACAGCAATGCCCAATCTTATTTTAGGTCAAAATCCACATCTATGAGTCAGCTAAGTGCAGAATGGCAGGAAGGGTAAGGATAGTACATCCATTCTCCACATTCCTTTCTAGAAGAAAATTCAGAAATTACTCTTCCAGATGACCTGCATGAGAGAAAACACAACTATGTTTTTATCAATTAGTGTAATGAATGCACATTGAGGTTTTTTAACCGGTTACCTCTAAAAAGTACTTTAGGAAAAAAAGGCATCTATATTAAAGAATAAGTAGCCTGATAAATACAGAGGAAATAATAAAACTCCAGAGAAAGGAAATGCAACAAATGGAGTCTGTTTTATCTCCTGCAGGCTCAAACCATCAGGGCCTTCCAAAAATTAAAAATCCTCTAAGCTTAACTTTCAGCATGAAATAAAACTTGTCTAAGCATTTTGCAGCTTCATGATAACAAAACAAATAGCTAACTTCATATCTTAAACACTTCCTTTCGTTCACAGTCACAAAAACAAAATGAGAGAGAGCATCCAGCTCTCTGTGAAGACATATTCATCCGCCATTCACTTGACAGGCAGCTTATTTTCAAGAACTCCCTCTGTGTATGATGGCATCCTTATCATGGATAATGACCTGTCGATAGACTATTATACAGCTCCAGACACCCACTGAGTGGGAAAAAAGTGTGTTCAACCACCAGACAAACCAGCCCCAAACCTGCACTAAGATCTCACTTTCCCCTCCACACCAGTATGCTTGTGTTCAGGCTTTAAATGAACCCTGCAATGTTCCCACTGATGCTCAGAGGTAATTTGCTCCTGATTTCTGTTAATCTAGAATTCTGAAATGAGTTATTTATTTTAAGAAAAAAAAAAAGAAAAAAAGAGAAGAAGAACCATGACCCCTTGCCATCCCCAAAGATGGTGCACTGGGGATTCCTTGCATTTGCCATTGGGCCTAATGTTTTCAAATTTTTATTCTGTGAGGCTTAAAAGTCCATTTTAAATGTGAAAACAGATGTTTGAGTAATGACAGGACTTTAGGAGCAGCAATGGTAAAAATCATTAGGTTTGCTAACAGGAATTAACTGACATCTTCAAAAAGTATACCTTAAGGACTGTCTTCACTGGGCATGGGTCCTGGTGTAAAAATTTTCAGTAAGATTTTAAACAGTTTTTCCATCTCAGAAAATACTCCTGTGTAGCTGCAAAGAAAACTGTCATAAAATATTCTTCTGATACTCTGTAGCATGCTTATATTTGTTTTTGGCAATCATACCAGTAATGTGAATGTGTCCATAAGAGTACAGAAATGGTAAGTATTTGGGGATCACTGATAAACAGGGAGTTTAGAACTCTGTTAGCCACTGCCTTGAGTGTGAACCACCAGCCCAGTGCAGCAAGAGCCTCTCTGCAACACAACACGCTCCACCTTGCCCTTGCAAGAGGCTGGTTCCCCACAGCTACTTACACTGGTGCTAAATGGGGATCAGTATCACTCCCCCAGTCTTTTATTTTACAGACAGCATTGTGCTCTTCTGACAGTTTTCTATTAGCATTGGAAGTTTGAAACTACCAGGTATTAGTGGTGATAAACCTAAATCTGTATTTCAGTGCAAATTAGCTCTGGTGATACCCACTGCACTGTGGCCTGTTGTCAGATGTTACCATGCTTGGTATGCCATGTTTAGTTAAAATGAATATGGAGTATATGGCTGTCTGTTTGGCTGGAGTAACTTCTAAGAAGGCCATGTTGGGGAAATAATAGTAATAATAGAAACAACACCAACAATAATAATACATTTTAATTATTATTCAAGTAATACATAAAAATTACAAGAAGATTTACAATTACTTCTCTTTCTTTTGCTATCTTCATGGGTTCATTTGAAGGAAGTTGTCCTGTACTGATGGCTTAAGCAAACTTTTAAAATAATATCAAATTGCTTTAATGCCACCATTGATTTCTCAACAGCCTCTGGTCTTTCTCTTAGAATTCTCAGCCCTTAACTGTTTTCTTGTAGCTCCTTTTAATACATTCAGGGTTCTTCATTCAAGCTTCTTCAAAAATCCATGTGTACTATTCAGGCCTCACTGCCAAGGTACAATAAGGGGCTACAGTATTGCACTGGCAGCTTTGTGCCAAAGCCTGAATTACCTTTCCTGTTATCTCAAACTCATTAGTGATACTGGCAGTCAGAGTCCACATTCTGCCTGTAAGTGGAGAGGGCTTTCTTCTCCTTTTTAGGAGGCTTAGTACATCCATGATCAATCTCTGGAAGTTTCGTAAAATGATCGGGAGTTTGCCTGCAAACACCAAATCTCACCCAGGCTTACTCAATTTGTAAAACATACATTTGTAGCTGAAAAAACAATCTCTGTATTCTCCAGGAGGTATTTATCAGGCCTATCCTGGCAATAGCACTACATGGTTTATGGTCAGTTTCAGCTAACAGTGGTGTCCCATAAATAAAGGAATTTTTTTTACAGCCATGGCTTAACGCCAAAGCCTCCTTCATTCTTTCAGCATATTTACATTCAGTTTTTGTTAGTGTCCATGATGCATTAGCCACTTGTCTCCAGCTTCAACTGTGTTATTGAAAGAGTATTGTGCCAATACTCTCCTGGGATGCATCCATGAACAAGTTACTTTTGTGCTTATTGTCATAGTATTTCAGGACTGGGGCCTCTTTAATTAAATCCTTCAGTTTCTCAATCACTCTCTTAAGGTTTACATCTGTTGTTCTTTGAATGGTTTTGAGCAGTCATGCTCTAAGGCTGCTGGTTCAGACAACTATGTTAGTCATAAATTTCTCTACGTAAAGCACAGCTCTAAGAAATCATCATACCCCTTCTTTCTTTGTTCAAGCAATTACACAGTGATGGCCATAGCATTATCAAGATCTTTGCTGGATTCCCTTCTCTCCCATCTACACCCTTTGCATGACACCCTCTTATTATCTGCATTTGTTTAGCTTTAGCCTCACAGCACCAAATCTCTCCAAAGCTACCCCATGCCTGTGATCATGGTCTTCTGTTGCATTATCAAAAGCCAAGTCTGTGTCCCCTAGGAGCTTTGACTTGAATTGTCAGCCCTGTTCCCAATCTCCATCTAGTCTCTTTTCAGGGATGCAGCTATGAAATCTAGGGAAACCTAGCCCTGAAATCTAGCTCTGCATCTAGGGATACAGCCCTAGATTTCAAAGATTGGCTCTGTGATCTGGACGTTGTTTTGTGCTTTTTTTTACCTCAGGCAATTTCTGTGCTTCTGTTTAAAAACAATGTGTTCCTCTATTTCACTTCAGTACTTCTGATATTTCTGGACAACAGTTTCATTGTTGCCTTTTTCTGCCTGAAACCAACAATATTGAAGGCATCATGTGCTCTGGCCACCACTGTTTTCAACAGCAAAGATACTGGCCAGCTGCCTTCCTCTCGGCTGCCACCCATCACCTGCAGATGCATGCAGATTTCTGTGCTTTCCTGTGTGCTTTCCAGGAGCTGTTGGTTACCACAGCTCAGCAGTGGTGTGCTGATTTGTCAAGTTTTGTTAAGCTAGCAAACATGAAGAATGAAGACTCCATGGCTTGAAATAGCCTTCTGTGTGTCTGCAGTTTCAACTCTGGTGGGTCTTTTACCAGCTTAGTCTTCTTTCTTTACCTTGCTCAGCCTCTGGGACTGTGCTTCATTCATTGTTCATGTGGAGCATGACGGACAGATACTTGATTCAAAATGAGATTTCAATACCCTGACGCCGGCCTTTGCATAACAGTAATCTGTTTAACCATCTCTTCTGAGAAGGTTTCAAGGAAACATATGCTAGAGAAGTTTAGCTACTTCATCCTAGGATAAACCCATCTTAGGACTCTAATAATGTTCATAGTAGTGGTTCACTTGTCGTTAGTAGTGGTTTCATGAAATTCAAACGGACATACATTTACTTACATGCAGACCTGATCTCCTACGTGTCTCTGCTTTTCTTTTCTGAGCATGGTAAGTTCTGGACTGATCTGCACTCCCAATGTAGCAAAATAAAAACAAAGTTTGAAAAGCTCTTTTCTCTTAGCTGAAAAAGTGTTCTTGATACCTGAAAATGCTTGTTCTGTGAGACTAGAACATTGTAGGTCAGGGAGGGTTTTTGCAAGCTAATGGCAAAAGAGTCTAAATCTGTATTAATAATAAGCCTTTTTAGGCAAAGTCCTAAAACTTTATCAGTTTTAACCCCAGTAGCTAAACTATGCTCTGTAATCATTGGTAGAATACCTTCTGCAAAGAACTTAATTCAGTTCAGTGCCTTCAATTCAGGCAGGTAGTCCAATACAGCTCAAGGTGTAGTTTTTGGGGATTCAGATTTGTTATAGAGTGTCATCTGTGCTTGGCATATTGTTCAGGTATGGTTGTGAAGGCCAGCAACAATGAAATGACTTGATTTCCTCAGTGTTGATCATTTTAGCATACTTGTCTTTAAACTGAGTTTTTGTTGGCCATTGATTAAGGAAAGATTTGTTTTTTTCTCAGATAGAAAAGTCAATTATATGCAAGTATCATACAAGCTAATGGACCTCTTCTGAATTATTAACCAGCTGGACTCTTTTGAAGGTAGAGAAACTCTGGAGACAATTTGCTTATTGTGTTGCCTTAGCCAGTCAGCAGGCATTTTGGAAGGTTTGTTACTTAACCCTCCTTTTTCTCTATTTTAAGGCAAAATCCTCTGGGCCTTCACTTGGGAAAACCTCTCACTGATTTCACAGTATGCTTTCCAGCATGAAATCATCATGATTTGGCTTATTTTGCATAATAATTGTTTTTTCTCAAATACACCTAAAGAAATAAGGTACTAATAAAAAAATAATATTTCTCTAAATGTCTTGGAAAATGTAGGCTATGGATCAGAATTAGGGAATTTTCCAGAACCTTATGCAGTGTCATTCAGTTTCCAGCACACAAATCAGATTTGGCACTGTGGCAAAGGAGTTGAGGGAACACACTGTCACCTGTTTCCTTCCCAAGGATGTCAAAATGTGCTGTGGCAAAGGTCTACAATAGCAAAGGTCTGCCACAGCAATAACTCCCTTCTGCCCACCTGTCTCCTCAGCTTCCCAAGCAGCAAAAGAAAAAGTTGCCCAAGGGGTGGCTGAGCAGGTTTGCTGAACTGTGAAGAGCTGCCACCATTCTCCCCTTCCTTTCCATGCCATAGCAGCCTTCACCACTGCACATTGTCATCTAGATGACAAGCCAGTAGGACCTGGGCATGCACCCCTGGATCCTCTCATCCATAAGCCAAATGCAATTACTTTACTTTCCAGTGAATTATCTATATCCCCATAGCCAACAGGGTGCTAGGAGAATTTTAACTTACCTTCCCACTAGACCACACAAGTGCCCTGATGTTGGCATCTGGTCCCCAGCATCCGAAAGGCTGAACCTCCAGCTAAGAGTTTTGAGAGAGCTGGTTGTGAAACACTGAACAACTGGAAGTCATTAACTTCCCTTCTGAACAAAAAATCAGGTTTGTTGTGTCTATGTGCCTTCAACTCCTCACTCTAAACAGTGTTCATATTCTTAAGACTTGCTGCAGAAAACAGTTTATTCCAAGTAAATACAGGAAATTCCTTTTTGAATTCCAATATGTCTTGGACAAACCCACTGCTGCTGTGGGTCGAGGTATTTGTGCTCAGATCAATGATCTAATAACCTCCCGTCATTAGAAATAACCAAATACACTTGGATTTTTTCTGGAACCAGATGAGTGAGGCAACAGCAGAGTTACACTAAGAGCCCAAGCAACTGTCCCTGTTCAAAACAAAGGAACCTGCAATACATATGTGGGTGTTGTGGCTTTTCTAGGTATTTTGGTGAAAGACGGGATTAGAGAGTCTGCTTATTGGCGTGAGAGAATCAGTAGAAACAGTTGGAATAGGGCTGGGCTGTTTCCAATTGACCTATTATGTTGTTGGACCAAAAATAAATTTAAGAGGAAGAAACCTTATTTTTGTATACTGGGGACCCACGTTGCAGTCGAACACCACCAGGGTTGAGAGGGAGAACTTTGGTCCATGATACTGACCACAACCATCTCCAGCTGCTCTGATTCCTGACGATGACCAAATGGCTGCTTGGGAAGGAGGGGAAAGGGGAGTCAAGACGAGTGGCTTTCTGCTGTATGTAGGAATTTAATTGCATTGAAATGCAATTTGGGGCTCAATATTTGATAGTTTATGTCTACCCTACTACTTTTTAGCTGGATGATTTCAGCTTTTCCACCCCAAATGTTGTTTTGAACTATTATAAATTGGAAGCAGTAGCCTGGAAGTTAATGGAGCTACACAAACATATGATCCCAATAGAAAAAAGGATCAGGCTCTTTTAAGCAATATACTTTATGCTAGGGACCTAACCATGAACTCAGATGGCAAAATACTTGAATGCTGGTCTGTTCGAAAGTTGAAAGATCTTTTTGTAAACCACCTCTGTTGTACATGAGGGCTTTATTATGTACCAAAGTGTATTTGATTTTTGTCTTTGGAATGGTTTGCATTAGTGTTCATCGGTGCACATCCAATTTAGATTTAATAAGATAGTGCTTGTCCGTTAATAAAATAACAATAATTAAAAACATATTTCTTGCCATTCAAATTCTATGCAATCAATATATTTTCCTTGCCTCTTAAAGTATGTTTTTAATGATCAGCTGGAATTACTTTTATGCAGAAAGCTGTTTTTAATAAATTAAAATTAATGATATATATGTAAACTTTAATTTTATAAGAGAAAAGGGACTAAACAAACCCCACATAGTTTGAGGGTAAGCAGCAAGCTACCAGCAGGTTAAAATTTCAGATGCTAAATATGAAAAATAATTTATTGACAGAGTTAAAGATGGCCCTTTTAAAATATTTTCATCTATTTCAGTGTGTGAGATTAATTATTTCTCTTTTGCATAACCCAGTTAGAGTTCTAAAAGAGAGGGGTTTCTTTTCATTTCAAAGGCCCTTTTACTCCCAGCCCACAGAAATGAGAGGCTGAAACTGTTGGCTCTACCCTTGGACCCACGCTCTGCCTGTGTGTCAGGGACCCACAAAGCCTGATATAGAATGTTCTCCTCTTTGGCCATCCATCCCACATCCCCGCTGGAGTTCTCAACCTGCTGCCATTCTCCATGGGGCACAACACCCCACCATAGGTTTCAGGCCAGATCAAAAACGGAGCAGGGGAATATGGAGGCAGAGGCATGGATGTGATGTACCTCCTGTTCCTTCTGCCTTTGAAGCTGGGAGGACAGCTGGTGGCACAAACTTCTTAAATCACCTGGTGTGAATGTCCAGGGTTGCCCTGAATAACTTTTATTTTCATGGCTCTTTGCACAGAGACACATTGGAAGCTCAGTTGGGGATGAAGGAACTGTCTAAGATACGTAACTTTTGGAGGTAACTCCAGCTAGGCACAGCTATGGACCTACCCTGAAATGTGTGGCGTCTAATCACCAGCCCAGTTTATCAAGGGTCAGGGAGTCAAAAATCATGGTCAGAAACAGTGTATGGCATCTTCCCTCCCTGCACAATAAACCCTTTTCTCTGTTCCCAGCAGAGTGTACCCATAACTGAAGATCAAGACATTGTCTTGCAGATATTTTGAAACTAATAAGAAATTAGGACTATGTCAAGCAAAATACTTGCAAGGAGGTTTTGTTATGAGGGGATCAAAGCACAGATGAAAGAGGCTTTTATTTATAAACCACTTTTATTCTTTAACCCACTGGGGGCTGTCATAATACAAAAGACAACCCTTTCTTTGACCTTTCTGTGCAGCTTTATAAAAAAACAAGCATGAGACAAGTTTATAAAAGCATTACTTGAATTCTGGAAATAAAAAAGTCATTGTACTTAGCACCATAAAGCTACAAGCATTACAATCATGTGCAAAATGTAAAAAAAACCTTAACAATTAGTTTATCTTAAAACCAATAAGAGGTTCACTATATGGTAATCTGCTCACAGAAAGATTATAAAAATACATTTAAAAAATTATCTCTTTTGCCCAAGCTACATTTTAATGCAAGGTAGTTTCTTGCTCAGTGTCATGTATTCAAGATTTTTCTGACTTTCCAAAAATACCCATATTTCTACTTTTACTGACAGAATATGACCCCATCTCCCTCACAAGGCATGCCTTTTTTATTGTTGCTCTAAACCATATGCTTTGCAGTTTCATTAATATCTACAGTAGCATCACCAGTATAATTAAAATGTAATTCAAAAAATACTTGCAATCTATTAACATTTCTTTGACTACACAATTGCTAAATCCTACTCTGAACTGAAAGCACCTTTATTCTAGTGTACATCTGATATGCAGATTTAAATTAATCTCTTTCTAGGCACCAGTATCTACATTCACAGAGACTGACACTTTAATTGTCTGTGTCCAAAATTTTGATCCTTCAGCCTTCTGTTCAGCTGCTGCCTAACTTGAGAAGAAGCCAAATTTCCCCTGTTCTTTTATTTCTCCCAGTAAAATTTCCAGGGTGCTTACATGTTTGCCACAAACTGGGTATATGTGCATTCAGTTAGTCCTGCAGGGTAGCTCACAGCGTGTCCTGCTCTTGCCCTGCCTGCCAGACATGTTTCTTGCCTTGGTCAGTGTCTTTGAAACTTGCCTACTAAACTGGCTCTTGCACAAAATAACCAGGCCACATTGCTCATGCAGAACAGAAAATGCAGCTGAGAGTGGGAGAGAGAAAGCAGGGTCCATATTCCTACTTCATGTAGGCAGGGTGGGCTTTCAACCAAGTTCCCCAGAGCAGAAGTGTAAAGCCACTAGGAAAGCTGGCAGCAGGAGAGGGACTCAGCCAAGGCTTTTCTTATGTTTGTTTGCTGAAAAGGACCAGTCCGGTCTGGGCTCCAGCCACAGCTTCTAGCTCTGAATCCAAATGGTAAGGGTCAGGTACTGATTGCTTTTGAGGCATTGGTATCTGGCTCTGTTCCTGACCTTGCTATCTCCTGCTTGGCTTAGGAGGTCCCTGGCCTCTGGGGCTGCCCCCTTATGCCTTTGTTTAATTGGGGTCAGGCTTCTAATTGAAGGCTGAGAAGTCTGCAAATGATACGTGGCTTGGGAATAAACACCAATCTGCAGAAGCCAAGCTCCTACAGTAGGTATGGTACTCTATCTTGCTTGGGCTATTGTAATAATTTCTATTTTGTTAACTTGTCCTCCACTGCCTGAAATCCCCAGTCATGATTATGAGCTAGGCTATATTCTGTTTAAAGTCAGAAGTCTGAACCCCAGCAGTCAAATCTTTGCTCCCAACTGATTGAAGCTAAGATCAGGCCTGGAAGAAAAATTGATAAGATCAGGCATTTATGCTTCAGTCTTGCAAACAGCTTTTATGTCTTGAGTTCAGTGGGGTGTCTTGCCTGTGTAAAATTAGACAGGCAAATCTTATTTTGCACACCTCTTATAACTCAGAGAACTGAGGTCAGCTGCTCCATTTTAGCATCTCTGGGCATCTTTGCCGTTTTGGAGACGGGAAGTGGAAATGCTGAACAGCCCCATGGTAGCCAATTCTCTTCCTATATTTATTCCAGACTGTTGCCAAAACATATTAATGTGAATTTGCTCTCCTGGGATTTCTAGCCCAATTTGCAAATACGTAAATTCTGACAAAGTCTGAAGGAATTACTGCGCCTGCTTCTCTGAGCTGGACAAAACATTCTGAGATCCACATAGTGTCTCTCTAGGCTGTAAGCCAGGGTCAACACCACACTCAGCTCATCTCACTGAACTGACTGAAATTGCCTTTAGGGTGTATCTTGAGATGTGTTTGTTAGCAATGACAAACGTGACTGAACAGTTTTTCTGCTGACGGGTCCATTTGTTGATCTAAATTAGTGAAGGATACATGACAGGCATGGCTCACTTGGTATTTCTGGGCTTAACTCTGACCAGAAGAGGTGTATGAAGAAACAGGGTTAAATTAAAGAAAGAAAGAATAAACTTAGTCACCATAGGATTCTGGAATCACCTATTTTCAGATACATGTGTTTCTTCTTAAGCTTGAACTCTCCTTAATACCAGCGCATCATATCTGAAGACAATTTGTGCTGATATCAACAGGAAATTCTGTTATCATGCCAATGAATGTATCGTGACTGAAATTTAATCTGACATCTGATCAACAGTGGCTGATTTGCATTAGGTTGCATTTATTCAGAATTAAAGCCTTTATGCTTCAAGATAAAGTTCAGACAAAATTTCCATTTAAATCAATACCATTTACCTGAACAAGAACTGTAGGACTGGGTCAGCATAATATACAGACCTAAGATACAATTTCATATAACTGAAACAGAGGAATACAGTCATTGTCAAATAAGACTACATATATGTCAGTATTCTGTGTTGATTTCCATCTTACATTTCATAACAGTCAAAGTAAACTGGTTCTACCATCCCTCTAGCACTCTGAGTCTCAGCCACCAAAGACAAAAATGCTATATATCAGCATTCACAAGGACAGGCATTGCACTAGAAGACTCAGGTTGCCCATTGGACTGAACCAGAATTAGTTCTTCCAAGTCTGATCAAACATATTATTTTTCCATAAATAACATCTTGATGCCTTTATTCTATTTTGAATACACCTTTCATTCTTTCTGGCAATAATATGTAACTGGTACTGGACAGGTCTAACAGTGCTTTGCAAGAGGGGGTGGAGTGGATGTCCACTAAGTCAGTGAGGGAAAAAGGCAGGTGCCCTGAGTGCAGCATCCTTCCGCGCTGCGGCTGTCCCCAGCCTACTCCAGTACTGCTCTAAACCAGATGATACTTCAGGTGGTGGTCTCCTTACTGACTTTTTGATCAGAAGCAGACCCTTCTCAATGGAATCCAGTGAAAGGGCAAGAGCAACAGGCACTAACTGAAATATAGAAAATGCCATTTTAGTGTAAGAAAAGAAAAAAAACACCCCTTTTTTAACTGTGAGAGTGGTCAAACACTGGAAATGGTTGTCCAGAGAGGCTGTGGTATCTCAGTCCTTAGAGACAGTCAAAACCCAACTGCACGTGGCCATGAGCAATCTGCTCTAAATGATCCTCCTATGAGCATGTGTGGGTTGGATGAGATGATCTCCAGAGGTCCTTGCCAACCTCAGTGATTCTGTGGTTCATAATCTGTCCCAGGCACACACTTTTAACTGAACAAATTCTTCTTATTAATGGTTGTGCATCTGAAGCAGTTTGTTTTCAGTTCTGCTTCCAAGGAAACTGTGCATTCAGGAGAGAAACATTTCATACAACCACTAGGTCCACATCTGATCTCAGGATAATTAGAACCCAGCACTGACTCTTTAGCAGTTAGGAGTATTTTAATCTGTTGACTCTGCTTAGATGAAAACAAACATGAATGGATTATTTCAGTCTAGTTACATACTCTAAGATGTATACACAGAATTTAGTCTGTGGTTAATCTTGCAAATCTCCCACATCTGTTGGAACGTGCACTGTCCCCTCAGCCAGGCTACCTCCCCACTTCCTGGGGCAAATAACTAGGTTTCACAATACTTTCCAAATAAGTTTTCTTCCTGTTTACATACAAGGCCTACACCCACCAAGCAGCTGGAGACTGCATTAATTTTTGATGGTGGACCCAAATAGTTCTCACCACCTTGGGAAGGAACCAAATAGAAATCAGCACAGTGGTGGGGGCCCTACTTGATTTTCCTGTGCTACAAGGCTGGGGGAGAGGGATGAAGAGGAAGAGCTGTCCCTCACTGTGTAACCAAGGGGCCCTTTGCAGCCCCTGCCACACTGCCCCTGCTACAGAGACACTGGCAGTTGCAGACGGGTTAGACAATCTCCAGTTAAATCCTCAGTTAAATCCAGCAAAGCTAGTGAGTCAGAGCCTCTGTGTTCACGAGAAAACTTGACCGAGCTTGAACCAAAAACTAATTTGAACCATTGTTTTTCAAATTGGACCTGAACTGAAAACTACCACAGCACAAACCACAGCCTGACTTGTGTATGGGTACCACTTCAAAGAGTATCCATCTTGGCTTGAAAACTTCATGCTACACCTGCACAGTGCAAAGCAGAGGTGAGCGGAGAGGCTTCCAGCCCTGAGAACCAGTCAGGCGCAGCAGCAGGGACAGAAAGACAGCAAGAGCAGGGAGAAACTAGGATGCTGAGCCTCAGTCCAGTGTCATGTTAATGCACTGCAGCACCTGAAGGAGCATCCTAGCCTGGCACTGAGACGTATAAATGAGCCAATGTGCATGGATCTCCCCCAGGAATGTCTAACAGGCTTTGCACTGAACCAGCTAAGCCTGTCCTCAGAGGGGTGCTTCAGTGCTCATCACCCTTACTGTCAAAAATGTTTATTTTTCATCTTTTGCAACCATGATGAAATTCTTACCTTGAAATTATGTTCTGCCTTCTTCTTCTTCACTAAAGAATCATCTACTATCATCAGACTTTTCCCTGTTGATTTGCTTTCAGATAAAGCAGATGGACTGAATGTGTTGAGTTTCCCACCTGCAGGCATGTTTTATGGATCATTCATTCACTAAGTCATGTAGCTCTTTTGAACTATTCCCCATTTTTCAACATCAATTTTAAGACAGAACACCAGATTTGGACATACTACTGCATTTGTTCATGTCAATTTACAACAGTAACTGGGCTAGCTTGAGTGGCTTCGACATAAAATATCTGCTTTTTTCCTATTCACCCTAATCAAACTAATGACCCTAGCTGAACGAGTAAGACTATTACTGCTATTTAATTCACTTATTTTTATTTACCAGAGAACTTGCCCAAGTTCTAGACACATGTATAAATAAGACTTGAGAAAAAAGATAAAACTTCTAGCTTCATTTGTTCTGGCTCAAAAAAGGTCATTCTTCATTGAGAAAAAAAAGGAAAATAGTGTTTTAGTTTGCTCTAGAAATCCGGAAATCTTCACTGGAGAGGCAAGGTCAGAGACATGGGATCTTCCATAGCAACTTCCCCTTTTAGTGTTGCTTGAAGAATTCTCTTTTCAAGTGGAAGGAATTACTGCCCTCAGAGCTCGCTTTCATCCCAAACACCACAGCATCACAAAGAAGAAAGTGCATGATCTATTATGATCAGCGGAAGTGACTGAACTGTTGGGTGGCAGTGTCACTTGAATTTCCCATGTCACTGAAGACCAATTAATGTAGTTATCTGAGTCACTGAGACCTGGATGGAGGCTTATCCTGAGACATTTAACTTCAGTTTTCTGTTCCTGTAGTGTCTCACAGCATTCAATCTCACACAAACGTACCACTCCTGGGGACAGGAAACAGGTCAGCTCTGTTGCTTAGTGTCTAAGAAAGCCAATATTCTACCATGTAGGTGGTTTCTAGCCACTTCTTGCCCAAGAAATTAGTATATAAAAAAAAACTTCCTGTGTTGTTTTGGTTTGTTCTGTTTTGTTTTGTTTTGTTTTGTTTTGTTTTGTTTTGTTTTGTTTTGTTTTCTGGCAGTGCAGCAAGTCTGTTTCTCCCTATTTTCCATTGTCAGGGCTTTAAAAAGAAGCAGGTGGTAGAGGAATTTTGAACAGGGAGCAAGTGTTTGTCTGTGTGTTACCTATTACAAAGTCCCCAGCCAGCAACCTCCATTCATCAGGTACGTCTTGCAGAAGTCAGCTGCAGACTGGGGAAACAAGTTTTGTCTCTTTGCAGGGCTGTACACCTGCTTCTGCTCAGTGTATTAGTTACATTTCTCCTCCTGTCTGTTTTTCTTACAGCGTCTTCCTCCTTGTAGCTATTTCACTGCCCTGAGAAGCTGAAAGTAGCAAAATCTGTATGATCATCTAGTCTTATCACCCTGTCCATCTAAATTGCTGCCTCCAGCATATCTTCTCATGTTTTGTCTGTCTGGGGTCTCTCTTGCAGCTGGAGGCTAGAGATGATCATGAGGCCCCAGAGACCAACTTTTCCCCCTTTCATCTACTTTAGAAAATTAATCTGTTCTGAACCAAAAGATGGACACGTATAAATACATGTGTATATATATATATATATGCATATATCTATCTATGTGGCATTACATTTCAGGTTTCTTGCATTTACTTGCAAAAAAAAAAAAAAAAGAGCTAAAGGCAGAGTAGTTCTTACAGATTTAATTAATAAAACATATGCCTGACAGAAGTTCGCAAAAACATCTGTTATTTTATTTTGAGAAATGCCAAGGCTGCAGTATGAATGGCATCCTGGCCTGCTTCCAGGTTGGATAATTGCATTCTTCCCACCTGCAAATGTTCCTGCCATTTCAATTGGATGCAGCATTTCTTCCACCCTCCTTTGCCAAATTATTCTGTGCTACTGCTGTGTGTCCTTAAATGGCTGCCATGCTTCAATCTGGAGATGGCTTCCTATCTGCTCACATGCAGTACCTGAAGCTTTCAGCCTGCTGGAAACCCTGCAAGTATAAAGGATGTAATTATCAAATCTTTGCTTTGGGGCTCTGAGGCTGAAAAATTTAGAAGACATGATGATATGGCCATCTACAGTCAGCCATTCATCTGAGCTGGAAATTTCATTTTCAGAGATATTTAGAAACAATGGCCATGCTAATATAGAGTAAGAAGTATTGACATAAGGACAGTGCCAGGCATGTCCAGCTGCACTGCCTCCAGAGCAGGGCTGGATGGGGCCTCACTGACTTTGCAGATGAGCAGAAGCACCCTGTGGACCTGTGCCAGGCCATGGGCAGGTTTGCCTACTGCAAGGTTTTCCATCAGGTGTCTTCCAGCAGGAGTGGGGTGAAACTGAGACAATTGCAAGAAGGGTTTTTCCAGCTTCATGCAGGGCAAAAGTTGTTTGTGGTAATAAGTGTGTTTTGTTGCAGTTGTTGAAAAATTTGAGGCTTGAAAAGAAAATGAGGAAGTAAAAGCCTAAAAGGCCTCAAATTTTCCTCATACCTCTCTACTGTTCAGGCTCCCATCTCCTGATAGGCTGGTTCTGGAGCCTCTTGGCACTCAGCACTCTGCATAGTGCAGAGGCATTATGCATCCAAAATGGCATGAATGCTTTTTCCTGGTAGAGGTTTTGAGATACAAAGTGCAAGAAAGACTGGATATTCCTCATCCTTAACCTTTGACATTGACTTAATCTGTGTAGAGTAAATAGCATCCAAAATGGATTTGGTAGCATTTCACTAATTTTGGTTGAAAGTTTCCATTTTATGGAAAATCTTGGGGGGGAAATAGGTATTGTTAGCTTAAAAAGTGCATGTGGGAAGGAACATTTCCCACAAAAATTATTTTAAAAATCACCTAAAGGTCTCTTTTCAACAGGAGTGTTAACTTGGAATTCCCTAGGCTCAAATGCTCCAGCTTGGCCATGATTCCCAGACATTCAAAGAGTTCTGATCTGATGGCTCCAAACAAGAAACATGAAAGTTTTAGGAGTTTTATTGACCCCAGCTTTCAATAGCTCCCATAGCAAAGTTATTTCAGAGCTGCAGCCCCTGGAAGCCCTGCAAAGTTCTTTGCCTGCTGCACAGATGCTCAGGCTCACTAGAACCTCTAGAGCAGTGGCTGCATGGCAGATGGTAGCACAGAGCTCCAAGCTGGACAGTTAAAAACCCAGGTGCTGCTGCAGGCTACCTGCTTTGATTATCAGAGCTATTGTCTTTCCAGCTAGCTTGGGTATCATGGCATTTTACACAACCATAATGGTGGAGCTGCTCTGCAGCACACATGCTGCACAGACATAAGCTTCATGAGGTGAAACCTGAAACCTACTGGGCGGCTTGTTGGAAGTCTACTGGAACTGCCTTTTCTCACAAAAACCTACTTTGTCAAAAATTCTGACCAATTTTCTTTGACCTTCTCCTTTCACAGGGCTGAGTGACAGTATGCACTGCCAGAGCAAGATCAGTCAGCTCCTTTTAAAGCCCTAGGTAACTCCACTGATGTGTCTAGGCTTGCCTCTCCTCCACCACCAGAAACATTGGAACAGAGGTGGGCTCTTTCAAAGTCTTTTCAGTCATTTTGAGCCCAGGAAGCAGAAAAAGGGCAAGTGCATTCCTGCAGCTTACAAAAATGCATGAATTTGAAATAGAATCATAGAATAGTTTGGGTTGGAAGGGATTTTAAAGATACAGCTAGTTCCAACCCCCCTGCCATGGGCAGGGACACCTTCCACTAGACCAGGTTGCTCAAAGCCCCATCCAACCTGGCC
>JANZLQ010000079.1:55621981-55632627 GCA_026212715.1 Elanus axillaris | reverse complement strand
AGGGACACCTTCCACTAGACCAGGTTGCTCAAAGCCCCATCCAACCTGGCCTTGAACACTTCCAGGGATGGGGCATCTGCAGCTTCTCTGGGCAACATGTGCCTCACCACCCTCACAGTGAAGAACTTCTTCCTGACATCTAATCTAAGTCTACCCTCTTTCAGTTTAAAGCCATTACCCCTTGTCCTATCACTACAGGTTGTTGTAAAAAGCCCTTCTACTTTTCTTGTAGGCCCCCTTTAGGTACTGGAAAACTGCTATAAGTTGTCCCAAGAGCCTTCTCTTCTCCAGGTTGAAGAACCTTAACTCTCTCAGCCTGCCTTCATAGAAGAGGTGCTCAAGCCCACTGATCATCTTTGTGGCCTTCCTCTGTACTCGCTCCAACAGGTCCATGTCCTTTTTATGTTGGGGTCCCCAGAGCTGGACACAGTACTCCAGGTGGGGTCTCACCAGAGCAGAGAAGAGAGGGAGAATCACCTCCCTCGACCTACTGGTCACACTTCTTTTAATGGAGCCCAGGATATGGTTGACTTTCTGGGCTGCAAATACACATTGTTGAGCTTCTTGTCAAGCAGGACCCCAAAGTCCTTCTCCACAGGGCTGCTCTCAATCCATTCATCATGCAGCCTGTATTTGTGCTTGAGATTGCACCAACCCACGTGCAGGAACTTGCACTTGGCCTTATTGAACTTCACAGGCCCACATTTCCAGCTGTCAAGGTCCCTTTGCATATCATCCTTTCCCTCCAGCATGTCAACTGTACTACACAGATTAATGTCGTTGGCAAACTTGCTGAGGGTGCACTCAATCCCACTGTCTATGTCGCTGACAAAGATGTTAAACAGTGCCAGTCCCAGTACAGACCGCTGAGGAATGCTATTCATTACTGCTCTCCACTTAGACATCAGGCCGTTGACCACAACTCTTTGACTGTGACCATCCAGCCAATTCCTTACCCCCTGAGTGGTCCATCCATCAAATCTATGTCTCTCCGATTTAGAGACAAGGATGTCATGTGGGACAGTGTCAAATGCTTTGCACAAGTCCCAGTAAATGACATTAATTGCTCTTCCCGTTTCCACCAATGCTGTAACCCCATCATAAGAGGCCACCAGATTTGTTAGGCACAATTTGCCCTTAGTGAAACCATGCTGGCTGTCACAGGTCACCTCTTTATTTCCCATGTGCCTTAGTATAGTTTCCAGGTGGATATGCTTCATGATCTTGCCAGGCACAGAAGTGAGACTGACTGGCCTGTTGTTCTCTGGGTCTTATTCTTTTTTTCAAAAATAGGGGTTATGTTTCCCCTTTTACAGTCAATGTGAACTTTCCCAGACTGCCATGACTTCTTAAATATGTTGGATAGTGGCTGGAGCCACTTCATCCATCAGTTCCCTCAGGACCCACAGATGCATGTCTTCTGGTCCCATGGACTTGTGCAACTTCAGGTTCCTTAGACATTCTTGAAACTGATCTTCTCCTACAGTGGGTGGTTCTTCACTCTCCCAGTCCCTGCCTTTGCCTTCTGTGACTTGGGTGGTGTGGCTGGAGTGCTTGCCAGCGAAGACCAAGGCAAAAAAGTCATTGAGTATCTCAGCCTTCTCCATGTCATGGGTAACCAGGTCTCCCATTTCCTTTGGGAGAGGGCCCACATTTTCCCTAGTCTTCCTTTTATCACCAGCGTATCTATAGAAGCTTTTCTTGTTGCCCTTGATGCATCTGGCCAGATTTAATTCTGTCAGGGCTTTAGCTTTCCTAACCTGATCCCTGGCTGCTCAGACAATTTCTCTGTATTACTTCCAGGCTAACCATCCTTGTTTCCACCCTCTGTAGGCTTCCTTTTTGTGTTTGAGTTTGTCCAGGAGCATATTCTTCATTCATGCAGGCCTCCTGGTGGTTTTGCTCGACTTTCTCTTTGTTGGGATGCATCACTCCTGAGCTTGGAGGAGGTGACCCTTGAATTTTAATCAGCTTTCTTGGGCTCCTCTTCCCTCCAGGGCTTTATCCTGTGGTTCTCTACCAAGCTGATTCCTGAAAAGGCCAAAGTCTGCTCTCCTCAAGTCCAGGCTAGCAAGCTTGCTGTGTGCCCTCCTCGCTGCCCTACAGATCTTGAACTCCACCATTTCATGGTCACTGCAGCCAAGGCTGCCCTTGAGCTTCACATTCCCCACCAGTCCCTCCTTGTTGGTGAGAACAAGGTCCAGCACAGCACCTCTCCTTGTTTGCTCCTCCATCACTTGGAGAAGGAAGTTGTCATCAGCACATTCCAAGAACGCCCTAGATTGCTGATGTCCTGCTGTGTTGTCCCTCCAACAGATGTCAGGGTGGTTGAATTCCCCCATGAGGACCAGGGTTTGTGAATGTGAGGCTGCTTCTATGTGTTTGTAGAGGCCCTCATCCGCTCCGTCTTCCTGATCAGGTGGTCTGTAGCAGACCCTCACTATAATGTCACCAGTTCCTGCCCTCCCTTTAATCCTGACCCATAAGGTCTCGGTCAGCTCCTCATCCATCCCCAGGCAGAGCTCCATGCACTCCAGCTGGCCACTGACATAGAGGGAGACACCCTCTCCTCATCTCCCCTGCCTGTCCTTCCTAAAGAGCCCGTAACTTTCCATTCAAACACACCAGTCAAGGGAGCCATCCCACCACATCTCCTTGATGCCAGTAAGATCAAATATCAATGTTTGAAGTGAGACTGCTAATCACAAAACTTATTTTCCCTGTGAAGCAGGGATATTTTTGAAAAGTGACTGTGTTTATTCCAAAATTTTATTCCATCTGAAAGAAGAAACAATTGATCTTGCGATTTCTCAGAATGTGACGCATTTCTATTCCATTGGTATCATCTAGAGCAAGCAAAATTTAATAAAAAAAGAAAGGGAATCTAGTGGTCTTTCCTGCTTTAATTGGTTGTTAGAATGGAGTAAAATGTGATGGGGATTGTCTATGTAGATTACTTTTAGATTCCCAGCTTCAAATCCAGAAACATGAATGATGACAAAGTGGCTCCTAACCAGTCACTAAGCAAGGTTTATTAATGGACAACTGTGGGAAAGGTAAACTTTAGAAAAGTTAAGTACCTGAGAAAGGAGGGCACCTAGCAAACAGAAAAAAAATCCAATTTCACAATGAAGTCACAAGTTAGTCACTTAAATGACACTAAATTGATTTTTTTTTCCCCACTGGAATTGTGTGTTGTTTTTTCTGACATACATAATAAGGGCCTGAAAGTATATTTCAGTTTGGTTTTAACTTTTATTTTCATTTGGATGTTTTTTATTCCATAGTTTTCTACCTGAGTTAACAAGTGGGTGATATAAACATTAAAAATTATCCTCTTTCTTTAAAGCTTTGTGAGTTACTGGACATTCCCTGTGTATATGCATCTATCTATACATAGTGCTTTCCAGAAATTAAGGATACCATGTCCAAAGCATTTGAGTGACTTGGGCTGTCTTTACACATGCAAGCATGCACAGGTGCAAAGTCTTCTGCCTCTACCCTGCATAGGTCTGAGAAGATCCACATAGCTGTGTTTGTCTTGTGTCAGCAGAGGTTT
This sequence comes from Elanus axillaris, assembly GCA_026212715.1. Taxonomy (NCBI): domain Eukaryota; kingdom Metazoa; phylum Chordata; class Aves; order Accipitriformes; family Accipitridae; genus Elanus; species Elanus axillaris. The sequence goes on along the minus strand of JANZLQ010000079.1, from coordinate 55,629,068 downwards.
ATCAGAACTGGTACCCAGACAGGCTGCTGATAACTATTTTGGCATCTCTGCTCAGCACTGCAGTGGGCAGTGTAAACAGGTTCTGAATTCCCAGGACCTGTCAAAAATAAAATTGAGATTCACAGGCAGCTAAATATTAAAGACATTTTTCTCTTTAAACATCTCTAGATTTTTTTTTTCAATTCTGTCTTTATAGTGTGCCCTCACTGACTTTCCACCTCTATAGTGTTTACACAGGAAAAGAAGGTGTGGGTTTCTAATGCAAAAATTTTGCAAACTCCTTTCTGTCTTTATTCATCCATTGTAAATGTGAAGGATGATAAAAAATGCTCTCTGCTCCATAAAGCTGTGTTCTGGGCAAGCTTACGTGCTTTGGACACAGAGGAAGAGCAGATTAAATACAGCAGAAGTACTTCTTTTCTTTTTGCTTTTGATATTCTGTTTACCAACACACACTTGCTCCTCAAAATCTTTTGTAATATGAGTAAGGAAGGAGAGTCAATGTGAATATACTTGAAATAAAAGAAGTGCAAAGGTACACAAAGTTTGTTTAGCCTGCAGCAGAGAGGGAACATTTGGAAATAACCTTTCAAGACAGTGAATATAGTTTGGTTTACATTTTTCCTCCCTCCCTAAGTCCAGATGTGGACATTATAATGTCTGGTTTGCTTTGCTACTATCAATGACAACATGGTCAGTTGGGCACTATCCTTTCCAGAACCAGCCATTCTTTTATGAATGTGGCTGTTTTCTCCCTTTTCTATGCATGATGGCATATTGCAGTGAGTTCTGAAGCATGCCTGCTCACCCCCCTGCTGCTGCACCCCAAAAATGGCTGTGCCTGGGTATATGGAGGACCAGTGCTGGAGAAGTAGAAACTATCACATGCAATAGTAAAGGATAAGCATGAAGTAAGGTTAAATGGCTTGAACAGCTTGAATCTAGCCATATAGCTAAGAGCAGGTCCCAGGTAATCTAATGCGTGGCTGTAGATGCCTACTCAGGGATGCAATAATTTAACCCTTCAAAATGCCAGCTGTATAAACATGCTAAAAAGAGACAATCTGTTGGGAAACATTAATTCTGTGAACAAAGAGTCTTATTTTTTCACTTCCTAGTAAACAAGGGGAAATAACTGCACATGACTGCTTTTCTTCACTGTCCTGTTGAAGGAGGCATTAGTCTGGTTGTCCCCTCGCATCAACCCCCAGCACTGCTTCCTGGGTGCTTCCCCTCCCAGTAAGCTGCTTCTCCATGGGTTGTCTCTGGTCCCAGTCCAGCGCAGGTGGGAGGATGCCTGTGCAAATGCTGTCAGCTGCCCCAGTAACTTTTCCCCTGCTGCTTGAACTCTCCCTGGCCTCCAGTTTTCCCCAGCATCTTGAAAATGAGAAAGCTGTCTGGGCCACCTGGTGCAGCTCACACCCCACTGGACAGGAGAGGGTGACCTGCACACATGTTCAAGCCCATGCATTCACTTATGGGGCCTCCATTGCTGCCCTATCATGTGAGTCACAGCATCAAAGCTCCCCTGGCCCCTGGCTTACGCCTTTCCTGTTTAGGCTATGTAGCAACTTTGATGTTTTGCTGGGAATGTGAAATTACTACCCTTGCAGTTTCTAATCAAGCCCACCATAGATTATACAATGAGTGTTGAGGCTGAGATAGTATTTTCATTAACCATTCACACTTCCCAGGACTTAAAGGTAATGCACATCATTTTCAGGAACAGATTTTCCCTATTCCTACCAGTCTGTTAACAAACATTTGCTGCAGACAGTTCAACTAGTAGAATAGCAAAGACTATTGCCACACTTTTAAGGTGAGGTTTTAGTGCAAGAGGTGCACTAGATAAATACTTTCTTTGTGGGGTGAAAATTATTATTGGATAGCGCTCTGGAGAAATGTTGGTTGGGGGACTCACCTTTTGCTGTATTTGATGTTACATCATGGCTGGGTCAGTGACCTTTTCAACTTGGCTGGGAATCCACCAAGAAACAGCTGTGGTGTTTTTTTCTCTTGAAATGCAAAAAGGAAATTCCTTGCCTTAATGTCTAGCATTGTTAGCATCACTGCAGTAAACTTCTGGGGGATTTTGTAGAACACTTGGTGTTGCTTTTTAACTGTGAAATGCTGATTTGTTTGTCATTTATAGGGGTTACCCCAGGGTGAGCCAACACAGTTTAGTCTTGAGTTACTTTGGTCCTTGAGCCTATAAAAATGTTGCAGACCTTTAAAACCACAATGGGAAACAGATTACCCAGAGACATATTTTACTCCCAGATGCTAAAGAGGTTTGAGCAGAGGCAACTGATCACAGTATTTGGATACTGCCATTTTTCTGTTTTCATGCTAACTCTGATAAAACATTTGCTGAAGTTAATCACTGATATACAAGGGAAATACCTACTATTTTCCAAGTAACAAAGTTACAATATATGCCACAGTCTGAGAAATCAAAATGTAAAATGGAAGAAATGTGAAATAGCAGTAAAGCCTCCAGGGTGAGACTGGTGACATCCAGAAATTTCAAGGAATTAAGGAATGATATGACTGAACTTCTAGCAATAATGTTTGCAATGGGTAGATTACCATGATGTTCAGTGATAAGCAACTTGGCTGAATTCTAAAAGCTTTTCAGAATTTACTCCAATGACAGGTTATAGCATGTCATTTGAAAAATCTTAACCAAGATTTTACTGAAATCAGCAATTATCCTGGAGACCTGAATGGCAATATGTATTTTATTTGTCACATGAAATAAAAAATCAGGTCTGTGCTGCTCCTTACAACACCCACGCAAAGACTTGTTCTTTAACTAGACCTGTTGCCATCTGGCCTGTCCTATCTGGGAATACCCACCTGGAGCAGTACCTGAACTCTTGAGAGACAGAGACAAAGGCTAGTGTGAACAGTCAGAGCCTGGACAGGAGCTCGGGGTAGTGGAGCAGTGCAGGAACCTGCAGCTTGCTTTGGGTTTGCTTCCCCTCTCACCTTCTACACTGAGTGAGCGAGCTGTAGGATGGACTGCTCACACTGGGAGGGACAAAGCCATGTTATCACTTCTCATTTAGGCAAATCAAAATCAAGGAAATACAGAGAGATTCCAGCTGCATGTCTCAGAAGGGAGCAAGGCCAGCTGGACCTGTAAAATGCAAGTGATCAGTAGCTTCCCTTCCTCTTTCACCACTCTCCTCCTTGCTTATTGCCGATATGGTTTTGTCTTTTTTTTTCTGCATCTCCACCATTGGTCTCTGAGTTTCTGTGTGTCCACAATTCCTCTTTGCAATGTAAAACACTAGTCTCTTTAGATTTAATACTGCCACATTCACAATAGTCCTGTAGACTTTGTAGCTCTGAGAGTGACATTCTTCCTAGTAATCCTGTGTGAGCTTTTTTCCAGACCCTGCAGTCTCTCTCCTGCTGGGGGAAGATCTTCCCCTGTGTTTTGAGGAACAGGGTGGGAAAATTCTCATCTTCATGAGAAAATCAGCACCAGAGTCTAAAACTCCAGGGGCTGAAGCAAGATAAGGTTTGTTAATGTATCACAATTGCTTAATTTGTGCTGTTGTTTGTGCTGTTTCTTTTTCACTCTATCTTCAGGAAAAAAGCTGTCACTCTAAGTTACTGTGTCTGTGGCACTGCATGGGGTGCGTCTGCTAATTCAGAAAATTTCAAAGAAACTATGAAATAGGTACAAAATTTCTCCTTTTCAAGAAAGAAAAGAGCCTCACTAGGAATGATTTTAGAAAACAAGCAACACTGTTATAAGGAAATTACATGGACATAGATAAGATAGTCCAAGCGAGACAAGTCTGTGAGGAACTTCTGCTGCAGTAGAAGAAGCTAGGTGGCTTGATGGTAGATTAAATTCCTTGCAGACAAAGGCAAATTAATGCAAGTTGGAAGGAAAAATCAAAATCACATATTTCTTGGCTGTAAATTAATCACAACCATACAGAAGAAAAAGTGTCACAGCAGACATCTTAGCCAAACCATATGCTGTGTGTGTAGCAAAAGTGTAAGCAAACTGATAGAATGTAGCAGGACAGGGATAGAAAACAATACTGAAAATAATATCATTATATAAACCAGTGACATGTCCTCTCTATTCCTTCCTGGTAACTCAGCTTGAAAATAATACTGCAGAAATACTAATGGTCCAGAAAAATACATGACAAAAATGGTTAGAAGAACAGAAATGTGTTTGGGTTTGTGTTTTTTTTTAATGTAAGGAAAGTGTGGAAAATGTAGAGATGCTTAGATTAGAGAGGAAAAAGAAGTGACAGCATGACAGAAGTGTACAAAATAATTACTGCCGTAAGAAAGATTACCTTTTGCACAAAACAAAAGCATGGGGACATGAAACTGAATAACAAGACATTTACAACCAATAAAACAACCCCATTTATATCATGTATAATGGGTGTGTTGGAAATCTGTGTGAGCAATGGAAATGGTAAGATTTTGTTGGAGAAATAGGAAAGGGCTTACATCTGTATGATTTGAGGCATAAACCAAAAAAATTACAGTGTTAAGGAGAAATTTACCCCATGAGCAGATTATACTCTTAATATCCTCTATGAACAATTTTCTGAGAAGAATCTAGGCACACTTTGAAGCAGGGTACCATAATGAATAGGCTCCATCAGTTCCCACATTAAAGGCAGCTGTTTTCCCACTGCATGCTGTGGTGGAGAATAGGGTGACCTGCACCTTATATAAGCATCATAACTAAGGCATTGGAAGAAGCTGAGGTACAAAGGAATCTGGGATTCCCATGGCAGAAACACCTGTGGACGTGCATGGTGAATCGGGTGCTATCTAGAGACATTGGTCTTAGTGTGCCTGTCCTGCTTGGGGCAATAACTGATATGCTATCCATGCAACATAGACAGTAGGCTCAGTCTCCAGGTTTTTCAGCTCTATGGTGGCCTGTGATCCAACCAGGAATCCAAAAAAATAGAGAAACACGTAATTTCTGAATAGAAAAGGGAGACACATCTGGAAAAGCTGGATGCATGGTAGCCTTATGCAGACTTGGCTGCATAGAGAGTTATGTGGGCTGAAGTACTCTACTGAGAGCAGACATCTGTGGAGATGCATCCTCAGAGTTTTCTAAGTGAGTAAGGACAAAAATTTCTAGCAGATGTAATGCAGCAAGTAATTGTTCAAGATCACTTTACCATGTCTGACATCTTTGTATAAACTACACACACTTGTTTATATTAAAAACCTAGAAGCATTTCTTGATGATGTGCTGGTGGAGTAATTTTGTTCAATAACTGGAGATGATGTCTATCTTTTGTCTTGCTCCAGACAGGAAGTTAAACAGCTGCTTGTCAATCTTATCATCTCCTTTTCTTAGGTACAATTATATGTTAAGTGAAACTGCTTGGAATTTTTTTCCCCAACAAAATGATATTTTGGAAAATGTTTCCATAAAACTTCTGTCTGGAAAATTTATAAAATGCCAAATTAAATACTTTCTACCTGGGTTCTCGTGGGGGACTTCAGACATCTGCTGGAAGTACAACACAGCAGAGAGTAAGCAGTCTAGGAGATTCCTGGAGTGTCTGGAAGATAACTTCCTCACACAGCTGGTAGGTGAGCCAACCAGGGGAGGAGCCTTGCTAGATCTACTGCTCACAAACAGTGAAGGACTGGTGGAAGGTGTGATGGTCCGAGGCTGTCTTGGGCTTAGTGACCATGAAATGATAAAATTCTCAATTCTTGGTGAGGCAAAGAGGTGGTCAGCAAAACCACTGCTATGGACTTCTGGAAGGCAAACTTTGGCCTCTTCAAGGCACTGGTTGAGAGAGTCCCATGGGAGTCAGTCCTGGAGGGTAAAGAGGTCCAGGAGGGATGGACATTCTTTAAGAAGGAAATTTTAATGGCTCAGAATCAGGCTATTCCCATGCACCACAAGCTGAACTGCCGAGGAAGACGACCAGCCTGGCTGAACAGGGAACTTTTGGTAAGAGTCAAGAAAAAAAGGGAGAGTTTATCATCTCTGGAAGAAGGGGCAGGCAACTCAGGAGGAGTACAGGGACCTTGTTAGGTTATGCAGAGAGGAAATTAGAAAGGCAAAAGCTCAGCTAGAACTTAATCTGGCTACTATTATAAGGGACAACAAAAAATGTTTTTACAAATATGTTAACAGTAAAAAGAAACTCAAGGAGAATATCTGTTCTTTAATGGATACAGAAGGGAATGTTGCCACCAGAGATGAGGAAAAGGCTGAGGTATTTAATGCCTTCTTTGCCTCAGTCTTTAATAGAGACACCAGTTATCCTTAGAGCACTCTGCCCCCTGAGCTGGTAGGTGAGGATGAAGAGCAGTGTATACCACCCTTAATCCCGGAGGAAATAGTTAGTGACCTACTATACTGTCCGGACACTCACAGATCCATGGGACCAAATGGGATCCATCCAAGAGCACTGAAGCAACTGGCAGAGGTACTTGCCAAGCCACTCTCCACCATCTATCAGCAATCCTGGTCCACGGGGGAGGTCCTAGATGACTGGAAGCTTGCCAGTGTGATACCCATTTACAAGGGTTGGAGGGAGGATCTGGGGAACTACAGGCCTGACAGCCTGACCTTGGTACCAGAGATTATGGAACAGTCTGTCTTGAGAGCACTCACATGGCAAGTCCAGGACAAACAGGAGATCAGGCCCAGTCAGCCTGGTTTTACGAAGGGCAGGTCCTGCTTGACCAACCTTGTCTCTTTCTATGACCAGGTGACCTGCCTTGTGGATGAGAGAAAGGCTGTGGATGGTATCTACCTTGACTTCAGCAAAGCCTTTGACACTGGCATACTCCTTGAGAAGCTGGTGTCTCATGGCTTAGACAAATGTACTCTACACTGGGTAAAAAACTGGATGGATGGATGAACCCAAAGGGTTACAGTGAATGGAGTTAAATCCAGTTGGTGGCTGGTCACAAGTGGTGTTCCCCAGGGCTCGGTGTTGGGGCTGCTTTTGTTTAGTATCTTTATCAATGATCTAGAGGAGGGGATTGAGTGCACCCTCAGCAAGTTTGCAGACAACACCAAGCTGGGAGGCAGGGTCAATCTGCTTGAGGGTAG
>JANZLQ010000079.1:55600227-55621881 GCA_026212715.1 Elanus axillaris | reverse complement strand
TGCTACAGGCTTGGGGAAGAGTGGCTGGAAAGCTGCCCGGCAGAGAAAGACCTGGGGGTGCTGGTTGACAGCCGGCTCAATAGGAGCCAGCAGTGTGCCCAGGCGGCCAAGAAGGCCAACAGCATCCTGGCGTGCATCAGAAATTCTGTGGCCAGCAGGAGCAAGGAGGTGATTGTTCCCCTCCACTCGGCACTGGTGAGGCCGCACCTCGAGTACTGTGTTCAGTTTTGGGCCGCTCACTACAGGAAAGACGCTGGGTTGCTGGAACGTGTCCAGAGAAGGGCAACCAAGTTGTTGAGGGGCTTGGAGCACAAGTCTTATGAGGAGTGGCTGATGGAACTGGGTCTGTTTAGTTTAGAAAAAAGAAGGCTGAGGGGGGACCTTATTGCTCTCTACAACTACCTGAAAGGGGGTTGTAGTGAGGTGGGGGCTGGTCTCTTCTGTCAGGTGGCTGGTGATAGAATGAGAGGTAATGGCCTCAAGCTGTGACAAGGGAGGTTTAGGTTAGTTATTAGGAAAAGTTTCTTTACTGAGATGGTTGTGAGACATTGGAATAGGCTGCCTAGGGAAGTAGTTGAGTCACCATCCCTGGAGGTATTCAAAAAGCACATAGACAAGGCACTCCAAGACATAGTCTAGTGGTCTAGTGGGCATCAACAATGGTTGGACTCAATCTTGAAGGTCTTTTCCAACCTAAATGATTCTATGATTCTGTGATTCTCCAGAGTATTGCTGTGGTCTACAGGAGGCCAAAGCCAAGTCCTTGATCTGCCTGAGATGCAGCATTTCATTCTAATTCCAACACAAATCAAGGAGCATCTCCCATGTCCCCAGTAGCTCATGGTACCACATAATGCCTGTGCACACAGTCAGCAGTTTCATTTTCACTTCAGGGTGGAAATCATATTTCAAAGATCACAAATTTTGCCAGAGAAATAGAACAATAGTTCTACAGGCACTCTGGACTATCTGTCACAACTTACTGCACAGCTCAATAGCTATATTTAACTTCTTCCTGTCTGGTCTATGCAATTTCCCACCTGGCAGAGCTCTTTTCCCAGAAGTCAGCTTTTTACAAGAGAAACTCATGAGTCAGTTGCTCAGCCTCATGGACAAACAAGCCCAGAGATGCTTGCATGTGGTAGTGGTGACGCAGCTACTGAATTGGCAAGGGTTCATAAAACAGTTGAGGTTGGAAAGGACCTTTGGAGATCACCTTGTCCAAACCTGTGTCCTAAAGCAGGGTAACTGAAAGCAGGTTTTCCAGGACCATGTCAAGAATTTTTAGTATGGCCTGTTGCAATAGGATAAGGAGTAATAGTTTTAAACTAAAAGAGGGTAGATTCAAAGTAGGTATAAGGAAGAAATTTTTTACTATGAGAGGTGTGAAACACTGTATATGATCTTTAACAGTCCCTTCCAACACAAGCCATTCTATCATTCTAAGTCAAATTTTGAATACCTCTAAAGATGGAAACTCACAGCCTCTCTGGGAAACCTGTTCTAGTGTTTGACCACTTCAGAGTAATATTTTTCTTCTGTTAAAATAGATTTTCCTGCCTCTTATCTTGTCACTGGACACCACTGATAAGAGTCTGCTCCATCTTCTTTACTCCCCTTATCAGATGTTTATTGATATTGATAAGACACCTCCTGAGCCTTTTCTTCTCCAGGCAGAACATTCCTAGCTCTCCCAGCCTTCCTTTGTATAACAGATGCTCCAGTCCCTTAACCAGTCTTAGTGGCCCTTTACTGGACTCACTTCAGTAGTTCCATGTCTTTCTCATCCTGGGGAGCCCAGCACCCAACACAGTACTCCAGATACATCTCACTAGTGCTGAGTAGAAGGGAAGGATGACCTGTCTCAACCTGATGTTAATCCCTCTAATGCAGCCCAGGATGCGGTTAGTATTCTTTGCTGCAAGAGTGCCTTGGTGGCTAGTGGGCAACTTATTGTCCACCAGAATCCCCAGGGCCTTTTCTACACAGCTGCTTTCCAGATAGTCGGTCCCCAGCATGTACTGGTACATGGGGTTATCCTTCCTCAGGTACAATACTTCGCAGTTCCCCTTGGTGAACCTTATGAGGTTCCTGTCAGGCCATTTCTCCAACCTGTCAAGGTCCCTCTGGATGGCAGCACAACCCTCTGGTATATCAACCACTCCTTCCAGTTTTCTTGTAGCTGTACTGGTATCTGTAATGCTTCTCAAAAGGCATGGGGACAAAGGTGAGGAAAGGAGGCTTTCCAGGGACTGATCAGGCAGGCTAGGACCAGCCTTACTACCCCACTGCTTAAGCCATAACCCTCTGAAACTAAAGGTGAAGTCTTGGCAATACTGAAATCAGAGGTGGTTTTACCACTGCCTCCTATTAGGTCAGGCTTTAATGGTTTTTTTTCAAAATGATGCTTGCTTTTTCACTTTTGTCACATGTATCTTAAACTGTTTTTTGTTTGACAGCTGGAGAGAGGACTTTAATCCCTGAGAAAAGGACACTGGGTCAAACCTCCTTTGTTGTTGGACATCCTTGGCTGTAGTACTGTTGAATTCGATGGCTTTTTTCCAGGGCTTTGCCTACCCATTACAATTTTCATGAAAGATCTGAGGAATCATTGTCATTCCCATTTAGGTTGCCCATACATTTCTAGGATGCAGGTGAACTGCTTAATTGGAAACATCTTCTGTCTCCTAACAATAAAAGATTTCCTGGCTTGAAAAAATTAGGTTTCTTCATCAATAACAAAGCAAACAATTGCTGCAATAGTGCCTGTTTTCATGCATGCTGTAGTGAATTTGTTTAGATTGTGGTCAATGAATAAGTTTCCTGTAAATCAGAGGGAGCACCCAATTAGAATTTTGCTTTGTGAAATGATTCTCCAAAATGTCTAGCTCTCTCCAGACCCCTTTAGCTATCAGATAATCTGTGCAAAAGCTTTGTCTGAAATCAAGAAGGGAGAGTTGGAGTTCTTACCTCTGTCACTCTCTCCTGCTCTCTGTCTACACAGACAAAGAACAAAGTTTAATAGATAGCATATGCTGTTAGCAGAGCCTTTGTTCCTGCCCCAGCAGAGTCAATGCACTGCCAAGTCTCACTGAGTTTCAGTGTGTCTCCCCATTTTTGGCTTGAGTTTCCTGCAATCTGAAGCAGTCTTACATAAAACTCTGAAGATTCACAGTACATTTAAATGGAAAATTTGAACCATCACTCAGAGAGTGCATTTTTCAAATCTGACTCCTTTCAGTGACCAAAACTTGGCGGGTTTGCCTACAGTCTGATAAGGATGGATGAGAGATGATTGAGTCTCCCTCCTCCTGTCTCCATACAAAACCCTAAGCAACTGGAAAGTGACAAGACTCATGAAATTAATGAGTAAGATGTAGAATCCCCTGCTTTTGTTTCTTGTTATTGTTATTTCTGTTTCATTTTTCTAAAGCAATATTTCAGTATTGAAGACATTAGACCTGCTGTCAAGGTTAGGATATTAAAAAGGTGTCTAGCCTGTGGTCTTAGAAAGATCTTCGGTATGTGGAAAGATATGGTGCCTTTCCCTCAATGGCTGGGTAATTCTTTAACCTGCCTCCTCCAGGGGAATTTTGCACGTGAAAAATTATCTGGTTCTTCTATATTTGGCCTGTTACAATTTGTTATCCTGTCTCTTTCTTTTTGAAAAGTCCTTTCCTTTGATTTGCTCTGATTAATTGTTGAAGAATTACACAGGTTTTTAGCTTTATGCCTCTTAATAAAGGTCAGATTGATTAAGTCAGTGTACTGATAAAACTTCATGAAATACTGTGAAAATGTAGAGGCTAGAGATTGTAACCTGGGATGGGCAGGTCCTGAAAATACCACAGTCTGCTTTTTATCTCTTCACTTAGTGGACGAACATTTGTAACAGCAGTTTACCGATGAGCTTTTTTTAATATCAGATGCGTCCTACCTGGTGGAGAACAATGCTGCATGGTACGTGCTGTTTGTAAAGTCTGTTTGAGACAGGCTGAGAAAGATTTTGCCTTTAATCTGATTAATGGAATATATTTGAAAAGCCTCCGATAAACCTTTATCATTGTGAATTGTAGCTGGCACATCAGATGGGTGTGAACTTACACACAGACATATCTAATGGCTTGGGAAATGCCCTGCTATACTAGCAGGATTTTGCAAACTAACGAATTAAATACCTAAATGATCTTGAAATAATGTTAAGGAAACACAGTTGACAAAAGCTGAGAAAAGAAGAGACGTTCAAGGTTGGCATTCCATACCCAAGACATCACATTGCTCTGTGAAGAATAACAAAGACGCAGAGGTTTAAGTAAGGGAAGGTCAGTTTCTTTATTTTTTTGTGTCCTAGACTCCCACTCTCACCATGCTAACTTTTATAAAACCAAAATTACAAGCCAGCTGAGTAAAAGTTAGCAACTGCACCAGTTATTAAGGACTGTATTCTGAGATTCTTCTTCAGCCATGAACCTGCTCCTGTATCCCTGTGAACCCATACACTGCAGATACTGACTAATTTTTGGCAGGCCCAAGTATTTGGGGAGGCCTATGACAGATCAGCTGAACCTGATACTCTCTGTTAATTAGGATGGTTCATAACCTCCTGAGACGAGGTCCTCTCCAATTTCTCAGAAGAAGGTCTTGGGGCACACAAGCCATTTCTGGCTCTTCTTTCTGGGTGGCCCTGCATAAGTCTCCTCTCCTCTCCTCTTTTTCCCTCCTTTTGGACTTGGATTGCAACACCTGCTTTGATTTCCCATAAGTGATAGGTCTGTGTACTTTATCAGCACAGTGCAGTGGAAACTGCTGCTAGAGGTAATGAATCTGCAGCATGGATCACAGGGCAGCCTTGCCTAAGGTGTTAGTTCCACACCTAGAAAAAAAAGAAATCATGATCCAAAGGTTGGGGTTTTCTGCATCTTCCTCCTCACCAGAACAAAATCAAACTTGTGGCAGCAATGCTAGTAGCCTCAGTAAGTCAAGTTTCTTTCTCTCCACGAACCAGAATGCAACCTGGACCCTTGGGTGTGGCCCTCCCTAGACACCCGCTTTTGGGAGCAATGCTATGTTCTGAGTTTTTCCTGCAAAGCAAGAATCAGAGCTTTGCTCCTTGATGGATAGAGTGAAGCCTAGCTTCATTACTGTGGCATAAGAATGATTCATTGCCTTTGTGCCACAGCAAGCACGTGTGGGGAAACCTAATAAATATCCCTATTCAGCCAAGATAATGGGGAGAATTAAATTGGTTGGCACTTGGATCAAAGCTCATTAGACTTGCATCTAACACTTGACAACCAGAGATAATATCAGAAAGGGGGTTTTCTTATGCCATTTTCTGCATGTGTTGCAGTGATTGTTCATGTGTAATGAGATCATATCTTAGCAAAGAATGAGAAATAGCATTTTTGCTGGTTGTCAAGACCTATCTGAACATAAAGTTTATTTAAACACATTTTTTTGCTATAAGCTCATATTAAATCTCAGCAAGTTTAGCCATCTCTAATTTAGTTATATGGTCATTACATGGAAAATCCACTTCAGATAAAGCAAAGCATTTTCATCCTCTAGTTACACAAGTATCAGGTCACAGCAATTAGGTGCAAATGTCAGATATCTACTATGACACTGCAGGGTTAACTTGTACATGTTCTGCACAAATAATGAGGAGCTTATTCTGCACAACAATGTAGTGAATGTGACATTGCATCAACAGGATGAAGGAGGTGGGCAAGCCTAGTGTATGAGCTGACTCTCTACAAAGTCTTTGACATAGTGCTCCCAGTCTGATAAATATCCCACATGATTCCTTCCCTGTGGATGGCCTTCACAGGCAGCAAAAGAAACAGCACAACACAATATCTGGTGTAAACCTCCTGCAGTCTGTTTGACTCTCCACACCCCACTGAGCTTCAATCCTTTTCTGTGGATTCCCAACCCACCTCCTGTGAGAGGGTGGAGTAAATGAGCCACACCTCCTACAGCATTTTAGCCATCTACCCTTTCCTTTTCATCCCTGCAGCCAAACCACTCACACACACCTAATCACTTTACCCTTCAGCACTGCAGTCTTCCTCACAGGACTGCTTTCTCACTTTTCTGGGCTGTCAGGTCATTGCTGCCAAAGCCATCTTTCCTGTTCTGGCTGTGGCATCTGCCTCTCTGCACGTTGGCCTGTTTCCTCAGTGCTCTCTACAGAGATCTAATGTCCTACTCTTGAAGATCTTCTGCTGTGCAGCTCCTCTTGCTAAATTTAACCTAGTTTCTCTACCCTGTCAATTCCACTCAGTCATGCTGGCTGGCTGCGTTGTTCCACAGAAGCCTCCATCCCCTCTTTCCCTGACCTCACCAAAGATGCTCATACAGCCACCTCCTTCTGGCACTTTTGGCATTCAAGGTAGTGAAGAAAAGCAATGAAAAGAGCCATCTGTATGCCTTCCTATTGCTATTCTTGTTATTGTTAATTTGTGCATTCTTTTCCCCATCTAGTCTGCCTGCCTGGGACCTTCACTTGCTGCTTATATGCTAGACATATTCATTTGTCTGATATAGACAAATTCTCTAGTCTGCTGCATTCACTGGCCTAAGACTCCCACAGGAGAATTCCTGTCATGCAGCAATACTCTCCTAAGGTACAGAACTCCAGCATTAGACAAGCATTTTGATCAAGGTGAGACATGACCAGATATATGTAAGAGGTTCTTTTAAACTACTGTATTAGAGTCCTGTGAGCTGAAAACCCAATAGAAATGGTAAAGCAGGCAAATTTAAAGCAAATCAAATTTTGTAATAACAGTGGATCGGAAAATGTCTTCCTTTGTGTCCATAGAAATTAATCTTGTCTTTTCTTCTGGAGCAATTTAAAAAAACAAATATGGTCAAATTAGTATTGCCATTTGGATCCACCATGTGAGTATGTTGAACTTCAGTAAAGATGGGTCTTTGACAGAAGAATTTGAGAGTGCAAATGCCAACTGACCATTAGCAAAATCAGTATGATCACAATTCTATTGTTATTTGTCTCTGCAGCCTTGTTTAGAAAAAAGCACAAGCTGTGCCAGACAGAAAGTGGGGGAATAGTGAGCTGCAGTCTGCAGCCACAGTGAAAGCCTGTGTTCTCACTACACTCACCATAGTCAAGGCCATTAATCACTTCTCTAATGTATTCTTCCTGGCTCCAGCCACATCCATATTTACCAGATCAGTCAAAATCTGCCTTTTGTTTCCTTTTTTCTACCTCAGTGGCTTGAAGAAAACAAAACAAAAAAGCAGTCAAAACCTAATAATTTATAAGATGTATTCTTATTCACTCTATATGATGACATCACTCTGAGAGCTGTTCCAGTCTCCTGGCTGAAGAACCCAAGGAAGAGGTTGGGCTCAGGCCCTTCATGACTCAGTCCATACATTTGTAGCTATAAAATGCATCCATTTCACCAATTTTCTCTCTGTGTGTGTGTGTGTGTGCCATGGAAAAGGCTCATACAGCAAAGCATTTATACAGTACCCATGTCACAGTGTTCATCATCTTTATGGTGAGTGTGCCTAACCCAGAGGCCTGTCTATAAGTTGATACAAAAAATCAACTTAAGGAAATGAAGAGAACACTAAAGCAAGAAGAACATGAAGTCCTGTGTTATAGTCATGGCACCCCTTCCATGAAGGCTATCATCACACAAGGACTGGAATTCAGTGGGCATACTGTAAAAAGCATGTTGTGAGCTGGAAGCTGGACAGTCTCCTTCCCTAAACAGAGGAATGGACCCCTGTGGGGAGGAAGCAATAACACAGCCTTTCCAGAGTCCTTCTTCTCTTTCCAACATCAGTCTTACACAAATTCGGCAGACCTCCTAGATCTTAATAGAGGGCCACAAAGCCCAAGTCTGTTGTCTGCCTGACCGCCATCAGCAACCTGACAGAGTCAGGCTTCTTGGAAGCATCGTAAGCATAAATCTCAGCCTTTACCTGATCCACACAGTATTAAGAGTTTCTCTACATTTAAGGCCTTCTATTCAGTGCCCCAAAATATTTGCAGCAACATAAAAAATATATTGTTGTAACATTTTTCATTTGTCTTATTTAAATAGTTTTCAGCCTTTAATTGTATACATTGAAACTAATGTTCCATCTCAGACCCTTATACTTCTCAAAACAGTCCTGCTACTTTATGTTGTCTCTTCCAAACCCATCATTTTTAGTATCTGACCATCTTCTGGGTGGCATTGGGTAAGCCACTCCTTCTTTGTATGAAATTGCTTCTGCATCTCCAAGTTAGACTAATAATATCTACCAGCTTCCTGTGGTTCCTTTTCACAGAGCACTGTAGAGATGTAAAGGACTACGAAAAAATTAAATGCCACTGCCTTTACACAAGCTGTATTTTTCAAATTCAGTCAGCAGGGCTGATTTTCGAGGACTCTTAGAACAGAACCTAAACCCTTTCAAATGCCTCCAGACTATTTTCTGGGTTTGTGCAGCACATATATTTTTTCCCATTAGCAGTAAGTTCTAAAACAGCTATACACTTGTTGGCAGTTGGCAGGAGCTCAGCATTCCAATGTAAAGTGATCTTTTTTTGTCTGCCAATAATGCAATATTAACAAATTTGTCTTGATATTTATCTGTTGTTATGTCTGTTGTTAGACTGTACGAAGAAAACAAAACTTGGAACACTGTGGCAACCATTGTTTTAAGATATCTGATATGGCACTGAAGAGTTTCCTTCAGGAATTACCAGTTTTGAGGCAAGGCAGAATCATGTCATGTAAGAAGTTCCCTTGCATGTTTTCCATCACTGGCCATTTCAAGATGCACCTTCTTTCATGTCCCCAAGAGCTCAGATTTCATTTCTGCTGATTGGAAACTTAGCTTTGTCATGTTATTTCTGGTAGGCCTAACATAAAATGCAGGACCAGCTAACCAGCTGGGAAGAAATCCATATCACAACTAAAGTTTAAATTTTCACAGTAAGAATATCTGGAGTTTGTCTTCTGGTACTCACAGTATAAAGTGTCCACATACCAGGACTGGACAAAAAGTGTGAAGAATGGCACAGTTTGTCATCTCATGCTTAGCACTAAGAAAGACCCCAGATGTGTGAATGGCCACTAAGGTCTTAGGTTAGGATAAAATGAAGCTGATTAAAATCAGCCTTGAGTTTGCACAGTCAAAACACAGGCAACTCATCTGAGCAAAAGCTCCTGCAATATTCTTCTCCATTTTAAGTTAGGTAACAACCTATACTTGTTCTAAAAATGCAAAGTAGTCATTATCTGCCTGATAATTAAGAGCCAAGACCTTACTCGAGATAAGTAAAAACCAGGCTTAGTTAAAAGCACTGGCTTTAAGCAAAATTCTTGAACTAGGATTTCAGAATTCAATATTTTTCTCAAATACCCAATTTCTCTCTGCAAGAGTAACTACAGCTCTCTTTCTTACCCTCTTATTTTACTGCCAGGTATTTGTTTGGGGGAGGATCCTGCCTGGCTTCCAAAAATAATCAGAGTGCAAAGAAAAGCTCACAAAAGGAAAGGGTGACAGAGCATCAATTTATTAGTTGCAACTTGATCAGATCAGTGGGCTGGAACTGAAAAGAAATGGTGATTTTTATCCAGATTGATGACTATTTTTATTGTAATATTGATGATCAGCAGAGACTTAGTAATAGTTGTAACAGATGTGGCCTCTGTAATGCTGCACATAGGAGTCCACTTGCCTAAGAAGGAATAGGAATTATCCACTGTTTTTCAAAACCTCCAGCCTGCAATTGAGTTGTCAAAGTCTCCCAGACACTGCTCCAGGCACTGCAGATGGTACCAGCTGACACACTTGGGGCATATCATTATAAGCATGTGTAAACCACATGATTTTGACTACTTTTGTGATACCTAATGCATGACAGCGTGTCAAAGAAACACCTTTCAGGAGGAAATATGGGCTCCATGGAGCTGCAATATGATTGAGGAGAATGTTCAAGTGGGGACACATCTGAAAGAAATTGCTAGCATGAGTTACAGCAGGGAACGATCAGCTTCTGTAACAAAATGCTTGTTTCCAGCCTGAAGTATCCAAATTGGTTTTATATGTGTCCCAAGTCAATGCTACTGAAGGCCTTTTCTGTTTATTTTTAATGTTTCATCTATTGGATTTGCTGAAGAACATTGCTTAAGCTGAGAGTGAATGCATTAACAAATACATCCAGCAGCCTATTACAAATTATTTGAGTGCCAGGAGAATAACAGGTCTGTGCAGCTAAAAAAAAGAAAACAATTGCAAATGTTCACTTGGAATTTACAATACTTTGGTTTTAGATAATTCAGTTTGAGGCAATTGGTTTCCTAAGTCTCATGGCAACATAAACCACAGCTTGACGCTCACTGCAAGTAAAATTAAGTCAATTTAGTGAGAAATAGGAAATACAGTAAGTGTGATAGCATAGAGTCTTTTAGGAAAACATCTTCAAAGTAATTTACAGTAGTTAGAAATTAACATTTGGTGCTGAATCCCTTCCAGCAGCCATGCAAGTCTGTATGAAGACAATCTGAATGCAAAAATAATTCCACAAAAGTGTATTTCACCTTCCTTTCTGTCCATAAACTGTTTGTAAGCCATATCAAATTCAGCCTTTTTTTAAAAAAACTGTTCACACTATTTTTGACAAATTGGTTTATCTACACAAACTTTGTATGAACAGTTCACTGCAAAAGAAAAAAAGATATCAAGAGTGTGAAAAACATGCTGTGTTGCTTATCCGTACCACGAGTTGTTTAGAGAAGTGATTGCTTGATAAAAGCATATAAGCAGTTTCTGTGAAAACTGGTTCCAGATCCTGACATTACTGTGATTAAAATAATATGCAAATAAACTAGGTACATGCATTTTGTGGTTTCTGTCAACTCAAGGATTCAAGTGGAAGCAACGAACAAAGATGTTACACCTGTACATAAACTTAATTGATATTCAATGTCTTGCAAACCTTTCAGTGTACAATATTGGAAGTAATGCTAGTAAATACTTCAACTCACGAGGTTTCAGAGCTTAAAAGATAAAAGGAAGGTGAATGTGGAAAGATGGGGACCTTGGCCAACTTAGCCACTACTTCTGTGTCCTACCAGTCGCTTTTCTGGTTTTATCCTGTGTTTTCACTCCTGTTTAGGCCAGAATCAGTGTGACTAATACATTCCTTTAATAGTCTCTGTGCCACCTACATAAGTAAATGCATGGACTACTAGAATTTCACAAAAATTCAAACCCTGTAAGAAGTGCCGTAAAAGACACTGGGCCACATTTTAGTTTGGTTTACGTTCTGGCTAATCCTATGTAAATTAAAGGGCTTTCCTGAATATAAAATCTGTGTAGTTTTAGTTTATGATACAAATTGGTTGGAAAAAGGACAGGAGTAGTAAATTAGTATAACTGGCATAAGCACAAATTAGACACTGTATAACTGAGAAAACTCTAAGGTAGATGAAGGGCATCTTTGATTAGATTTGACCCCTTTTTCTTTTTTTTTTTTTGACATGACAGATTCAAGCTTCAGCTTCTGCTCTCTAGCTGGAGTGTAAGAGACCTCTGAGTCAAACAACCCACTCAAGACCAGGGTCCAGGTCTCCTGTTAGTCAGGAGGCCATGCCTTGGCCCACTGGGGACAAGAGGGGGTGAACTCATCACCTTTTCTGTTGCAATTGTTCTGTTTTATAAAGAGCTATTTACTCATGGAAAAACTGACTTACTTCTGTTGGGTGCCCTAGCTGCTGGATCATTGATAGCACGAGGTTCTTTCAGCATAGATATTCAAAGAAACAGTTCAATAAAATGGCTTTTTCACTCTCACCATATTCTCATGAATTTGTCTCTGATGTGTAACATATGGCACAATTTACATTGAATCTAGTTAAATCTGGGTATGTGTACTCAAACTTCCTGAATTTTATATTAAAAAACTCAGATTAGGTAAATTCACCTTATATGCTGGATATATGGATCAACATAGCATGACAGTATTGTGTTACTGTAGTGTTCAGTTCCAAAACATACATTTTAAGTAATTCAATCCTATCAGACAAGATAAATATTACTCTGTAAGGGCTTGGAAAGTGCAATGCCCCTGACATTAAATGCTTTAGGTGAACAAAAACCTGTTGGCCTTCTTTCAAAAAGAAAAATAATTTACCTTCCAAAATCTAAACTTCTACATCATCAACAAAGACTCTCAGTTTCAGATTACTTCTCTGTTTTAACATTACATTCTCTTAAAAAGAGGAAACAGTTGCTTATATGAGCTTAACTTAAATACTTGGCTGGCAGCTTCAGTTTACTGATTATTTTGAACTTCATATTTATGCATGCCAAATTGATCTCCATTTCTTCTTCAGATACAGGCTGTCCCTCAAAGGTGTTGGTTACAACTTGTTTGGAAACAGACTGCTGTCAACAGCACACGAGCTTGCCATGAAGGAGATGGGCATCTAGAAAGAGCTGTGGAAATATCACAGCTTTTGCTTTTGACCAAACAGACTGTTGTTCTGCCATTCCTGGCTTTTTTTAGACTCATTAGAGGACCAACCATCTCAGGGCCTAGTTATTACTTCAATGTTTCAGATTTTCTGTTTGAGCCCAAACACTAAATTGTGGCGGGCAGCCATTTCACAGTAGAGTACTCTTTAAATGAGGCCAGCATGCTGGGATGAAGTTCAGATAAGATTGTTTTCCACTTTTTCATCTCTATCTCAGAATAAAACTGAAGTTTCCTGAAAAGCAGAAACAGATCTCTGAAAATTTTTACCACTTTTTTTTTCATTGCTATTTATGACCAGAAGTAGCTGTGGTATGAAATGGGCTATAATTATTTCTTAATTTACTGGACATAAGGAGCAAGCATATTTTAAAGTTTGTGGCACTGCATCTGAACCTGAAGAAACACTTCCTGAATTTCAGATAACCTTTTCTTCCCTGTGTTGCACTCTGATCTTACTGTCTTTAATACCACTTACAGGTTTACCATGTCCAAAGTCTCTGCTGTTTTTTAAAATGTCCCATTTGTTGACTCAAGCTTTAATGATTTGGGTAAAAAAAGGATCAAGATCTGAATTATTTCTAATTCCAAGATTGCTAAGGCGCTATTTTTTTTTCAAAGCTACCACACTGGTTGCAAACTATGTTATAAAGATAAAGCCTTGTATCTGAGCCACTCTGAACCTTAATTCACTGTCCATAGTGAAATCCAGCTCTGACATTTCCATGCTTTGCAGTCTTCTTTTACAAAAAAAACCCCGTAACTAAAACCAGAACTCTTCACCTCATGTAGCCAGTCATACCTAGACTAAAAAAAATTTTTAAAAAATCTCTTCATTCTTGCTTAATATGATGAGTATTCATACTGATGCGAGGAGGATATCCAAGACCTCCATTTGAAGTTGCAGTGGGAATTTTAGTTAGTCCAAAGTGAATTACTCAAGCTGATAGCAGGCTTTTGGCTCAGCCAGGCTCTCTATATGATAGATCACCATGAGACTCTTAATGACCAGAAGTTCCAAATCTCGGCTTCAGTCTCCAGTGAAAGTCCATCTCTTTCAGAAGATGAAGAATAAACAATATTTCCTTACAGTTCATGTGGAAAAAATCTAGTGCTCTAATCCATGTGTGTGCCTATTTTCAATCCTACTATGTCCATCACTTTTAAATTACTTTGCTTCTAGGCAAATTACTTATCCATGCCTATACATCTGGATAATCCTATCTTTCCATAGACCTGTAAGGATATACAAGCATAAAACCCTTTCCTGCTCTATATACCTGATCCTTTACACTCAGGCAAGGCAATATGATGAAATGCAGAACGATAAGTAATGGCATAGTTTTATATAAGATATGAATTTTCAGTTCTGTATTTTATTCTGTCAGGCAGTCCTTACATAACAACATCACAGCAGGAGAGCCAGAAACTATGGTCTCCATTTTCCAGCTTATTGTGGTAAACATAAATGTTAGTATGATGCTGAAGTTATTTTGCATTTCAGGTGGGAATTTAGTGCTTGGTTTTTATTATCCTTTTGTTCATATCACATATTCTATGATTGTAGGAGCTCTGTCACAGAAATGCCATTGTAATTAGACAGTACTGAAAACTTTTTCCTGGAAGCAGTAATTAAGCAACAAGCTCTGTTCTCCTGCAGTAAACAATAGAGTACAGCACAACCTTCACAGAGTTTTGGTGGGATAACAAGCTGGGGGTGGGTGGGTAGGAACTCCCAAGCCAGAGGCTCAGCTCCTCAGAGGTCTTCCCACCAAGAGGTATGACTAAACCAGACAGATTCACATAATTAGAAGAGTCAGAAGGAGAGAGAGTAGAAAAAAAAATCTGTTGGAAATGAACCTGACATCTTCACTCAAAATAGAAAACACTTCTCAGAAAGTGCACTGTCAGCAATGCAACACTGTCAAATAAGAACAGGCTTTTGCTCAGAAGGAAAAGGGAAACTTTTCTAAGCTGACTAGGAGTCAGTTTAGATATCCTGTTATTTATCTCAGTTGAGGCAGCTGTGTAACAAAGAGGTCAGGGTGTGAAGACACTCAGACTAGTGTGATGCTTCAGGCAGATTTATGCACCTACTACAGTGTTTAAGTTCAGGACAACAGTGAGCAATTGAGCCCTTTTACACTCTAAAACTGCCAAAGCATGACTTTTTATCCAGACTCTGAGAAAAGCAAGTCTTTTGTAGGAATAGAGATCCCATCACTCTCTGAAAAGCATAGTAGCTGTATTGTGGAAAGTTAATATTAATTTTCTTTTGGATTTCACAGTATTAATTGTGCAAGGGACTGAATTAATCCTGAGATGGGTTTTCAGGAGGGACTTGTACAGTGTCCAGAAAAGGATCTCATGATTTGGCTCACAGTGCATAGAGGAACAAGTTGTTTGGGCAAGAATGATGTTTTGTCTTTTAGCAAGCTGCTTGGTCACTCTAATCCATGTTCTTGTTTTAAAGAAGAATAAATTTTCTGTCTCATGATTGAGTGTTGTTTTTAGGACCTACTGAGCTTTTGTAGTGCATGTGACACATTTTGAAGAGGGAATCTAAACACATGAAATGTTTCTGGGTAAAAGTCCTTCACTACCAACTTTTGGATTTCACATCAGTCCATTTCAAGTGTCCTGTGCTGATGTAATGAGCCCACTTTGTGTCCTGCATTTGATACCATGCTACAAACAAGTTCCTGAGACTTGAGACTTCGTCTTTGGATTATGTCATTTTGGTTTAACCTAAGACTTACTTTGCTCCAAGTGAAAAAGTAAAAACCTCTTTTGGGACACATTTTTAGCTGCAGAGAAGCTGTGAATTTAGCCATTGTTCAGCAAAGGAGGAATGGCCTGTGTTTCAATACACAGCATTCACTCACAGGGAAATAGTTGCTCTTATAGCTTATTTCCCATCTGTTTTGCAGCCAGAGGAAAAAAATAAAAAAGACAGGTGAGAGAGCATCTAGGGAGCAAGGGTTGCAGACATACTCACAGAAGATGTAGAGTGGCTTGTGGTAGGAGTGGAGAGTGCTCTTTGCTTTCATCCTGCTTCCGTGCCAGCCAGCATTGCTTAGGAGAAAGGCAGGGGATGAAGCCTGAAAGGGTCTGCCAAAAGCACAGCTCCCACCTCACCCTCCGTCCCAGACCATGGAAGCTCTTGGCCTGTTGAGAAAGAAGGTTACCCTGTTCAAAGGGCTCTACCTTCTATACTCTGGGGACCTGAAACAAATTTGCCTAGGAAATGATCAGTGCCTTGTGGTGCTTAGTGGAACACTGTTTATAAAGGGGCTACTTTAATGAGCACCCCTAGGCTTTCCCTGCTCCCTTAACGCAGTTAATGGATTAGTTCATTCAGAACAACTGAGGGGACATACAGGCTGGGAACTGTAACTTTGCAGTATAAAAGGCTAGAATATCTTGAAGGCTCAGCACAGGGATATGGCTAGATTATGTCTAGATTATGGGTACAGACACATTCACAGTTTGTAGGGGTAAAAAGAGACTGCATGCACAGAGCATCAGAATGACCTCCATTACCTGCCAGTGTGTGGGCTTTTATTCCACAGTGAAAGATAATTGCAGATTGCTTATCTTTCAGCTGAAGAGAAGCATGCCTCCCTCCTGTTTGAGGACTAAGCACTGGTACACAAGCAATTACAGTAGTTCAACAGATACGCTGTAAGTTCACCTTCTAATTCACCCTCCAATGACTCATTCATGTGCCTACACCTTGTATTTTTATCAAAAGCCCTTCAGCTTGCTTTAGGTCCCCTGATTCAATTCCTGCTAGTGTTAAAGGCTGTTTCCTGTGTAGAAGGCTCAGCTGCTATAGAGCTTCACTTCTGTAGCCCTGAGCAGTGTGAACTTGCAGCCAGCTCCAGCAAGACCAGCAGATGCCATTCTGAGACTTTGGTGGGAATGGCCAGTAGGCAAGTTTAGTAATTTCCAATTTTCTCATCTTTCACTTTTTATGAAGTATTTCCTTTTCCTCTTGTACAGCTTATCCATATTGATTTCTTCCTTCTTTGCTTAAGGGAGAAAATGAAGAATCCTTACTCTTCATGTCCTGATGAAAAACCTTGGAGCAACCATCTGTTGAACTTACTCTTGCAGACCAGACAAGACTCCTTCTTGGCATACTGCCATGAGTGTTGAGACTACCATGCTCTGATTAGATAGTATGTAATTGCTGAGATGGCACCCAAGATCCAATTGCTGTTAGAAATATAACACTGTGAATCATATTAACATAACATCAGAATACAAATCCATATCTCTATGAATAGTTTTCAGACACTGTCAACTGAAACAGGGACCATATCACATTTTTATCTTCTATTCCCAAATCTACCAGCTGTAGCTGAAGGTTTGTTTAGGTACCAAAGAGTATTTTATTTTCTAGAAGGGATTCAATAAGCAAGAAATAATGGAAAAGGGAAATCACAGGTGATCTGCCCATTCCACCTGGATCCAATTGCATCTAATCAGTTGTTCTGGGTAGAAATTGCTGAGTTATGGGCATTTGGTATGAAATGACTAATGTCCTTCAGGTAGACAAGTCAAGTCTAGACTTGAGTCAAGTTTTGACTCTAGAGAGAGATCCGTTGAAGTAAGATCTGACATTTTGCCCTAAAAGTGTAAAGGAGTTTTTGAGATTACAAATGCTTTTACTTGAAACATTCTCAGCTTCCTCAGAACAGATGGGTCTCACTAAGAACAGAGCCAAAGCAGGCTGCCGGTATAACTCATCTTTTTTAGTACAGAGCCAGGTAACTTTTCATTTTTCCTTCACTCACTAAGTTTTCTGTCAGCCAGCATGGTTTCTGCAGTTGCTTGGTGTGGCTGTAGAAGTTGGAGTGTCTAAGGAAAACTAAGTGAACCTTACCCATTTTCTAATTTACAGACAATATCCTTCTGAAAATGTGAACTCTGTCAGAAGTCAAAGAGAAGCCCAAGAAATGCTTGCAGTGAAAGGCCTTTCAGTGCTGAATTCACAGTTTCCTGCTCAGACTTGAACCTTAACAGCTGCGACTTGGGGAGCCAGGAGAAGAGCGTGTCCCCAGGAGCATAGGAGGGCAGAGCTTCTGCTGGCTGCCCATTGCCTTTTCCACTACAAACACAGTGAAAGACAAGAGGTGAGGCAAACTTTGCTTCACTAAGTATGTAGCTCTAATAAAACCTCTACCGGGGCACTGAACGCAACAGTATACAGTGCTGAGTGAAACTTAAAAGGTTTTCTGTACAGCTTGACTGCTTTTCTGATGTGCAGCCAAATTGTATCTCTTGAGCATACAGAATAGGCTGGAAATTGCGTGCACACAATCCTACCTCTATAAGGCGTCTACCTTCTGTTGCAAATGGAAACATCACACTAATAGGTTTGTGGTGGTGTGTCTAGGTTTCCAATTTCAGTCGTAGACAGTTTTAAGAAAAAGATAACTAAAATGGGATTATTTTTTAACCCCTCTGCCTCCCACTCCCTACCTCCAAAGAGTTTGGTTGGAGCTTTGTGAAAATAATTGCTTTTACGTTTGTTCCAGTCTTTTCACTCCTAGGGAATAGAATACTTCAGCATAGGCCAGACCCCATATTTGCTGGAGTTAGTGCTCTGTCTGCCATGACTGCCAATGACTGAGTCTCCATGCTGCATGTCAGCTGTTCACACAAGACAGAGTACCCTCTTCCTGCCTTTTGAAGGCTTTTTAGGCAGCCTGACCTGCAGCCTTGCTACATCTTGGCTTTCTGATATGTTATTTTAGTAAATACCCTTTCAGTACTCTAGCAGAGGGCTTTAAATTCCTCCAGGGTTGTTCATACCATCCATGGTCGCACATCCTCTTCCTACAACCAGATCCCGGCTCCCATTTCTGCCTGCTGGTTGCTGCTACCCATGGCAGCTGGAAGCTCCTGGCCCCTGACACCCATCCAGCAAGCTGATAGTGTTAGGTTGTCCCTCAACATTTCAGCCCACGCAAGCTGCATTAGCACAAGCCTGCTACTTGCACCATGCACATCCGTGTGACTGGAGGCAAAGCTGGTGCCTGCGGCCTGGCCAGCTGCTCCAAGGAGGGCAGGAGAAAGAGGGAACCAAGGTCTGCTGCCCCACGAGCATGGCCTCCTGCTTGTCCCATGCTGCCCAAGGAGGGGTGCCTGGATTAGAGTCTTGGCCCCTGTTCAAATACTTAGCGTGTGTGGGCTTGCATAAGGAAGGGTTTAAATAACAAATAAATTAACTCTTCTCCAGTTTCTTTGTTAATAATACTCTTTCACATGGAAACTCAGGAGGAGTGCAGACTGTAGTTAAATAGCAGTGAAGCCTGCCCTTTTGAGTGCCAGTCCCTCTCTGTGCAGTCCTCTCAGATTTCCTTATCTCACATCCTCTCTGTAACTTTTCAGTGTCCAGACTCACCACTACCATTTTTCATACCCTGTGGAGCAATTATAACCTTTAATAATAACAGCTACTGGAGTATTTTTCCCTAAGGCAAATAGAAAACAAGGATGGCAGCTCACCAGCAACCTGAGTAAAAGAATTCTATATACTGTGCAAAACACATTAGAAAGCTCACAGCTACAGGTGGGAAAGAAATTTCCTTTATGTTGGAGAACACTTTCATCCTCATGAAATGTACATAATGCAGATGATTTATATACATGGCAGCTCCAAATATTTGCAAATACAGACACATGCATATTCATAACCCTAGAAATATTCCTAATGCACCCATCATCAAAGGGTAAATATGTTGCACAAAAGCTCCACTGGGGCTGACTGTGATACCTCAACCCTCTTCATAATTGAGTGCACACAGATTTGGGGATGTTCTCCCCAGCCAGTTCAGTTTCCACTTGTAACTGTGTACACAAGAAATATCATTTAACATATACAAATTCAATGTTGATCATGTTCATGCACAACAGGCAGACACTGATAACCTGTGTACAGAGGCAATGTGGACAAGAAATGCAAGCAAAAACATGTCCATACACAGATTTTGAGGGACGCTAGAGGACTGTTTATGGTCTACAGTTTCAGTCATGCTCATTGTCTCTAAGGATTTCTTTGCCAGTTGCTTTCAAAGTAGAGTTACTCTTCTTCTCCTGTTTCAGCCCTTAAATCTTAAACATTAGGGAAAGACTATAGAAAGACAAAATATAAAATATCCTTCACAATACAGATGAGAGTGAAGCTGTGTCTAGCAGGGCAAGTTTTATGTCCTGCAAATGCTATATGTGTAGGGCACTCAAGCAATGACTTGAGTTAATATGAACGTACATTGTTCCATTGGGGCATTAAAGTAAATTGGGTTCCTACTCATTTATATCTTCAGGATCTGGGCCACTTATTTCATGCTGTATTTTCATTGTATTTAGCGTAATATTGCTCTGAAATATGCAGTTAATTATACAACTTCCTGTTTTAAATTCCATAGTAACTATTCTCCTGCCAGAAGTGGATTGCTTTTAATAGGATTGTGTCCCTTTTTGGCAATATGTGGTTATGTATACTCCATTCCCATCCTTATTATTCATATTCTGTATCAAGAGAACACAAACTCACAGGGTGAAATTCAGCCTGTGATAAAGTCAGTGGCAGGCCTCCCAGGCATTCAGGAAGGCTAAGTTCCCATCAGGGTTTTTGCATTCCCACCACACCCTTCTGCTTGTCAAGCTAATGAAGCATGTCCACTAATTGCACTGGAGGGGAAAGCCTGGTCTGTCTATAACCCTAAAACACAGTCACATCATTTTTCCTCAAAGCAAGTAGGTCTGGCTATACCCTTTGAATCTCAGAGTCTGTCTTGCACTTTTAACCTCTGGCTGTAGACACGCAGCATCCATCAGGAGATGCCTCCCTCCAGTACAGCTCCGAAGCAACCAACTCTCTATCCACCACTGCCTAAACACATAGCAGGTGAACAGAGCACCTCCCAAGGAATATGTGAAGGATGCAGATCTGACAGCACAGACTTCACCATCACTTTTTTTTTTTTCTTATCCCATCTGCTCTTAGGCTGAATAGCTCCCTTTTGACAGGGGTAATGCCTGTGGGTGTAATCTGGCAGCCTTGCAGATTCAAAGTATGCCTCAATTTTTCTCCAGGGTTAATGTTCTTTATTTTCCTTTTGCTTTAATGTGCATTTGTTGGGAATTGCAAACACTTTTGTGGCAAGCACAATCACTACCATGCATAAGGCTAAATGCAGACTTATTTCTTTGTGAAATGTAACAAATATAAATATAGAAAGACAAGCACATATATACATATATATATATACACACAGATATGGATTTATATAATACAAGATACTGTATTCTTTTTATGATAGAAACCTAACAAAATAAGACTGTAATATTTAAGTGTAGCTGATTTACCTGCACAAATACATTCTGTGCTAAGAAATTTTTTGGTTCACACTCTGGACTTTCCTCTGGAAAACATCATTTGAAGAATTCACTACTAGGTAAAATATTTGCTACCGAACTCTTTCACAAGCAGATTTTTGTAGCTTTATGATACCAAAAGTGCAAATTAATTATACCTTTCCTGTGAAGGATTTTTGCAGAAAAAAAGGAAAAAAAAGGAAATGGCATTTCTATGTCTTTTCAATTAAAACATTTTACGCTTTATATCTGATATGCCATACCTGAGATGTGTTCTTCTACAGGGCATATGCAGCTCTGCCTTCATAACTGATACTACTTGTCAAACAGCAAGGTACCTTCTGCATGTAAGAGTTAATAACTGAGCTAGGAAGACCCATTAGTGGAGAGAATACACTGTGAAGCCTTAAGATAGAAAATAAAAGTAAGGTCAGGAATGAAATGTTCAGTAGCAGTCAATATAGCGATTAGAGACAAGGAGTTTCAGAAATGTCTCAGAAGGACAAAAAGGTTGCATCAGACCACCAGAAGATGTGACAGGCTGTCCTAGTTTTGGCTGGGATAGAGTTAATCATCTTCCTAGTAGCTGGTATAGTGCTATATTTTGGGTTCAGTATGACAAGAATGTTGGTAACACACTGATGTTTTCAGTTGTTGCTAACCAATGTTTAGACGAAATCAAGGATTTTTCAGCTTCTCATGCCCAGCCAGCGAGAAGGCTGGAGGGGCACAAGAAGTTGGGAGGGGACACA
>JANZLQ010000079.1:55583112-55596083 GCA_026212715.1 Elanus axillaris | reverse complement strand
CCCCAAGTCTAGGACTAGGAGTGGATCCTGCCACTCCTGGGCTCCTCTTTGAGAAGGAGTCTAGAAAGCAAAGGGGTCCACTCTGAACCTTGTGACTCAATGGGAAGGCTGTCCTTATTTCCTTCTCTGAATTGATCCCCCAAATAAGTAAGGCTTACACATGGTTAGCACATATTGTACAGTTTACTGACATAATTTCATGTTCCTTTTCCTGTTTCTTTTTCTGTATGTTCCTTCTCCTTTCAAGTGACAGCTTAATGAGATGATGCAATGTTCATATTGATAAGTTCAGTTGTACTTGGGCAAGGTTAGCTTGGCTGAATAAATGTTGACTGTTGTTGAACTCCCCTGGTGTCACTTCACCTTAATTCTGACAAAAGAAATCCACGAACCTGAGTCGCTCCAATCTTGGGATACGACAAAGGGCTGAAGAGCCATTTGTGATACCAGGGGTGGGACTGTTCACCCCAGCAGATGAAAGCAGTGCCCCCTAGTTTACCAGTTTTGCAAATAACTCCCCCTTGTAGCTTATGCTATGAATAAATATCATCACTTTTACTGGAGGGTAATACCAACTTCTTAATACGTGTTATAATCTAGATTTATGCTACATATCAATGGGACAAGAGGATTCTTTCAGTCAAGAAGTGTTCTTCCCTCACATGTCAGGATGCAGCCTGAGAAGATTCATCCACCTTTCGCAGAAACAAGGAGCTCTTTATTTACAGGCCTCCCTGCTCAGTATGATCTGGAGCCAAGGCTGCCCAGCAGTGTTTACGTTGGACAAAAACACCGGATCTACACTTGCATGGGTTTTGTTACCTCAAAAGGTCTTTCCAATTTATACACCCATGGATCTTACTCTCCTCCTGGCTGGGTGCAAAATCCAAATTTTCTCTCCATTTGCTTAGTGTTCCTAACAACCTGGCAGCACACAATAATTGTACACAGATGGTTATAGGATATGGTTTTATAAAGGAGGGAGTTTTACAGCCCTTGGTTTTAGTGTGTCTCAGTGCAATTTAATGGTAGAGCAGAGCCAGTCGTGTCACCACGTGCTGATGCTCCTGCCCAGAGAGCACTGCAGGAGCAAGCAGGAGCTGTCCAAGAAAAGATTTGGCCCAAGTGTTTCCTTTAATGAGACAACATTGTCAAAACAAGAAGCTTATTACCAGTGTAAAGGAGAGAAATGTCTGTAGGAGATGAAGGTTTTGATGGTTCTTAAAGTTTTCTGATTAGCCTGATTTGTGCTTAGTGCAGTAGAAAAGGAGAGCTGGAAAGGCAACTTTTCACCACCTTTGAAAACCTGAACAATTTTTCTTTAAATACCTGAAAGTAGATTTAGGAGCTTAGCATTAGCCACCAAGCTTTGTAAATGCTGGCCAATAATAATGACAGATTTTCCCAGCTGTATCTTAAATCCGTTGTTTCTTGTTATAACCTCATTAAGTAAGAAGCATGATAGATTTTTCTTTAGCACATCCCTTTGAGTTTCTGTAGTCAGTTGTCATCTATCTGTTATTCTCCACATCATATATTGTATGTGTTACCCTCTCCTGAGCTCTAGAGGAGGCCCCAGACAATTCTAGCACTGCAGATGTGTGATTTTGGCAGGACCACTCAGTTGCTGTTCCCCAGAAACAATCCTGCCTCAGCGCAGGGATGAAATGTTGCAGCAGATCCTTTATAATTAGCTGTGAATGCTGAAGGGAGAAGTCCTTCCCCAGAGTTGCCATTGCACTGCTGGACCCTTCTCTCTGTAAGGTGGTGAGAAAGTGTCTATTGACCAAAATTATACTGAATCAGATGCAAATAATTCAGAGAGCCTTTGAGGACTTGAATACAATTTCAGATTATTATTATTATTATTATTATTATTATTATTATTATTATTATTATTATTATTATTATTATTATTATTACTCTTTAGCAGAGTAAACTATGTTGCGCTGAGCTCTGAGCTGCCATGACAAGGCTATTATCAGCTTCTAACCAGTTAATTTAAAGCCACTGCAGACTCCCTGCACTGTCCATCTCTTTCTGTCCAGATACCTTTTGAAAAGACACACTCTCACACTCTCCCTGTCTGCGTTTTGATCAAATACATGCCCGAAAGTGCCACAGCATGTTAATAAACCTTCAAAGCTGTTCAGCTGAGTTCTTTAACAACCAGAGTACCTGGAGCCCTGGGATGGTTGCAAACAGCAGGTATCCATGGGCTAAATGCGTGAACATTTCTGACAACAATGCATGCAGAGTGACACAGAGTGTCTATCCTTGTATATCTTTCTGGATTTCCCACATGCTTCACATCAAGCCAGCCATTTGCAGCTTGGAAGTATAGAAAAGAATGTGTCAGAAGACAAAATGAAAGCATATAATACTGCTGCAGACAAGAATATATATCTACTGGCCTACTTCTTAAGTAGATCTGACTTTTATTTGTATGGACAACCTATTTCTTTATTGGAGATATGGCAATTCTCACATTATGGAACACTATAATTTAAAATACAATTTTGATTAATATCACTCAAAAATTAAACACTGAGAGAGGTCAGTTCCTTCCAAGGAGGAAATTCAAATCCACTGGGGAAGTCACAGACAACATATGTAAACTCTTTTGTGGATGGAAAATGAAACATCCCAGAACATCATTATTCCTCACTACTTCCTGAAATCTGTTCCTCAAATCCCCCAAACTAACAGCCCAGTGGATTTATGATTAACCAAGAGGTCCGTGGGTTTCTCAGAGCATTCACCCAGCTTTGTGAGGAAGTGAGGGATTACAGGGAACTACACAGGCAGGTCAGCCAAGGTTCACGTCTTGACTTAACTGCAAAGTGATGGTGACATTTTCCAGATATTTATGGGGAGTTCATCTGGGGAGATGCTCATTTTATAGACACAAAGTGGAATTTCCTGAAGCAGGTATCTCCAGTGCCATGTACTTCCTTGCAGAGTAGCAAACACTTCCATCTCATCAGCCTTTTCAAAGACACTTGAAATATGAAGGAATGGCACCATGCTCTGTAGGGGAGGGAGGAGAAAGCTGAGACGTACCCTTTGTCCACATCCATGCTGCACACTCAGCCACCACCCACACATGCTTCTTGTACTAAATAGCTTCCCAAAATGATGCAAGAAGGAGGTGGAGGTATAGTTCCTTCCTCTCCACACCAGGAAACTGTGGGGGTCCTTGCTAGCAAGGGGTGGACAATACCTCTGTAGAGTCAACCCTGAGGCAGGGGATTCCAGAGACTCAACACATTCATTAAGGGAGGTCTGTGACTCCAAGGCAGGCTGGTGCAATTCCTCCTAAAGCTCTGGAAAGCATTGATAACTGCCTTCTGCTGTGAAACAGTGTCACTATAAATTTTAAGGTTGATATCAGCAGCAGTGCATGCAGGAGACTGCCTAAAAGCAAATGCTATACTTCCAACTCTAAATCTCTTGCTACTCCTTAAAATTCCAGATGGTCAGTTTATGCAACTGTCTAATTGTTCTTGATAAAAAGCCAGACGTCTGCATGTTGCTTTTCAGATAATTAAAAAAGAGCAGGTCTGGACCATAGGTGGCTTCCAGTCTGGATCAGACACAACACAGCAAGGGTTGCGAATGACCCAGTTGAGAGTGAGGGCTGGAGAAGGTGAGGACTGGAAGAGTGAGAGATCACTCAAGACCCTTCTTGCATCCACTGGTTGTCTACATTCTCAGGAGACATTCAGAGTAGAAGTTTAAATGGAGATGATTTTAAACAGGTCAGTGCTCTGTGGGCATGAACTAGTTCAGCACTACTCAGAAAATTATGGTCACAGTTGTTGCAATTGCTTGATTTCTATGCATTCAGATATAGTATTTGTTGAAAGATAGGAACAGTTTTCCCTTGAAGAATATATTATTGCTTCTTGCCACAGCTGTTCATAAGTGTTTCCAAAAATGAAACCACTCCTGCCAGCCCTCATTTTGCTATCATTGTTTTTTATAATGGTTAGAAAAAATGTGTAGGCAGATTTTCAGATCATCATTGCTCCATTTCCCTCTAGTCTGCAGCTACAGAGGATCTCCCTCTCTTACCTTTTGGGCAACAGTAAGTTCTTCAAGGAAGTTCTACAGATTTTTGGTACTCATGGTGGGGTGTAGACTCAATTGAAACTGTAGGTTCTACTCTCCATTATATAGCAAGATCCGGCCATTCAGTTTTCTATTTCTATTTCTGTGATTTCTATTGCAATATTTATACATATATCTCTGTAACCTAAATGTAAAATCTGTTGACTGACTGATGCTGAAAGGAGCCCGTTCTTGTAGATCCTTATAGAACAAGGAAGATTTTATACCTGATATGAACAGGTTGTTTTGCACCCACTGTCTTGCCCAGGAGTATCTTGCAGTTAGCAATACTCAAAGCAATAGCGAAGAACAGGGATTACCATTCAGCACAGTGAGCACGACCATATAGAGGGGGAAACACAGCTGTCTGATGTTAATATGTTAGCTATTCTAAGGTGGACATGCCTGCAGCAGGACTGTATTCTTTCTCTCTTTAGGACAACTTTTAATTAATACTTTTTTCTTTTCACATGTATTTGGTCATCTAGTGCCCACACAACTTTATAACTTTGATAAAAGGATCCAAATATTTTGATTTGTAATATAATTCTCTGGAGACAGATGTAAAGGGCTTGGACCATTCTGACCATAGCCTGCTGTTGCACCACTGTCACTTCAACTGATCATAAAACTCATTTATTTTGCCTCAGCAAAAATGTAGTTTGCCAGGCATAGTTCTCTGTGTGTAACAGAGAGAGCATAAATCCCATTACCTGTAAACAAGTTTTGTGCATCTACCTCCCATACAGACATTTGGAAAATATATTCCCATAGGCCTCTGCCCAGGGAGCTCAGTTGTGTTGCTGGCTTTAAAATTGATTTAAAGGCAAGAGCATAAACTTTTAAATGCGGATTTTATCACTGGCGTGCACAAACCCTGGATCAGGGCAACAGCATTTCAGAAAAGAAAAAAATCGATTAACAAAAGGGGTTTGTACAAGAATGCCTGTGGCTTAAGTTACAGTATTTGTTTAATTAAATTTGTTCTGCTGAAACCTTTTAAAACCTGGAAATCACTATCACAAATTCTTTACTGTAGTCAGGACAGTGTAACTATAACAGGTTTTGGACCACTTTCCTAATACTCCTTTTCTCTGTCTTTCCTCTTTTGGGTTAAAAAAGTAGAAGCAGCACCTCTGAGCCACTCTCTGCTATGTTATCTACTGAGAAAGAGGGATGACTCCCCCCAGCATTTCCACCCATATGCATTTGCCATCTGGATGTTTGTTTTCTTTTTTCTTGCATGAAAAGGTAGTACATTGGATGAAAACAACACCTGAATAGGATCTGGCCAGCA
Organism: Elanus axillaris; assembly: GCA_026212715.1. Taxonomy (NCBI): domain Eukaryota; kingdom Metazoa; phylum Chordata; class Aves; order Accipitriformes; family Accipitridae; genus Elanus; species Elanus axillaris. Next base: position 55,590,673 of record JANZLQ010000079.1, on the reverse strand, counting down.
GGCCACTAGCCAGAATACACTGTAGTGTCAGTGCCAGTGTAAAGGTCTGTGACCCACTTAGATACCCAGCACTTCGCAAAGGTTGAGGCTGTAAAACACGAATGGTGTGCCTGCAATTCACGTACCAGGATGCAGTACTTTAGCTTCCTTTATAGTACTTACATCCTGGCTTCTCTCTTGCACAGACTCAGCATAATGTTACATTATCAACAGGGTCTAAATAGTTGGCAGAAGCAAAGTGCAATGATTTCAGTGCACAGTGCTTCTAGGAGAACACAGGATTATCCTGTTCCCCAAAACTTCTGTCTGTGAATGCTTAAACCCTAAGATATAGCGTCTATCAATAGAGGGTGAGGTGTGAACCTCTGAGGGAGTTAAATACTACAGTGCTGGAGCTCTGAGAAGGGTGGATGTACTCAAGGTGTCTGTTTATCAGAGGTGCAACCTGCCTGTCAACATGAGGACCATGCACTATGGGGATCATGCACCAGTGGCAGTGGATGGGAATCCCTTGGATGCAATTCCTTCATACCAATGTCTCCAGGTACAAAGATCTGCACCTGACCTGGGATCCATCAGGGAATCTGGCTGAGGGGTTCTCGTCGTTAGAGTCAGTGGAAATCTGGAAAGTACAATTGATGGAGTCTTAAGTGCTTGTCGTCTTGTCTTGAACTAGGTGTCTAAATTAAATCAGGATAATTTTAACTTCTTTAAATTCAGGAATAGGATTAGCTAGGAGTATACAGAGTTTTAGTATCAAATGAGCCAGCAGGAAGATGTTTCCAGCCTTAATAATGGAGGGGAAGCAATAAGAGAAATCATTTAATGATAGAGATTCTGTGTGTGCTATCATCCCTCTGCATGCAAAACAAATGGTGCTAAGGCTTAATTACCTTCTCACTTGAAGCTCATGAGAGTTCAGATAAGTAGTTTTGAGATAAATACATTTCCAAAGAAGCTTTGCTGGTCCACACAAGGGGCATTTGCCAAATGGATTATTGGACATGTACATATTTAGCTGCTTGATGGTAAAGAAACTCTGTGCACATAAATGTTCCATTTCTGGTTGCACTTTTGCAAGTGTCAGCTAGTATCAACAGTTTTTTCTAAACTCCTTTTCTCATGACTGCCACTACATCTCATCATGAAATGTAGTTTCAAGAGGACACTCAGATGGTGAATGATTTTTTAAATGGGTTGGTTTAATATGCTTTGCACTTTAGTCATGGCAGGAAATACTTCTTTCTTCATGAGCGTCTGGCTCTGTGGGCTTCAGCTCTGTGGGCTGAGTGTAGCAAGAATCTTTCATTGCTTTCAGACTGTCAGAGTTCCTCCCATCTGGCAATCAGGAAAGTGCAGAACAAAAGGGTGTTTCCAACAAACACCAGCTTCAGCAAAAACTTTTTTTTAAGTTTTCAACCAATTTTGGGTCTGGATCATAAAGCAAAATGAATGGTACAATATGTGAAGAGCTGTGCTGTGTAAACAGATTGCTGTTGATGTGTGTTCCACAGCTGGACTTACAGCCACATTAACTTGTTCTGATGCGATAAAATTTTAACATTCAGGCTTCATGTGCCAGCTGATAAATGATGGGGGACAAATTAAAAACGGTTTCATTAGCATGAAACAACACTGCATCAAGAGTCTGTCAATTAGGTGCTAGCACAGGACATTGTCATTATACAAGTGCCTTTTGGCTATAAATGACTGTCCAGCAACTCTACTAGAAACCTTGGTCTAGAGGATTGCTAGTAGGAGGCTGATTTCAAAGTTCATTAGGCTAAAACTTGGCAGACCAGCGGTCAGGCCAGATGTGCATTTTTTATTTTCCAAAGAATTGTATCAATCCGTTCAAGACCTTTGATCTAGACTTTGGCAAACAGCTTACAATTCTCAAAGTTTCATATGCAAGTTTTTATTCCAAACTTTAGGTTAACAATGGTTTCCTTAAAAAAAAAAAAAAGAAAAAAAAGGCCTTGTAAGCAGCTAGCCCATCAAAATAGGTGTATTGGCCTCCTACATTTTCCCCCTTCCCCCTCCTTAAATATTGCTTGCAAATGGCAGATAACAAAAATGCACGAACATGCCTAGTAGCCTTGTTGCCATGCTTCAGTGCCAAATTGAAACCATGCCACCCTATAACAAACCTTGACCTGCAGTGTAATTGCTCCATTTTTCATGGTTTCCTACTTTGTCCTGGCCATTTCAAATTGCAGTGACCTGCCACCCACTATTCCAGACAAGTTGCCAGCCAGGAGTCCAGCTTTTAAATGAAACAGGGGTTTAACTCCAAAATGGCATGAAGAATTTAACTGCTTCAAGATGTACCATGTATTGCTAACCAAAGCCTGGAGTGCTACCTAATATATGACATCCCCATGGAAATGTCAGCAAATGCTACTGCGGTGCAGAAATAGCAGAAGCTGCCTACAGTAAAGGGAATGAGGGGGAAGATTATAGCTGTACTGCTGAGCTTCAATGCTGGACATTTTCAAAATGGGTCTGCAACTACAGCTAGATTTTTACTAATCATGTCACATATTTCCAGAGGATTTTGTACACTGAACAATATAATCATCAATACAATGAAAAAAGACATTGGATCATTAAAATGTATTTTTAATGGACAACTAGTTTTCTAAAGCAGTAGTGAGTGAGCCTCAGTGGAGACAGAGTTTCATGCTGACATCTAAAACCACAGACTTTCTACAGTCCTCCTGATACTTTTGGAGGTTCCTCTTTGTGCTTAGACCTGGATTAAAGTAAAGGTGCTGTAAATGCTCTTCACAGGACCCTAGCTCCTTCAGATGCACAAGGGTCTAATTTTAGCTTTCAATAGTGTTTAGGATATAATATCCGTTTCTAGCCCAAGCTGATACAAAGCACACCTTGAAAATATAATTGTCTGCCTTTCTCTGCAGGCAGCCTGGAACAAGGATTTGTGCCATATAAACCATATGGGCGTCATAAGCACTGTAATATTTAACTCCGTCGGTGTACTGGTTACAGAGGGAGCCCATGGCAGAAGAAAATGCTGGCTAGCCTGAAACACCCTCTAGCACAGACATAGCATATGCTTAGCCAGGCTTAGTGCAGACCAGACATATGGTGTAGCTTTAACAGAGTAAGTCAGCAGTGCCACTCTGGCCGGCCTGAGGAAGGCTGCTGCCCGGCCTGGAAGAGAGGGCAGTGCGGCTGCAGGATGCTAAGGAGACTCCTTAATCCAGACCGTCTGGACTGGGAGGATGAGCCCATGTTGCTTGCTCAGACAGAGCTCTCGGGACTTCCTCAGAGCTGGCGATGCTTTCAGCTGACATTGCTGGCACCAGTACGGTGCGAGGGGAGATACCAGCTCTCTGAGCAATGCACCCTCCCCGGCTTCTTGTGCTATCCTAAGGCAAAAAAGCATTTTCTGGGGGAGAGGCACCTGCTCCTCCTAGCTGAATCTGCTTGGCCCAGCAGAGACTCTTTCAGCTATAAAGAGGGGCCGGGTTTTTGCATGCTGTCAGGCTCTTCAGCACTGTTTCTTGATGAACGGTATTAATAAGGCAGGTGTTTTACCCAGCCCAGTTGGTGTTTTTCCCCTGGAGAGGTGTAATCCAGGGGTGTGGGAGAAGGATGTTCGTGTAGTAAATCTTTTATTATTTAAATAGGAAACATTTTTTATAGGGGATATGAGCAGTGTTTAAAGGCTACAGAGCTAGACACTCCAGGGATCAGCTGTAAACGAAGGTTAAGCCTTGTGAAGGCTTCTACCTTGGCTTTTTTATTGGGTTTGCTATTGTGACTGAGGCCTTGATGTTTTATAACCGTGGCCATATGGTTATGTGGTTTTGGAGAAGAGGATTTGGCAAAGGGCAGAGGAAAGGGGGGAGGGATGGGAGGTGGTTGTTACTGCTGCAGTGGAATGAGCATGTTCAACTTTCCCATTCTGGTGTGTCCTAACTTATAGCATATGGACACCAATTCCATAGTCTTTATGGGGAAATCACATGGGCATTGTTAAATCATATAATCTAAAGTTTGAAAGAGAAAAATAATAAGGTGATTAAGGACAACCTGAAGCTACTTCATAATGTGATGCTGAGGGGATGGAATCACCTTTCACTACCAACCTAGGACAAACACTAACTGCTGAGTGCAGGGAAGAGGTAGGTGGTGGATTTTTTCTGATTTTTTTTCAATAGGGCAGCTGCTTATGTTCTTTCCATTTACAAGGGAGACAGATGCACAGAGCAAGAGCTTCAATGCCTTCTGCAGAGAGGTCTATTAGTTCTGAGCTGAAAGTGAACCATGCTAATTTTAAAGCACTGCAATATAGCCATTTTATTTCCTCCAGCTGTGGGTCTTGACTTTCAGAGGGGGGGCAGAAAGAAAAGGCAAAATAAGGACTGGGAAATATAAAACCACAGGATGCCTGTCAATACCTACTCTTGAGTTAGGAGACTCTGAACAGGACTAGAATTGAAAGAAATTGTTAAGTATTGCACTGCCTCCCCCTGGAAATAAGCACAATCCTTGTTCTTCTCTAAATATTTAGGACAAACAATCCAAGAATTCCTTTTCCACCTGAAGTTTTTCTTTGAATGTTAAAAATATGGAGAGTGCCTAGAGTATCCTAACAGAGTGCATGTGGTAAGGCCTGCTATTCCAATTCTTTTCATCAGAGGTATCAGTGGGAAAAAGTTTTCAAAGACACAAAAGGGAATTGGGTACTTACTTCCTACCCACTGCCTAAATCCCCTCTGTGCCACTGGAGACCTCTCCTTAGATGAATAACCAATGAACTCTGAAGAACCCATTTCCAGATGTGAAGCTGGATTTATGATACTAGAAATTCTCAACAGCAGCAAAGTACTGAATTTATAGTTCATGTTTGGATTCTTTCAAAAAGGTTTACGTGCTAGAATTTTGTTGGGGGTTTCCCTATTAATCGATATAAAAGTTAAGATGAGGATAAACATCAGAGAGTGATTGGCAGGTGCCCACAGGTTTGCAGGCATTTGCTTTGGTGACGTTTATGAAGTGTTAGAGAAGCTGAGTGTTCCCAAAGTATCGACCCACACTTTGGAGGAAGTCTAAGTCATTTCATCCTATGGAGAAAACGAAAAGCATCTGTTTCTTTAAATCTTAATGAGATGTGGCACATGCTGCACCAAGGACTTAAAAGCTAAATACACTTTGAGACATGCTTTACATCTCTGTTCTTTGACCATCTAGAGTAAATAAATGCAGTTTAATGAATTGTACTTAAATTATATTGTTATTCATCCTGTTATGTTTTGAGGCAGTGTATCTCAGTCACTGCACACTGGCAGTGTGCAGTTTAGGTAGCTCTAGGGATGTTTCACAGTTTGGAAGTGAGCAACCATCAGTGGTGAAACAGCCAAATTGCTTTGTGAGCAGCAGTGCTCTGGCTTTGCCAGAGTACTTACCTTCCAGCTGTACACTGAATGCAAAGTAACATGAAATGGCATGCATTACTGGATGAGAATAACTCCTGGAAATGACAGAATGGTGACCTCCCCAAAAGGAATAAGGAGGGAGAATTACCTCACCTTCTTGGGGCCAGAGCTGTGGCATTTCTCTGAGACCTGCAAATTTCTTCCAGGCTGTCTATGGTACTGCAATGCCAAACCACTAGCAACTCATTACATTCCTACCAGCAAAGGCTGGCTCTGGCAACTCAGTGCTTTAGTAGCCAATATTAACTTATTATCCTAAGTAAAACTATTTGTAACAGGTGTGTGCCAGACATATTTCCAATCTCATTAAGAAGTTAAAAAAAACAAATAAGACAAAAGGTGGATTTCGGCTGCCATCCAACAAAGCGCATACATGCATATGTCCTTTCAAACGTGAAAAATCTCATTGCTTTTGAAGGACAAACATAAATCCTTCATATTAGCATTTACATTACCACTTAACTTACAGTTGTTGTTTTATCTCAAGTGTAAAAATTCTTGGTCATCTGCCCTAAAATCTTTTGTCTTGGACAGAACCTGAGTAGACAGTAATCTCCATAACTTCTGCCATGTGAAGGCTGACAGTGTAGTGTGTACACCTGCATCCCCTGCCTCTGGAAGCAGGGCTGGAGAGGGCCACAGGCAGAGCGCAGCCTTGCTGGCACATGGCCAGTATGGAGTCTACCAGTGTAACCTATGGACAGAGGAGGAAATGTAAAGCTTGATCTACTCTGATCATTCCTTGCCTTGGAGCTGCTTCATGGCTGCTGCTGAGGGTGGTGGCTCTGGACCAGGCTTACAAAACTAAAGCACAAAGTTAAGCCCCATATGGGTGGGCACCAAAACAAGTATCCAAAGGACTGTGGAGACCTAGGTGTCACTTCTTTCTCTGGACAGTTACTGTGGACGAGTGTGCAGGCTTATAAAACAGAAGGTGATCATCACTAGCCTCCAATATGCCACTGGAGAGCTTCAGAATCTGGTGCTAGCAGCTGGGTTACCCTTCAGAGCAGTACACTTCTAAGAAAAGAGATGTGTAGAGTTGTATTCCTTGTTCATTCCTTTCTCTGTGGTACTTTGTACTGAAAATGTTTTTAAAAGAAATTTTAGTTTGGATCTCCCAGGCCTTCTTAAAGAGTTTTAGTGATGTCCAAATCTCTGTATTGTAAAGTTTCTGGGGGAGGAGTACATCCCCTACTTAGTAAACTTTACCTATGGTGCAACACTGACCACTCCAGCAGTACTGCAGGTAAGTAGGATGAAAAACTGCATGGGAAATGATTAGGCAACTTGATCTGAGTTCAAAGACAAGCAGAACCTCTTGGCAGCTAGTAAAGAAACATTGGGTCCCACAATGCCGTGTCTCGTATCCTTTAGTTAGCCAGACTCCAACTTGCTGCCTCATCAAAAGCTTCTGATCCTGCTGCCACCACAGGAATGTTTGTACCTAGCATAAATACTTTTCAAACAATGTTTAGTTGTTCTGGGTTATACTAAAATATGTGTCCTTTGAAGAAAGCCTCTGCAGTGACCCTCCAGACTGCCAAGTGCCACTCCAATCACCATGCTATAGTTGTTTGAACTGCCTTTAATCCGAACTGTGAGAGTCCTGGATTACTTGGAGTAGCAAAACTCCATTGTCATAGTAGCCACTAATTATTTTAAAATAAGCCTCTGTCCACTTAAATAATAGTTAGTAATTCCTTACATTCTTCACAGATATTTTCTTTCAAATCCTTGCTCCTCATGAAACTGGAACAGCTCTTCATACCTCAAGCAAACACATAAGGAAAAACATAAACCCAAGATAAAAAGGACATGGACCTGTTGGAGCAAGTACAGAGGAGGACCACAGAGATGATCAGAGGACTGGAACACCTCTTCTATGAAGACAGGCTGAGAGAGTTGAGGTTCTTCAGCCCAGAGAAGGGAAGGCTCTGGGGACACCCTATAGCAGCCTTCCAGTACCTAAAGGGGGCCTACAAGAAAGCCAGAGAGGGACTTTTTACAACAACCTGTAGTGATAGGACAAGGGGTAATGGCTTTAAACTGAAAGAGGGTAGATTTAGATTAGATGTCAGGAAGAAGTTCTT
>JANZLQ010000079.1:55569437-55583058 GCA_026212715.1 Elanus axillaris | reverse complement strand
CATCCCTGGAAGTGTTCAAGGCCAGGTTGGATGGGGCTTTGAGCAACCTGGTCTAGTGGAAGGTGTCCCTGCCCATGTCAAGGGGTTTGGAAGTAGATGATCTTTAAGATCCCTTCCAACCCAAACCATTCTATGATTCAGTGATTCTGTCTTCTAGACACATGGAGAAGGATCAGATTCACTCCTGTGCACCTATTTTTAATCCCTGTCACTGCCTTTATTACATAAACAATTTTCTAGCAGAAATCCTTTGATTGCTAGTTCCACTTTAAAATCAATGACATAATATATCCTTTGGGAAGGAAACAATTTCTGAGAATAAATGAAGGCCCAGTTTTCCGGATCTTGGAAATAGCACTAAGATCAGTTAAAATGCAAACCAGCTGTTTAAAAAGCTCCTCAGAGTCTTCTAAAAGACAGAAAAGATTTGACAATTGATCTTCAAGCAAAAGTGTTTAGGTTAAAAAATAAGTAACATTAATAAAACTTTGATGTCTTGTTATCTAAAATTAGGCACTTCTTAGTTCACTAATTTCTTCTGGTTTTCATTTAGTACAATTAACCTGCAGGAAACACACCCAGTGTGTTAGCTAAACACCAACTGGATGACAAGGAATGGATTGGCATGACACAAATCACAAACAATGCAATTTCTTAAGAGGCCTTGTAAAGGGCAAGAAGTAGCTTTTGTTCTATTCATCTGAATGCATTTGTGCAAGAGCTCTCTGGGTTATGGTGGCAACCCGAAGTTGCCCTTCCAAATCAGTGAGCTTCTGGGTTTTAATCACTTCAAGTAAACGAGCTATTCTAGTTACCAACAGGGAAACAGTTGCCAATCATAGTAGAAAAGAAAGCAGACCCACTGCAGGGCATGAAATTAAATTTTCCAGGTAGTAGCCAGTAATTGATACCACAATGTGACCTTTGCCTAAAGCAGCCAATTTAGAGCTGTATGGAACAGCAACTGGGGCAGGACAAAAAGCCTGTGACCACCAGCAGGCTTGCTCCGCAAAGAAATTACTTTGACAGTACTCTCTGCCTCCACTGGCAGGTAGCTCCGTGGCTTTGTAATCTGCATGAATTGAGACTCTCACCTGATGCAGACACTGCCCCAAGAATATTTTTATACAGATCAATTTTTAATAATTTTTTTTGTAATGAGGCAAAATAAGACTACAGCATATTTGCACACAAGTGACAAGGAACTGACAATTTTCCTTGATACAAGGATATTGTCTGTGCCATTAGGCAATGGCAATTTTTTTTCCCAAGCTTATAGCTCAAAAATTAATGAAGAACCTGTCTGAATTGTACCTCCTTCAGAAATCAAGCATAGCTTCTTCCAGGAGGACTCTGTATATCCCTTTTAAATTGCTAAAGTCTCTGGGCTCCCTGACTCAATAGCAAGTGAAGCTGGTGATTCCCATGTGATATTCACACACAGCTGGCCTGGCCATCCCAGGCAAGAGAAGCAGATATTGATGGAAGGGTGTTTATCTCAGCTGCAGGCTCACGCAGCCTCCAGAGGGGCATTTGTTACTGCTGAAAGAGAGAATCGAGAATCACCAAACACCCGAAATACGCACCTCAGTTAAAAGACCAAAGCAAAGGAGGATCAGTCTTGGTCTACCCACTGAATCCAACAAAAGCTTTTTCCAAGAACTTCAGATGAGGACCTAAACTGTCATCTGCTACCAATGAAATCAAGAGGAGCTTTGTCACCAACACCATGCTGTCCAGATCAGGCTACAAAACTGAAAGCACACATAAGGGAGGCTTTGGAAAGTAACTCTCACACCTTACAAAATGTAGCAGCTGCTTAAAAATGAGTCCTCATGCTAACACTATTGAGGGCCTTCCTATGGATTTTCTCCAGCACATTTTTCTCCATAAAATTAATAGGACTACATGTGTGTTTAAAAGCAGGCAGGATTCACCAAATTGGTGCCTGGAACAAGCCCAGTATCACTGGGTCTTTCTCACGAAGCACTGTTTATAGTACTGAATATCAAACCTGCTGCTGACATTTTTACTGCCCTGCTGTAGGAACAGTAACGTATTCTCTCGGGCCACTGGAGTTTGAAACTGAGCACCGAATACAAAACTGATAGACCCAAGAAATGCTGAAAATGTTATCAGCTGGGAGAAATTAGATACATATCATTTAGCAATGCTTCTCCAGCCCCAGGTGTTTCCCAGTTTATTTCTTCTTACAAATATAAATCCATAATCAGACATGAAATTCTAGCTTTTTGATTAGAAATGCCTCCTGAGTTTGGGCTTATTAGAATACAAAACCAAATGCAGAAGCAGGAAGAGATTTAAAAAAAAAAATCCCCACACAATTAGATTTAGCTCTCTCAGGCATGTCATTTTATGACTGCAGAAAACTGGAAAGTCACAGCTCCCTATTCAATTTAGATTGCAATCAGATTCTAATTCAGATTTCAATTAATATTCTAATTTTAGGGGAAAAATGCCACAATAGTAAAGAGAAAAATGAGCTGTGGGGACATACAGAATGAAATTAAGGTCAAAGTTCAGAAATGCAGGGATGAATAGAAACCCCATGCTGTTCATTGTGACCACTGCATACTAGGGAAGGGCAACCAAGCAGATGTCCTTTTCCATTTTGCTTGAATTGCTACAAAAATAACTTCCTAACTCTCATCTTGCCTTCCTGCAAATGAGACCAGTAGCTGTCATAAACTTCTTTGACATACCAGTAGCACCAACAAAGGAAAGATGACACTTGGCTGTCCTGCTGTCATAGCTAGACCACACTCTCAGCCTGCTGTCACTGAATTATATATATTACACAAGCAGAGAGGGCTCCAGTGTCTGAACCACAGAAAAATTTGAATTTTGCTGCTCCAGGAAAAGGATGAAATGACTTCCTGGCACAGGATATGTGTGACATGTTCCCTTCCACCCCTGCACCCACCCACCCATGCGCACACAGCCCTTGTTTCCTTCCTGGCACTGAGCAAACCCTCTTCTGCCACATTCCCTCCACCTGGAGCAATGGATCTTGTCCTGCTGTGGCAGGCCCCAGCACCTCCCCTGTACCCCCTCTCCTTGCAGCCTCTCTCACTCAGGTGCCTTCTGTACCCACTCTTCTAGCACAAATGACCCTGCAAGGTCCCTCAGCTAAATAGCTAAATCCATGGACAAATGGCTATTGACAGCCATCAGCATGTATAATCAAGTAGGCATCTGCTTTTGTTTGGCTTTCAGGTTGGCTGTGGTCTTCTGCTTGTTCAGCAACTTCCAGCAGATTGTGAAAGACAAGCCCTAGTAGTAATGGAAAATCAGAGCACTGAGGGACTATGTACAAACAAATAAACATTTTTCCTGTCTTTAACAGTTGCAGGGTTATATGGAGTTTCTATGAAGCAACCTGATGATAGGATATGCTGTGGCTAGAATGGGAATTTTGTGTGAAGAAGCTGCTTGAAATTATAATGTGGAAAACGTCCCAGATACTATACAGAGCTGAGATATAAAGTATAGAATAGCTTTTAACTGACAGCTTAATCTTGTTAATGTGTAGTCCTGAAGACAAAAAGAATTTGGACATAATGCTCTGCTATTTGCCCTTGAGTAGCAGTGTTCAGTGTAGAGGAGGTAAACGTAACCCTCTGCAGAGGTGATACCAAGACACTGCCCACTGAGGCACAAAAAGCCAGAGCTTTCCAGCAGGGAGTCAGAGGCCAGGCACTGATACACCAGGGCCAGGCTGTGCCCGGGAGCACAGGCAGATGCCTGCATCAGAAGTGGAGATGCCAGAGCTCTTCCTTCAACACCAGCTCAGGTGAGGAGGCCATTAGCCCAGCAATGGCCCAAGCCAATAAAGCCTTCCAAAAATTAGGGCTTATTACCTGAACTCCAGACTGACAGAGCTAGTGAGCACCAGCCCTGCACAGCTGAGCCTGCACCATGCCATGCTGCCCTGTGCTCCCTCAGCACTTTCTCTGCCCACTCAGTCTTCCCCAGTGCCAGACTTTTTCATCTGTCCTCCATTTCACAGTGTGGATGCACCCCATGCCTGACACGTTGAAAACCATGTTCATGTGCTTTCCTTTCCCTTTCAGAGCCACTTGCTATTGAAGGAAAAGGGAGCTGCAAGCACTTTTCTCCATGGAGAAGTCTGGTTATGGGGCCCAGTGACTGGGAACATGCTTTCTGCCTTTACGTTCTCTTGACAGCACTTCTCTCTCTCCGTTGCTCACTGGTGTTTTTTTTTGTCAAGCCATGAAATTTCAGTGTTAATCCCTACAAGGGGTAAGAACAGACAGCCTGTCTCCTGAATTTACTCATCATCAGCTAGATAACTGCCTCATGAAAAGAAATTCAGCAAATGTATTATTTGCCCTAATGAAGTCCTGTTTTGTTGAATTAAAGGCAGTACACCCCTGGCCAGCCTTTGGTAGCCCTGACCTTTTCAAGGTGCCTTGTCTTGTAGATTGGCAGCTAGCCTCGGGCAAAAGCGCTCTGCATAGAGTCAGGCTGAGACCTTGGTGAACCAGGACAATGAGGAGTTCAATAGCCAATCAATAAGACAGCCATCAAAATTAACATTAAGGGCATCTCGTAGGGATTGCAATTAATTTTATGATAACATCTATGAACTAATAGTTGAGTGTCATTAAGAGATGACATTGCCCTCAGAGCTTCTGGTGAAACCAATTATATGCTGTGTGGAGCTTATTGTTCTGCCTACACCAAAAGCTGGGGGAAATAAAGTGTAAAAACACCAGAGTTTCTTTATAAGCAATAATATAGGCTCTGTGTGTCACAGCTCGATGGTTATATTTGTGTAGCCACTTGAAGCTTGGTGTTAATTTTTTGGGACCTTCCTCCCTAAGCACTTCTCCACAGCACGCAGCAGGACTGTTGTTTGGTTCACAGTTACAAGCTCTGTCCTGGGCTAGGAGTTAAATTTTTTTAAATTGCTGTATAAGGAAGGGCAATATTTTAAAAGTGTAAGAAATAGGCTTAATTTATTTAGTAATTATGGCTGAAATTAATATCCTATATGAAATTCCATTAATTTCTATGTATGTTATTATTTCTTTATATGCATAAACATACATAGACATATACACTTTTGTACCTATATAGTATTTTGTGAAAATAAAGAACTCTTTTAACCTCAAAGAGTGTTCTGATCCACACCAGCCAGAAAAAGTTTAATTTGGACAAAATCCATTGCAGTTCTGAACTTCACAGCTGTCCCAGTTTTCTTCAGCAAGCAAATCCAATATACCAGGTTTAAAATGCTCTTTCCATACAGTTTACACTCACAACAATATGCCTGGACCAGGGTCAGAAATTCCTGAGTTTATGGCTTCAGTTTAATCTTTTTGTATTGTCTCTCATTTAGATACAGACCAAAATGGAAGGAAGCATAAGAGGCTTTCTGCTTCTCAACATGGCGGAGTTCTCAGAAATTCAACAATTTCTCTGGTGTTTTTATTTTGGGATGAAATATAACAACACAGATTTTGAAATTTTGACAGGATTAGGCCCTAGTATGAATTCACACCAGAGCTCTAAGCCACACCAACCTTGCACAAAGTCTATTCAAATGCTGCCTAGTGTTGAAGAGAAACAGAAATGTTTTCCAGTCCTGTTTTAGGACATTAGTCCACCCCATCTCACAGACCTGATATTCATTAATGTTCTAGTTTCTCTCTCCAACCATCTATTTCAGCCATTTCCGAATACCCACTGAACCTGCTTTGCAGTGGAACCTCAGGCAGGTTTTCTTTTCTCATTGTAATGACAACCTAATGGATTTTTTTTAATCTTACTGATGATGGGAAGTGGCAGATTTTATTAATTATGTTTTTGTGTCATGATGGCCTTCTGAATTATCTTTTTACCTGATGGTGGACAAAAATTAGCACAGGGTATGATATTTCAGTTGAGTTCTCCTGATCAGAAAGTAGTCAGTTCTGACCTGCAACACAAAAAATAAATGGACATATCAGAATAAGTGAAAATGCGTTTTGCACTGTTAGAAAACATTTTACCAAAAAATAAACCTATATCTGTATTTATGGGGATTGTAATTTGTTGCTTGTGTGTAACTTTTCACAAGACCATCTGAAAATGAAAAAAGGTCCATATATAGACAGTGCATAGTCTTGAATTCCTAGAATAGTGCAAGAACTGAAGTCTGCAGGGCACCATCTGTACCATTTCCATTGTTTGACTGCTGAGAATCTTGAAAGCAGCCTTTTTACAAAGAACCACTATGCTATCTTAATTACAAGTTTAGAAAAAAAGCCAAAGAAAATTTCTGGCAGCACCCACACTGACAGGAAATTCTAATGTCTTCAAGCACATAAGACAATGAAGCTGCTGAAACTGAATTCATTTGGAGCAGGACTGTGTTTTGATGTGTGTGAGATGAGCCTGAGGCTGGAGGTGATTGTGTCAAACAGAATGAAAGAGAAGGAGCAGGAGGAGGATGGTGAGGATGAATAGAGCACCAAAACATGCCTTTCCTGTGACTGTTTGGTGGGTATTTACATGCTCAGCTTGCTGCCTCCCTGCTCCTCCTGCATCCCTGCAGAAGCTGTTTGCCCTTGGGCATGATGCCAGCCCTAAACAGAGTAGCTGGGACTTGCCCAGCAGGAAATCAGCATTTCCTGATGCCCTTTGGGTCAGACCATGCCCACAGGGCTGGCATAAATTCTTCTCCTTTCCAATATGTGCCAGCTACCTACAGAGACTGACACTGTAATTTTACTCCCTTTCCACATTTCCTCTGCTTGACACATGGTGCACCATCTCCTCAAATTGTTAATCATCAGTACAAATCCCCCCCTAGCTTCCTCTGAGTTGTGTTCAAAAAGATCCTGCATTTTTTATCTATCTGTATATTTATTCTTCCTGATCTCATTTGCATTCATGCGTATACACACAGAAACCTCAATTTTACAACTATTAGCATCAAATTAAGGTGAACTCTAGCAGCCAGACAAAACACAGCCCATTTTGATCTACCAGGCTTAAATAAGTAAAATCTATTGAACTGAAAGCAGTGACAGCAAGGTAACATAACAGATTGGGAACAAAACCTTTTACATACTGGGTAAACTAAATTTACTGGGGACCAACACACTTTGAAAATGAAAATGTGCAGAAAGCCAATTTGCCTTCCTGAGTGGAAGCGGAAAAAAACTAAAACCCAACCAACAACAAACCACAAAACTGGCTAACTTCCCCATCAGTAAGCCATTCAGTCTTTTACTCACGTTCAGTACTTTGACTCAGGTATACAACTCATTTTTTATAGCCATTGTGTTCTTGACATTGCATTTAAATGCTCTGCTTTCTGTTCTGGGTGGGTTGTTCTTCACAGCACAAACAAATAGCAGTGAGTTTTTGTTTCTGAAACAAGAAATCTCTTTTCACTCCAAAAAGATTTCTATCTTGGCTACCATCAAGCATTTTCTTTCCTTACTAATAAAGCCACTACATAGTTCTTTTCTTCCTGAAGGAGAATGACATCTGAAGGACCATTTGACCTGGATTAGTAATCTTAGCTAGTGACTCATTTGGAGAGTGAGGAAGGCTTTGCACAAGCAGGCTCCCCACACACTGCTTCCTATGCAGGAACTGGCAGCAGTGTCCTTCACCGAGCTCCTGTCAGCTCTCTGGAAGGGACAAAACTGTGATGACCTATGGGCCATTCCTGCTGCTTTACAACCAGTGAAGCTGGCAGGGGCCAAGAAGGACTGCATCCTGAAATGTAGCTCAGCTGGCACACGCTGCCCCTTTACTCACAGGAAATTTGGAGGAGCATTCAATGGCAGGGTGCTTGCTTTGGGTCTTGTAGCTAGAGGGCTTGAAGGTACCATTCCTTTCAGGAAACAGCTGAGCTTCTAGTAATGAAGATCTGCTGCATTTAACATTTTAAAATATTACTAGTAAAACTGCGCAAAATGAGGGATTGATCCCTCTGCATATTCCATGTATGGATGTCATTGAAATGCAGTCATGGCAATCACAACATTAGTGTCCAGAAATTCATGATTGCAAATCACTGCACAACCAGATCCTAGCAGACCAGGAAAAATTAACAGCTAATTTTTGTGTTCTCTGAATGCACAAATCAATTCATTGAATTGTAGAGCGCAAATACTTCTCTTGACTGGGCTGAAACCAATAAGCTTGCATTTCTAGAACTAAGAAATACAAATCCTTGACCTTTTTGTGTTCTTAGAGCCAAATACTATTCTGCTGCCTTCTGCTACATGCCCCTGTGGGTTCTTTTCTTCAGCCTTGAGAGTCCTGGGTTGGCCCTACAGGAACAGTGATAAATGTAAAATTCAGGTAAGAACAGGCTCCTTTACCTCAGCTGCCCTTTTGCACCCTAAATTGCCTCCACTCTGTCTCAGCCTTCCCTGGAGAAGCAATCAACCCTCAGCATTGCCAGTGACTGGAAGTCCTTGCAGTTCCCCATCTCTCATGCCTCTTTCCCACCTTCTGCTAATGGCTCTTTCCCAAGCTCTTCAAAAGCAGAATAATACATGCTTTGCAATTTGGTTTGTATATGTCTTTAATTAAATCTTCCTGTTCTGCTGAACTAATCTCACACTTTCTGCACCCTGCAGATGAGTATGCTGTTCATTTCCACAGCTCTCTGATGAGACAGGCTCTTTTTCAGGTCTGTGATATTGCTTTCATGGCTAATTTACTTTCCTCTGTTAGAATAGGAATAGGGATTTTATGAATCTACTCACATTGCAAATCCTCTCCATCATGTTCTTAAGGATTTCCAAACTTCCAAGAAATGAAGCTGTTCCTCTCTCTTGCTCAATTTAATAAATGTTACAATTTGCTATAGCATATTTTACAGTGCACTTATGCAGGAATATCTGTGGTAATATGTATTTATAGGACACCCATAATTCTATAATGTCGCAGCATTAGCCAAAGAATGAGTCTGGGGGAAATGAGGATGGGAGTACATTCACCTACTTCTTGGATTACTCCTCACAGTTCATAAAACACTTGGTGTCCAGACCGTAACTTTGGTAGGAGCAGAGGGTCAGTTCTGCAGCCAATGAAAGCAGATGGAGCTCGAGCAATTCCAGTTCTTTTATCTGTGTGCAGTAGCTGGGACTTGCTCACAAGTCAGAAACATTTGCCTTCCTCATAAAGACAAAAATCCTTCTCTCAAAGTGTTGCTCCATGTTGTGTTTTCCAAAACAAACAAATAAACAAAAAGGGGTTTGCAAGATTTAGCCTGAATTCCTGACCTGGCATCAAGCATAGTCCCCAGCAGGGAGTGAGGCTAAGTGTTATTTAGGGATTGGAATGAGCATCCAGAGGCAGGAAGAGGTGGGGATCTCTTAAACCAACTCTAATTAATAAGGAGATACCCCATCACTCAGGCCAGAGGAAGCAGTTACACAGAGAATTTTCTCTTCTATAGTAAGCACTGGTGATTTAGCTCAGCTACACCCAGGGTCCAGAAGTTGTGAGTGCTCCATAGCACAAGGCATAGACATAGCTCAGATTTTGCTATCCCTTTCAAAAATTGTGACAAAAGTCCCTTTTGCCTCCCATTTTGCCCACATGTTTGGGAGTAAATGGGCAACCTCTCCCTGAAAGTTGAGGCCTTTAGGCAAATTAGTGTTTGCATACAGGACTGAGAAACTAGCAATTAATGAGGATATGGAAATTCTTCTAGTACATATACTATCTCTTAAGAATATTCTAACAACTGTGGAAGTTTGTTCAAAATAGTGGTGAGGGATGGTGACTTTGGGCAGAACTGAGGGAAGGTCAATAAGGAAAGAAATTCACTGGCAGACCAGAGACCCGGGAAGGACATAGCGAGTCTATATGGGATCATAAACTAAACTGTGATACGAGCAAAGATTTACATGCCTCTGAACAACCTTCCCCTCAATGAGTCCCCCTGGAGCCCATAATCTCAGCTTATAGGGGTATGGATTTAGCACCAGTCCCTGAGCTGTTTTCCCTTTGATTCCTGACACCTGTCCCAGCTGGGCTTTCATGGACAACTTAGATTTCCAGAGCATCAACTGCTACAAAATGAAGAGGTAAACTGATCCCTGGTGTGAGGCTGAGGACCAAGAGCCCTCCTGGTGCTTGGGAGTGCAGTGTTGTAGAAGAGCAGGACCAACATATTCAGTGTCATAAGAGGTGCCTCAGATGTCAGCAATACAGGTCAAGATCTGCAGTAAACAGCCAGCTACCTGCTCTGCAGCCAGGCAAAGCAGCAGTTATGAGGAACGCCTGTGCAGCCAAAACTCGCTGAGTGCTTGTGCCTATAGAGACGCTGTGCTTTCTACCCGTATCTCCCCACTAGCTGCTTGTGGCAACACTCAGTGTAGGGACTGGCTTTACGGTGGAGAGGCTAACACTGGTTTTGCAGCTTTTAATGGTTGTCGTGTGTTATAAATGCTGCAAGTATCTCCCCTTCTCTGCTGCCTTGAAACACCAAGCAGTGGGAGCAGAATTCCTTAATATAGCACTGTTCGCCGTAGAAAAACTAGGAAAGGTGTCGGAGGGCAGCAGGGCCAGGATAAAACCCAATGCTTTCAGCAGATGAGTGAATTGTAGTGCTGGGGACAGTGGCTCAGAGCTCCCTCCTACCTACATGGGGGCTGGCATCAGCCTGTCCTGGAGGGGACCCATTCAGAGCGCGGTGCACTCACCCCCTCGGCTCCGTGAGGTCTTACTGCTGAAGAAACAGCCTTTACAGAGCTACAGGCTTCATTTCTATTCCTAGCCACAGGCACTCCCCCTTGGCCGTTCTTATTTATGGGCTGAAGTGCTGCTGAAACCATAAACATTCAAGGGTTCTGTTGCTTTGTTTGCCTGGGGTGAGAATGAGGTGGCAGCTTTTGCAGCCCCATTCTGGCCATTTTCTTCCTGTCAGGGTGCAAAGACCAGCTGAGGTCTGGCACCTTGTTTTATTGTGTGAAGACTGGATAGAGATTTCTGAATTAGCTTTAAATTAACTGCCTCTTGCCATTATGAGTTCCCTGAGGATGGGTGTTAGGGTGCTTTCAAAAAGGTTATAATGCAGCCTGCCTGTGTGTCCACTATCTGGGCACCCACCAGACTGCACCTGCCATTTCCCATCCCTAGGTTTAAAGCTTTAATTAGGAACCTCCTGCGTGTCTGGTCTTCACAAGCACCATCTGGCATGCCACAGAAAATATGCTCCGTTTTCATTACTGACAAATCTTAGAAAAGTCGTTTGTTTGTGTTAGAGGCAGAGACTGGAGGTGCAGAGGATGGGGGTAAAAATTTCCAGAGCATTTCAAAGTGGAAAGAATCTAAAGGGAAAATGAAACCTGCATCCAAGCTTGGGTTTGCACTTAGAATATTTATGAATATGAAGTTTTATGCAAACTTTTCATTGTCAAGACTTCTGCACATGGACTGCACTGCAGCATGCTGGAGCATGACCACTTTTACCCCTTCCCAAGACAGAACTGGAAAATATGAGACTTGTTCTTATTTATGGCTTTGTTTTTCAGTGATCATCGTTACCAAGATTCAACATTTTATTTCCTCAAAATTCACAGCCACAGAAAGGATTTTGCTACAAGCTAGAGCACATCTGGGTAAATGCAAATCCTTGAACTGACTGCTGTGATTTTGTAATATCCTGAACTCAGAAATGTCTGTAACTTTGTCATATTAATACATGCATCTTCTCTTTCTGTCACTCTTAGTAGATTGCTAAGCTGTAGATCATAATTCTAAATACCCAACTGTAGCTACAGAGACACAATGCTGATTAATGAATCTGTGAATGAAGAACAGGCACCACACTGTCCAAAATCTCGAAAGCCTATCAGAAGGTGGTTGCCTGCAATATCTGTTTGTCTAAGAGAGAATAATGACATTTTTCAAGGCATGTCTTGGAAACATTACAGATGGGGAACCCCACAAAATATGATTTGTATTTGTAATGCCTCTACCTCTAGCAGCCTGCTGTTGAGATGAACAGCAATTGCTCCAGCCTTGCATGCCACAAAAAATACACAGCAATGGGACAAAAATGTATCCCAACCAGAGCTGGCTGCTGGGAGGCCAGATTTATCCATCAAGCTCAGAGACAGCAAGCAGAACACTGAAAGAAACCACTCAACAGATCTTTCTTCAGTGCTGCAATTTACACAAGGACAAAATCTGGAGTTTTAACAATGCACTTCTCCCTCAACAAAAGAAGCATGAGTCCAGCTAGCAAGGTAAAGAAAATACAAATAGGAGAGATGAAGTTTAATGTGTCTGTACCAACTGTAATTTTAAGAGACGGAGAAAGGGGCAGAGCCTTAGAAAAATAAGTAGCACTTAGAAGGAATGGTGGCAAAACACAGACCCAGTTGCATTAGGTTTCTTACTGCAGGAAGCAGTTTAATAGGTGTCTCTTCTTGAGGTTTATAGTGGACCATTATCTCTGCATGGGGCTAGTGAAGACAGTTTTTGGTTATCTCAGCTTTCACAAAAAGTAGCACAAAAGTTTTGTTTAGTTGTAGTCATTTTGCATGGCACCTGCAGTGCAAGTAGAAGTGTTCACACTAAACTACAAGTGAGCACCAGTTTCTCTCAATCTCCCTTCTGCCTTTGTTTTTAAGCCTCTTATTTTTTTCTAAAATCGGCTGTACTATTGCTGCAGTGCCATATTTTATGCTGGAATTGGCTGAGTTTTCATGATGAAATTATTGTGTATAGTAGAGGACTGCAGGATCATTAGCCTAAATGTATGCTAAAATATTTCTAGTGTTCCATTTGGTTTGAATTTTGGATGCAAATTCCAGTCAGAGTTTATTCCATGGGAACCGTTGGTCTTAACCCGCAGGATTTAAATCCCCAGGTGATAAGAAATGCCGTGTAACCTTTAGCACTGAGGAAACCGAAACTGGGCCATTTTTCTTTGTGGTTGCACAGAGAGAGGAAGTTGCTACTTTTCTCATCCTTAATTTGGTTTCCCGGTATCCCCTCGGGGAGCTGTGGGGGGCCACCACAGGCACAAGTGAGAATGGCAGTCAAGCCTTAGGTCTCCAAAATTCACCTTCAGCGCCAGGTCACTCGCCAAAGCATTTCAAGGGAGGCTTTTCAGAAGCTCCCACTGAGAGCAATCAGGAGCTGGTGGGTGCCTGCTCGCTCTGTTGAAAACCGTCCCTAATTGCAGGCCCTGAATGCTCTGGCAAATCTGCTTCCCTCTCCTCCGCTGCAAACTCTCACGCTTTTGAACTCTCTGGACACAATTACAGGTCAAAGTTTTTGTGACCAGCTCTGACATTACGGTTTCAGTGGCATTTTGCCTGGGGGCATTAACATGTCCTTCTCTCAAGTGGAGCTGAGAAAACCTTTATTAGCTCGTAACTGTTGTTTTGTTAATCTAGTGAATGGCTCTTTAGGAAACAACGGAGAAAATGCTTATTAATGGTGAAAGCTTCATCCATTATAAAACACCATGCCTCCAAAGAGATCAGAAAATGATGAAATGTAAAAGGAAATGTTGCTTGCCCATACCCATCAGTCTTAATTATTTATGCCCTGCATCTCACAGACCCACGGTAAAAAGCAGGGACAGCAAAATGGTTACTCAAAT
>JANZLQ010000079.1:55558933-55569337 GCA_026212715.1 Elanus axillaris | reverse complement strand
GCGCTGCAATAAAGGAGTGCCAACTTCTTAACTTCACATTGCTGTTAAGGAGTTTTATTCCGGATTTCGGCAACAATCAGTCTTAATTATTTATGCCCTGCATCTCACAGACCCACGGTAAAAAGCAGGGACAGCAAAATGGTTACTCAAATGAGGATTTTTGTCATGAAATAACTTCCATTGCTGTGTTCGGCTACAATACTGCACTGCAAAAATAAATTGCTTCGAGGGAAAACAGGGCAGAGAACTGGATTTTATGTCACCGATACTCTGAGATGTCTTAATTACTTTTTAAAAGAGCTAAAATGTACTAATGTCATCTGAAAAAAACTTTTTTCTTGGAATGTGATACATTTTCGTAATTCAAGCAGCACTTACAGTGCTACTAGCTATTCTAATAGGAACAACTAAAAGTAAAATTGCTCCTTACCTCCTAGCCCAGTGTATAATTTTGCACAAGAATATCTGATTTATCACACCCTAGCGTAATGACTCAGTTGCATTTCTTTCATACCCTATTCTCTTCACCCCCAAGAGAAAGAGGAAGCAATGTACTTGCTGTGCAGAAACCTCTTTTCAGTTACAGTTGCAGAACAATTAACATTACCTCATTAGCTTTTGTGGTTCCTTGAAAGCAGAAAAATCCAGATTTTCCTCTCTCCATCTGCCACTATTATTCAGCACAGACGGTTGGGTGAGAAGTAAGTTGCTTTAATTTGAACAAAATCTTCAGGGCAGAAATCCATGACTGCTAAAATGAATGTCCAGACTCTTCTGCTGCTCCCAAACTGGCTAACTTGGAAGCCAAAATTAATTCGTACGCTGGTAATAAGACAAGGAACTATTTAATTCTCTCTGGTTTTTTCTTTTCTTTTTTTCTTTTTTAACAGTGGCACAAGTGGGACATTTGTGTAAAACCCTAGAAGAGATAAGGCACAGCTTGCACCACAGATGGCTGGCAGGATGCACTGCACTCCTCCTACCCCTGAATCCTGAGCTACAGAACTTCGGTAGGTGGAAACAGGGGCATACAGATTATGCAATGGCCCCAGCTGAAAAACTGAGATTATGACCCTGTCTATATTTAGGTCACGTATTACAGTGAATCAGGGACCTCTGAGTTTTCTGAACAGCATTGTCTGCAGCACCAGGGCTGAGAGGGGAGTTGTAGCAAGTAAATGTGTTGGCTGAAGGAATGGCCAGGCATCAGCCAGTGCCTACTAACCATTGCAGGAGATGTAGGGTATGACTGTACTGTACTGGGAGGTGGGACTGTAGCATTTGGGGCCTTCCAGTGCCAGTGCTGATGTACCCTGACAGCAGGAATTACATTTAACAGACACTGACTCAGTCTTAGAAAGCCCTTCAAGATACGCCTCTATATGGGACTTTTGCTTTTATGGCCCTTCAGCACATTAAACATCTATGAGGTCACTGTAAATGAAACAATGGAACATTACAATATATTTTGCCCTCTGTCTCCACATTTCTTGAATTACACTGAATTCACTCCAAGTAAGGTATAGCAGCACCGTGAATTAGGAAAACACTCAGCATATACATTCCTGGGTAAATTTATTATCAACATTCCTAATGGTCTCAGTGTAAGTCTCTATGTCATTGGTTAGATATTTTCTCTGGAACATCAAGGATAATGGTAACACTGTTCCTCAAATGAGGCATTTCATTACCAGTAAAGTCAGTGCCTTCCAAATCTTGGTATGCAACTGGGCACAGCTGTTTAAAGTAACCACTGAGTGCTCTGGATCCTTCCTTCCAAACAGGTGAATACAGCAAACATCCCAGTAGCATAAATGTCCCCAGCCAGTACCTAACTCTTCAGGTGCCAGTTTCTGCTGAGGAATGGTCTCTTGGGGATGCACAGCTGTCCTCCAGCTCTACTATGCTGTGTACTCTTACAAAATCTACCTGAGGAGAATTACACACCTACCCTTTTCCTCCAGTAGGTCTTTAACCATGATCAGTCTTATTTAGGACCTGGTTCAGTGAAGCATATAAGCAACTACTTAATTTAAAGCAGATGTGTATTGCCATTGTTTTTAAAGATTTGGGATAAAAATCAACCAAACAGGCCTAGTGAAATTACGTCTTTGAAGAGGTAAGAGAATAGTTATTCCAAAAAAAATTTAGACAAAGTACAATGAAAAAGCAAAAAGAGAAAAGTATATCTATTTTCACCCTTTTGGAAGGAATTATATTGCTGGAATTACATTTAAATTGCAGAATTTCTGAGTTAAGAAAGGCAGCTATTCTTATTGTTTGCAGAAGATTAGACTCCCATCTAGCAGAATGTTACTATGGTGACAAATGCTAAAGGAAATATTGTAAGAGACAGCTAGATAATTTTTTAAAAGTGAACAAAATTTAACCTTGCTGGGAGCAGGCATAACCATAGGGACTTAAATAGATTACTCCTGTTTTCAGGGCTGTAATATTGACCTAGTGAGTGAAAACTGTCAGACCCTGAATGCCCCCTTGCCAGTCATCCTCCATTACATACTGGCTGGCTGAAAGGGTAGGATGGAGTGATGTAAAAAATATTCAAATAACAAATACTAAAAAAAAGAAGAATGAAAAGCTTTCTCACCCCTACAGTCTGTTGAGAAGCTCTTAAGGATTGCTATAGCCATACTGGGATCCTTCTGTGACATTGCTCTTCACACCATGCCTAGGGAAACTGCAGCTGAAACAACTCAAGAGCTCCTTCTGGATCGTTCCAAGCTGCAGCTTCTGGATATATACAGCACCTTTTGACCACCTATCCAGTCACAAGTCTTAAAATTTCAAGTGTAGCAGGAGACTAGGTATCAGTTTCACTGCAGTAGCAGAGCTCATGGTTAACATATCTATTTTGTTTACCCAATTAAAAATTTGGATGTGAGTAAAAAATCATCATCAGCAGCATTGCACTGCATATGACAGAAGATACGCTATTAGTATGTCTGTCTGGAAGCTAAGAGGATATCAGCAACTGCTATCAAAACCAGAATTCACATGTTGATCATTACAATTCAAACAGCTATTTGACCTGACTTTTTAAAAGACCAGAATAAAGTAGCTTGATTGGATTCCCCAGGGAATCTGGCATTCAGCTGGGAGAGGCTCTAGCTTTGTTAACTGTCTAAGAACTGGCAAGTGTTTAAACTGGAATAATAAGGTTTGAATTCCCAGGGTCAGCAGGCCAATGCAGAGAGTATATTTTTAAAAGAAACCATGCTTTATAAAGCAATTAATAAAACTCAGACCCCAGGGTGGCATCTGTTCAATTTATTTCAAGCAGGACATTGCAGAATATCAGCAAATTAACTCACTTCTTTGCTTGAGTTCATTTGAAAAATGTATCTAATTGTGAAAGAGTCCCTAGAGGACTGCCATCAGGTACAGCAGTCATATGTAATTCTCCTGGGGTCAACTTTGTATAAGAAACCATAAGATGCACTTCTCTGAAATTGAAAACCAAACCTGCTGTATGAGGGTGACCAGCCATACATTCTCACTTTCAGGTAGGTTAGTATTACCAGACAAAGCAAGCTCTTGTGCAGTCCTAGTTTATAAAAAGAGCCACTAAGTTTCTTCTATTACTATTTTCCTTTTCTTTGCTTTTTAGATATGTTAATCCATTAAGTGAGCAAAGAAGTAGTATCACTGGAGATACTCTTTTAGGACATCTCAGTTTGGCAAGAACCATAATTACATGGACATTAAATTTCTAAATCAGCTATGTCTTTTCCTCCTGTATTCACCTCTGCCTTATTTCAGTATGAGTTACTCTGTAACTTTTTATACAACAGCAATTGTTCTGATCATATAGATCCACTGTAAGTCAAAGGCAGCTTTAGGTTACCTCAGAGCAAGCCTCTTCTTCTTACATGTGCTGTAAATGCCCCATAGCTTGTATAAATCGAACAAGCTACTGGACACTGTCAGGATTTAAGTTTGTGCTGCTGCTCTCACTGCTCCAGCCTTGCAAAGAATATTTCAGTCTCAAGGACTCAGTCAGCAGTTAAAATAAACAGCACTGACAAATCACTACAAATTTGTAATGGAAAGTAAAAAGCAAAATAAATATCTATTTTTCATTCTAGAAAACTTTTGTTTAAATTTCCCAACAGAGTTGATACAGTGTGATCATTTACACCACTCTTTTCAGGCTCTGATGCAGATTCAGCTGCACTGCAGAGACTGGGCAAGTAAACTAACAACATGCCTTTATAACCTGACCTCTACACCAGAGCTTGTGGAAGGCATTAACATGAGAAGCCTGCATGTGGGATCTGAGGGTCTGCACAAGTGAAGATCAGACAGTATTTTCAGAAGTACTCCACATGTTGCCTGCAGGATCTGTTTTTAAAATAGACATAGATAACTCTCTCCTGTTAAATTCCATTTAACAAGTTACCAGAATATCTTCTCACATGTTTACCTAGTTCTTAGGGTGACAGTATAAGAACAAGGTATAAGACACTTCACTTGAACTGGTGTTAATGCAAGTATAAGACAGTTCACTTGAACTGGTGTTAATGCAAGTGTTTGCCCTGTCCTCATGACTGAATCAGATCCCTAATGGGGCATGTGTGCAACTGGAAAGCATTAGCATGTCCAGCCAAAATTTCTGTACAATAATTGATGCTAAAAACTCTGCAGCAAAACTGCATCATATGGAACAAACTATGCCTGAAAACACAAATCTAAGACCTTCATTTTGTGTCATTCTGTAAAGTACAGCTAGAATTAAAAAATAAAGGGTTGTTTTTCAAAGAGATCTTGAGCAGTAAAATCCTACTCCAGTGAAAGTGCTGTTCAGTGCCTCAAGACAGTCCTTTTTCTTGTTTACCTTTTGAAGATAACTTCTACTAATCTTTGAAACATGTCCACCTTAGGGATTATGATAGTTCAGATGTGTGTGAGCCTGCTTGGAAGCTGCAGTATTTACCTGCTAGTCATAACAGTGTTGCAGAAAGTTGAAATCAAATGCCCAAAGAGTACGAAAAATTTTGATTGCATTTTTTTTGGAGGTGAGATAAATTAAATCCAAATTAAATAAGGGGAAGGGGCTTTCCATGGTTAACGCACTTTGTATCAATAGTTATTTCTTTTGCAATCAATGGCTAATGCTGCCAGTGATGTTCATAACTCATTATCAATAGATAATTCTTCAGAAAATTGCATGTAGAGTCTCAGCTTTGTTCAGCTATTTTTAAAATCTCTCCCTCTGGGTTTAATGCATCCCAGTTGCCTCTCAGTTAAGCTGTGTGTTCATAAGAAAGTGCAGAATAGCCTCCTGTCATAAAACATAAAAGTGCTTGGTGTTTTTCCTCCCTGGGGAAACAAACAGCTTATGCCTTTAGAGCAACCCAAAGCCCAGGGCAGGAGAGATGAACTTGCCTCTATGTAGTTCCAGTATTAACCACACAGCATCTTCCTCATCTTCCAGAGGCAGAAGGATGGGATGCTCTTCAAATGTAGCTGTCAGAGCACAAGGCTCCTACCCTTCCCTTTCAGCGTCTCAGAGAGTCATGAGGAAGTAAAGCAAAGGGTGTTGGCTTGACACAAAGAGCTATGATTTTCAATCTTTATCTTCAAAGCAGGCAGCATCTCGTCACCTACTGTCTGTTTTAACTGCCAATTAAAGTAAAACACCTTTACTTTGATGTTTAAGGCTGGCCAGCAGCATAGCTTCTTCACGGCATTGCTCACAGTATGAGGAAATGTTTAATTCAAAGCTATTCCATATTTATTAATAGAACAAAGGAAAACACACCCATGTCTCACTTCTCCATGTACCTAAAGCATTACCATGGCATTGCTCACCTGTAAATTGGCTTTAAAATAGTATCAGTCACCTGACTTTGGGGATAGGGAAATGTCACTGCGACTTAGGAGCCATTGCTTCTCGTGACCCTGACCCCTGACCCCAGATGGAAATACTGTCACTTCCAGCACCACAAGGAAGATGACCTTTTTGAACTTCTCCAAATACTGACGCAAAATAGAAGAACTACAAGTAGTTTATCCTTGTATGTATTCCAGATGGTACTGCAGCTGCAAGGTTGCAATTGATTTCGCAACACAAATCAGATCACATCCCATGTGAGCTGCTGGTTGCTCAGCAGTTTCCCAGGCTGGTCACTTAGACACCTGTATGAGAATATAGGATGGCAATTTAAAGTGAAAATTTCCAGGGAGAACTTAATGGTTGGAACGTTATTTATACTGGCTTCAGCAGAATAACTATTTACAAGTATGGAAACCTCTGATGAAAAACTGGTGTTGTCCCTTAAAGGCATGTGCTTACATGGAAATAGGAGCTTGCACAGGATTTGTAGCACTCCCATGGGATTGAGCAATGACATTAGTAATGTAGAATTAAATGAGCTCTGAACTATCTTTTATATGCTACCTTTTCCAACTAACCACATCCTATAGCCAATGCAAAAAATTCCAGGGCATGTCATAGATTTTTGCATTTAGAAGGGCCAGCAGTGCTCAGGCCTTGGGGATACCAAAGCTGCAGCTGTGGCCAACCTTACAGATATAAGTGCAAGGACAAAATTCTTCCCCATGTTCACTTCCACCTGCACACATATGCAAAAATTAATCAATCCTGACCCTACAGGATTAACTGATTGTTGGAAAATAGCAAGCACAACAGCAAGCAAACCTTTAGGTCCCAGTCTCGCTGTGATTACAACCTTTAGGAGAGCATTTATCCACCCTTCCCTGTGTCCCATTTGGGAGAGAGAAATGCCATGTTACTTTCTGGATGGAAGCCTCCCCTATATGTTGTAACCTCTCTAGGAAAGTTCATGCTGGGTATTTATAACCTTGTCATCACTGCAATAACTTTTCCTTTGAAATCTTCAAATTAAGGGAATGAAATTGATCTTTCGTGCCCTTCAGCTCTAAACAGCAGATTTAGAAAATGAGTTCCAGTAAAATAGCCTGATAGAAAGAATTTTACAGGATTTGCTACTTCTGCCGTATCCTATTATGATTATCATAATTTGATGTGTTTGACTTGCAGTAGTCGTTAGGGAGTCAATCAAGGAGAAGGCACCCCGCTGGGCTCTGCAGCGCTCTCGGGTACAGCACAAGGGTGTTTGCTGCTCCAAGTGTTCTCTAATCTAAGTAATGTTTCACAAAGTAGTGTAAACTATGCCACTCAAAATAATGGCTGGGGATCAATACCTACTGTATTCCTCAGCAGACAGTGTCTGTAAAGAAAGATTACACTTGACTTGTACTTGCTCCATTTGTACTCCCTCACTGTTTTTCTGCTGTTCCCACTCTCAGGTCCTGAACCCTTGGAGGAAGCAGGACAGTTTTCCATGAACCTCAGCTTACCTTCTCCATTGTATGACATATTAAGTTCTACCATTAAAAATTTTGTCCAAATCTGTCTTACGTAAAAAAATAATGGTAGTACTCAAGTATTTTTTATGTGGACATAGCACCTCAGTTTCCAAAGTGCTGCACAATGTGAGGATGAATGAATTTTTACAACACTCACAAGATAGGTACAGCAGGTAAATATTGTCCATTATTCAATTATGGAAGTGGAGACAAAAATTTTTACATGCTATAGGGTTAACACAGGTGGTCTCCAGCTGGTCCCCAGAACCACAGCTGTGGTGGTTTAATGATGAAAATGTCTCATGTCCTTGGAGGAATCTCAATTCTTCATCCAGAAATTTTGGGAACCACTGATCTGTATAAAAACACATGATATTATGATTTGACACTGTCTTGAAATTTGTGCTGTCTTGTATTGAAGACACTTGACTCTCATGTTTGGGGGAAGAATCTGATTTTATTCAGGAAGGGTTTTAAGAAAAGACAACCTATGTCAAACTGCTGGGGCCAGTACCACAAAGGAAAAGTAAGGTTGGGTTTATTCTCTCTGTCACTGATGTGTGAGGACCTCTCCTGGGATCTCTGCAGTACAGGAAGCAGATCTCCCTCATGGCATTTGCTGTGCATTTTCTTCTAATGCGGGTACAAAAGGACAGATAATTTCACCAAGTGAAAATTGTACCTGACTCATTAGGAGTAGGAGTTCATTATTATCTCTGATGCAAATCATAGTGGGTATCATTAAAATCCCATCTTTTTCTGCATGCCTGCAGAGCATCTTGTGTTTTAATTCTAGGAAATAAATTTCACTGCAAGTAGTTTGGATAGTAGATTTTACTTTTTCAATGTCACTCTATTTGTGAAAGTGCCAGTGGTGTTGTCATTATCACTCATACTAGCTAGAAAGACTCCTCGCAGTTGAAAAACCAAGTAGTTGTGAGATACCCTGGGAACTTCCATGCAAATGGATGTACTGGGAGAAGCAGGACACTCTGAAGCCCTCCTTTTGCCATCAAGGCTGCATGTGGGATGGTGAAAATGCTGGGTGGGAATGGGCTGACACAGACAACCTTCAGTTTGATCAAAAGAAACTCTTTTGCAAAAGGCAAAACGTCTCTCACCAGTGTCAGATCACTAGGCTCATAGAAAGCAAACTTTCTGGGTTGAAAAAAATACAAAAGTCCTGCATAATGAAGGCTCAGTTCTGCAGATAAACGTACCCATTTGTCTAGGAGTCACAGTCAGATTGTGGTATTTGTCTTACTGTAAGGAGGGACATGAGTACAAAGACACTCCCTGCCTCTTAAGCAGCTAGTCTTCCCTTTCTTCTGATTTGTTGCTGGAGTTTTTTTAATCATCTTTTGAGGGATTGTAAATTGCAGTGAGAGCCCTCTCATTGGCCTAATATTTTAGGATGGTGACAGCAGGGGTAAGTCAATGCCTGCTCCTTCAATCATTTACACAGTGCCATGCTTCAAGAAAATGAGACAAAATGATAGCCAACCCCTGTGATCCCTCCTGACAAGTGCTGCAAGCTGGTGCCAAATTCAATACAACCCATCATTTTTGTTCAGTTTCTCTCTCAGCATGAACTGTTGCTTTCTCACTGTGGCTTCTACAAAACAAAGCCCTTGGCCAGTAAATAAAGGGAGATCCTTAGCACTGTACCAGCAGCTCTTTCCCTAATGAAAGTTGCTGCATGCAGCCAGGAGAGAAAAGCTGCCAGCCCAGATGGGTGAGACCCCTGTTGCAGGCCATGCCAAGACCCGCCGTCCCCCCACCTGTCCTCACCTCTGGTGGGTGGCAGGAGGGTGGCAGAACTGCCAGTGCCTGGCTGGGATGCTCACCCCAGCTCTCTGGGCACATGCCCCACTCTGCAACATCACCCATTGCAAAGTCAGAGTGACACCGATGCACCACAGTGCTTGCAAGTGTGTTTATCGGTCTCATTTTTCACACTGTACACTGTTGTTAACATCCTACGGCCCCTTCAGCATTTCTGCTGACTCTTAGCAATGCAACCCACCATCTCTCACGGGCTATAAAATCTGCAAAATGGGGAAGGCAGAAGCCTCACAACTGGCCACGGCTGCAGGACTGCTGGCTGCCCTTTGCACAGGGCGCCCAGGCCTGGTGGGTGCTGGGACTTCCTCAGCCTGCCTGGGTGTTTGGGTCTGCGTGGTGGGGGTTTGGTAGCGGGGAAGGGGGCCGCAGGGGTGTCTCCTGTGAGAAGCTGCTATAAGCTTCACCGGCTCCAAGTTGAACCCACCTGTGGCCAAGGCTGAGCCCATCAGTGATGGTGGTATTGCCTCTGGGATAACAGATTTAAGAAAGGGAACCTGCAGCAGAGGAGGGGAATGAGAGAATCCCCTCTGCAGACGAGGTCAGTGAGGAAGGAAGGAGGAGGAGCGGGGGAGGAGGGGATGCCCCTGCAGCCCGTGGTGAGACTCAGGCTGTCCCCCCCCCCAGCCCATGGAGGGGAGCGGGAGAGCAGATGCCCACCTGCAGACCCTGAAGGACCCCATGCCAGAACAGGCGGATGCCCCCAAGATGGCCATGACTCCATGGGAAAGCCTGTGCTGGAGCAGTCTGTGACTGAAGAACTGCAGCCCATGGAAAGGACCCATGCCAGTGAAGTTCACGAAGAAATGGAGCGTGTGGGAAGGACCCCACACAGGAGCAGGGAGGAGTGCGGAGCCCTCCCCCTGAGGAGGAAGGAGCAGCAGAGACAAGGTGTGATGAACTGACCCCAGTGAGAAAACCGGGAGTGGAGTTGAGCCTGGCAAGGACGGAGTGGTGGGGGGAAGGTGTTTTAAGATTTGGGTTTACTTCTCATTATCCTTGTTCTGATTTGATTGGTGAAAAATTAAATTGATTTTGGTTTTTTTCCCCAAGCTGAGTATATCTTTTGCCCATGACCATAACTGGTGAGTGATCCCTCCCCGTCCTTGTCTTGACCCAGGAGCTTTTCTTTCTATTTTCTCATCCTCATCCTCTGGGGGGGGGGGGGGGGGGGGGAGGCAAGGCGGG
>JANZLQ010000079.1:55512149-55558833 GCA_026212715.1 Elanus axillaris | reverse complement strand
GGGGGGGGCGGGGAGGCAAGGAGTGAGTGAGCAGCTTCATGGTGCTTTGTTGCCAGCTGGGCTTAAACCACAACACTGGCTCTGGGCCAGACCCAGCAATGGCACATACCCACCCCTGCAGGATGCCCACTGTGGTGATCAGAACAACTGGGGGTTTTAGCACTGAGAAAACATAAGGAGCTCTAGAGCATAATTCAGAAAAAAATGACCCGATTTTAGCATGATAGCCTCAATCCTACATTACACTACTGGGATAAAATAAAGAACTCCATTCTTAATTCCTGCAGAGAACACCACAGAAGCAGGTGCTTCAGCTTGAAGGACAGTCTCTGCCCCCCAGCAAAGCCCAGGGAAAAGAAAGGATATTTTAAAACCTCTTTACAGTCAAATGATTCTTGAAACAGCCTATTTTGGCCTGAGCCCCAGAGAGCCCTAGAACAAACTAGAAGGTGATCTAATCTGTATCCACTGCCTATGTTGACAGAAAAACTATTTGTGGTGAGTTAAAGCAAGGTGCACATGGTGCTCCTAACAGCTTTACCAGCATCCCGCAAACAGAGAGGTCCCTCCCCGCAGGGGAACATCAGTGAGCAGCCGCAGCTCTGCCGAGATGGAGGAGCTCCAGCTGAGGAAGCCATTACCTGCTGTTTTCATTGGCCCTGGTCAACTGAAAAGGGAGAGGAGCTCGGCATTTAGTTTTCTTGAGTTTCTGGGGAGAAGAAATGAGAAAAAAATATGGGCAGGCAGAACAAAGCTCTCTGTCAATTCTCCAAACTGTCAGATTTGACAGGATGGCTAAGGAAAGGGAGAAGAGCAATCAGGAGCTGGGGATCCCTGGAGGAGAGTTATAAAAAGTCCAGAAAAAATGCTGTCTTGGCCTGAACTGCTCCTGCCTCCCACAGCGGGTTTAAAGGAGGAAAACCTGCCAGGAGCTGTCTGTGCTGGAACAGGGTGGCGGAGAATTCCAGCTTAGCTACTCAGTGATAGGTAAGGAGGCTTCCTAGAGCTGCTGGTTTTTAAATGGGCTGTTCAGACAGCACTGTACCTGACCTTTCCATGCTGAGTCTCAGGCTTTGCCACTGTGACTTTTTCCTCCCTCCTGTACCCTCATGCAACATGTTTTCTCTCACAGTCCATGTATGAATAAAACATGAAAAGCCAACCCCTCCCTTCATGCTGCATTTCTTTTCTTGAGGTAGATATTTTGGGACATGTGCAGTGTTTGGTCTGAAAGAACAACCCAGGAGGAAGCAAATGGGAGCTGTAGAGTAATAATACTTTGCATTTCCATAGCCCGCTGTGCCAATGGCCTTCAAAGTACATGTGAATGAGATTCAGAGTTTTGCTGCTACACATTCACTGTTCTGCCAACCAGCATTATTCTGTTATCAATATTCTGTAGGCATCTGCCCTCAGCTTTTGTATGTATGTGCCTACACTGAACTTCACTACTCCCTTCCCTGGGTATGGCTGTAGTCAAGCATAATTATGCAAAGCAAACATGTCAGCTTGCACAGCAGCAACCTCTGAAAAAAAAATCCCTACACTTGCCTCTTAGAAGTAGGAAGATCACAACTCTTTGGTGTTTGATTCTGATCTCACACTTGTTCCCTGCTAATGGTATTTCCTTGACTTCAAAGCAGACATGATTTACACACAGTCAGAATCTTGTATGGTGTGTGAGTGTAAACTGCTCTCAGGCAGTCACGCATACTGGTCCAGCAGAGTAATAATCACTTCAGGACTGAGTTCTTCCACTCCTTCCATAGCTGACATTCCACTGAAGAGTTAACAGCAGTGAATATATGTGAATCCTTTATTTTCCAGTGTCTGACATTGCATCAGCACCAGTGGGATTAACGAGCTGGGCCCAATCACAGCAAAAAGTACCATGATGTCAGATTTTAAACCTGACCTTAATGCTGTGAGATCAGCTCTCATGTCTAGTGGTGAGCTGGAGGGACAAAAACATGACAACAGTCTGACAAGGACTTAATCATCACTGATACTAACTGCAGTTTCCAGCTTGGGAACTATGTTTAAGTGTTATTATTGTCTTGTTAAAAAAATGAACACAAGGCCATTAAGGAGATGATGGGAAAAGTTTATTTATTACTGCTTTCAGATGCTCTGTTTTCTACACTGGAAGTAGGCACATGGCAAATTTTACAGTCATAATACTCTTCCTCATGAGGAAGAAGGACATAAAATATCAAGCCAAATCTTTATCAGATAAATTATTCTACAAGTGAGTGAAGGCCTGCATCTAAATACTTGTTCATTCTTAAAAAAACCCTCTAGCAATAGATGCTGATTAAAATGAGGCACTGGAATATCAATTTGAGACAACAATCAAGATCGAGCCTGATAGCTGGAAGTTTCCACAATGAAATTCACACCGAGACAATTTGTGTAAAAAGCACAATGACAGCAACACAGCAAGCTATAGGAAAAGGACAAGAAAGGACATCAGAGACTGATTGCGAGGCTTCAGACTGCCACCATGGCCAGATGAGGTTGCAGGCAGCTTTCCAGTCCCCACATCATGACATACAAAGAAGCACCCTGTTCCTCAGCGAGAGAAGCTACCTCCCATTTTTTACAGAGCCACCAGGCAAAAGCGTGCAGCATTTCCCGAGCACAGCTGATGCACTCACTGCAAGCTCACACCCTGCCTTTCACTGCAGTGACTTGTTCCCCCTCCACTTC
Organism: Elanus axillaris; assembly: GCA_026212715.1. NCBI lineage: Eukaryota > Metazoa > Chordata > Aves > Accipitriformes > Accipitridae > Elanus > Elanus axillaris. Next base: position 55,556,124 of record JANZLQ010000079.1, on the reverse strand, counting down.
TGAGTGTCAACTGTAAAACAAGGAAGACTGTTTGCTGACTGTGTGAGATGCATACCAACATTTTCAAGTCTTTGCAAACTCTAAGCAATCGTTTGAGGGGAAAGGACAGTTGGGAAGTTGCTCATGGGCAGGAGATGACAGGAGTCAGCTAGCCAGGACTCGCTGCGTACTCCACCCAGCCTCTGCTGAGAGTGCCGGCAGGCCCCGTGGACTCACTGCCTCCCACAGCTGGTGGGAGGGGACACCCTTCCCCAAAACTTTCAGGGTAGCACTGTCCAGCCATAGTTGCCTGGCGAGCCTCCAGCCTCGGAGATGCACTTGTTCTCCTTGAGAGCTGCATGTTTCTCTGACACCACAGCTGGCACCAATGTGGGAAAATGCAGAACTGATGTATTTGTTCTGGCTGAAAAGTAGTGGGGAAAATGCATGATAGTTGGTGGGGGACAGCCAGCACAGTACTAGCTCCAGTGTCTTCTGCTGGCCCTTCCAAATCAGATTAAGCTAAATGGCAGCAGGTCATCAGATTAAACTCTATGCATACTATAGAATATGCATAAATATTGCATGCATTATACTATATGCAGATTAAATGGCATAGGAGGGAAGAAGCACAGGATCAACACAAGCATAGAAATAGCTGCTAGGTTTTTTAATTTCCACTTTCACTTTTTACATACTAACAGTCCCCCAAATACCTCATGTAGCCAAGCTCATAAACCCAACACATTAAGCAATAGATTTTGTCAGACTTTTCCACTATCCTAAATTATCTAGGTTCAATAAGCCCTAATGATATCACTTTCTCCATTTTCCCACAGTGTCTCCTGGTGAAGAAAGGAAAAACCTTAACTTCCAACTACAGTAGCCTTCTCAGCTTTTAAATAAGGTTCCCCACACCCAAAGAGGTTAGAATTCAGCTTTCTAACATTGCTGCAATGACAGAGTCTAGCACCACAGTGCACCGAAGCCTCAGTTCTGTGTTGCTGCATAGTGCAGTGGGTATTTTTTTACACTGAGGACCCCAGAGACCCCAGGGAATCTGTGGGATACCTCTACAGAGTCTGCAGAAGGCAGAAGAGAAAAGTAAGACTGTGTCAGCAGGCTAAAATATGCTATATAGGCGTCTGTGCCCTCACTTAAAAAAAGCAAGAAACAACAGCTGAAAACAACTGCTATAGCACAAATATAAACTACGGTGACTTTTTTTGCCTTCATGTGTATGCATCTGGGACTTTGTTTTTTCCTCCAAAGTGGAAACAATGCTTTGCACATAAGACAGAAAAAGGGGGTGAGGGGTTTTTTGTTTGCTCTTTAAGGCTAATAATAATCTACAATCCATGTCAGAAATGAGTGCAGTATAAACTACAGAGGATCAGGAAGTGTTTGAGTTTTTGAAACATTATTTTGAGAGTTTTCAATGTTTAGAAAACTATGTGTGACCTGTGCCTCAGGGAGACAGCATACACTAAGAGGGAATGGACCAAATACTCAAATGCTGATTTAGCTTAGTGTTGGAGTGGTCTGAGCGTTTTGAGTTGCGCTAGCCTAACACTGAACTGGATTCAATACCTTAAGAAAGGAACAATCTGAAGGGAACTAAAAAAGCAAAATGGACATGTTTTCAGACTCAAGCATTTCTCTTCAGCTCAGCCTCAGTTCATCCATGGCTACAGCGATGTTATTGTGAAGCATGCAGAGAGCTTGAGCAGGCATCCACCACTGGAAGTACTGCCCCTGCCTTTGAGGGACTTATCTTTGCCTCTGTTTTCCTCCCCATGCTGCTGCCTCCAGTTCCTTCCTCCTGCCCCACAGCAGTCAGAGCTGTGAACATTCCCCCTGTCCATCAGCACAGTGTCCAACAGTCAGGCTTGCAGTCAGTCTGAAGTGGGCACTGTGTCAATCAGAGAGTTAAAAATAGAAAGAGGTTTGTTTTCCTCAGTAGTCTATAATATCTGTCAAAAATTAAGTGGCTTATTCTTAGGCTAATGTTTGCAGACCTGTGTTCCTGTACTGGGCAGGTAATCACTGAAACCTGTGTTTGATCTCTTAACCCACCTATTGCAATGAACCGAGCAGCCCATGGTAAGGTTGGTATGTATTTTAGAGCAGGTATAAGTTGGGAGATGCAGGAAGGAAAAGTCAAGTTGAATGCTGGGATTCATGTCTCCCATTGTTTAAATCCCAGTACAGAGGAGCTACCCATGCAAATACTTCAAAGCATGTCAAGCGTGTGCAGCTATTCAGGACCAGCTAACACTGTATTATTACTGAATGAGTAACAGCATGCTATCAGGCAATATTAACATTAGGTGGTGGGTGGCAGAAAGCCATTATGGCCTTTGCCATTACTAGTTTACGTTGAACAATTTCACCCTTAACCTTACAGAAATATATTATTTCACCCCAAGATACAAAGTGCCCTCAGAGGCAACTGGCACACTTTACTTGTGCTACAGTCCTTTTGACTTCTCTGTCCTCCCCTCCTCTGGCATGTCTGTAGATGTGCCTGGTGATACAGATGCAGTAGAGCATAATGGAAGGGAAGAAGCAATGAGGATCTAACACTCTCAGACTGTGTAATCTCGCTGTCCAATTCGTGTGCGACCACTTAGTCAAACTTTGATATGGTAATTAGCCTCTGGCCCCTTTGTAGCCTGCTCTGCTTAACTCACTGGAGATTTTGAAGACTGGCACTGGTCTCTCCCTCTCTCATTACTGCTGTCACTGTCTGAATGCTAACTTGCAATCAGTGCAAGTAGGAGGATTGGAAGGGTCTGGGCATGCAGAGTTAAATCAATCCAAAGGTTATTTGTATCACATTAGATTTTCCCTGCCATTTGCTATATAACAAGAAGAGGCTCTCCAATGAGGTAATGCACATGGAAGGCATTGATAATATATTATGACAGGTACAGTAAATTAATTTGGAGTCTACTATAAACAGTGTGAGAACATAGATTTTATTGCAGTTTCATCTGTGGAAAGATGGCAAAAAAATATCTCTTTTCTTAGTAATTTAAGAGACTGTAGTTGCTTCCAAAATACTTTGATGAAAACTTCAGCTTCTTAGAGAAGGGAGACTCCACTTGACTGGCCAGAGTCCAGCAGAGCTTTAGCAATTTAAACCAGCTGAAACCGTGGCCCATAATACTGTGTTTACACCCTCAGCCCTGGAGAACATTTAAACAGGACAGATCCAAGTTTCTAGAGCCAGTGGAAAGACTAACATTAATTTCAGGGCTAAACTGAGCCATTAGCCAAACCGAGCTGATTCATTTTAGATGAAACAGAGGCATATACAAAAACAAGTCAGATTTTCAGTTTTAAAAGCACAGATTTTAGAAGGTGAGCTGATTGGTGAGGCCAGTCAGTCCAAAGAGTTGTACAGTACTTCAGCTAAAGGAGACCTATAATTTCTTTTCAATAAAGGCTGCAAGGAGCTCTCTGGAATTCACTTCACAAGGAAAGGATGAAAACTTGCAGGAAGGGGCAAGAGACTGAAATGGATGGAGAACCATCTTAGAAAGTCCAGCACAGCCTCCATTTGGAAAGGAGGAAAGAGCTAATCAGCAAAGAAAACTTCATTTTGGAGGCCAGGAAGCACAGGGCTGGGGTAAAAATTGCCAAAAGTCAAACCAAGTTAGAAGTTTGCAGAGGAAATTAAATAGTAATAATAAAAGGAAATCGTAAAAAGTTATTTAGCTATTGAAACACAAAGATGTTAAAGGAGAAAAGAAGTTATGTTTTTATACTGAGAGGATTAGGGCTGGCGTAGGTGTGTGAAAACACTTAAGTGAAACTCAGCTTTGGTTTTCTGTAAGAACATTAAAATCTGGAGAAAAGGTGGACAGATATGGGATGAGTGTCAGGAAATTGAAAATACCTCTTTGGGGGAGAAGCAAAACTCTGAGAGCTGGATGCATTCAGCCATTGGGGAGCAGATCCCTCACCGCAGGATGCTCGGAGAGCTGGCAGCCACTCCAAGTAATTTTGTCAAGCCTTGAAGGAGAGGGATCCACATGACTTGAGAACAGTAAATATAGTAACTGTAATTAAGAAAGTGAACTTACATCTAAAGGCACATTGGCTTGATTGTAATAATATGCAAGAGTACAGAGTGAATTTTAAAGGAAAGGAATAATTAATGATGTGATGATTAATGAAAAATCAAAGAAAGAACAACAGCCTGGGCCTGCCAGCTGGAGGGTACCAGGCCAGCCTAATGCCTTCCCTTGCAAGATAGCTGATTGATTGCTTTAAGGAAGGTAATTGCAGCTGAGCAAAGCTGCCTGAACATCAGAGAAGCTCTCGTGGTATGGGAAATCATTAGTTAAAATGGAGGGGGGGGGGGAAGGAAAAGCACACAAACTGTAGCAAAAAAATAGGAAATGGCTTTAAAAGGAGATGGCAACTGGTTGTGCTGAAGCACTTGTAGCATTTCCCAGGGGAACTGAGATCTTTTCAGCTGTCTCTATTAAGAACTATGGTTGAAAAAGTAGGTGCATGTTAATGAAATTTGCTCATTAGCTGCTTGCAGGAAACAACTTGGCAGAGAAAGATATCTGAACATGGTACAGGTAGAAACAGATAACCTGCAAGTCTGGAATAATGGTAGTAGTGTGAAATTTAACACCCTTTTCAAGATCATGTGTTTAGTATCTGACAGGAGGATTTCTGCAGTAGTCTAGGGATTCACCCAGGGGATTCACTACTATGTTTCTGTGGGAGTCTGAGGAGGTGACAGAGAAGAAGAAAGAATGGGGAGTTTTATTCACTTACAGGATTTACTATGAGTCACCAGGGTGATCCAGCTGTACAAAATGCAAATGTCATCCTAGACTTTGTTAGGGAAAGTACTTCCAGTAGGTGTAGGAAAGTGTTCACAGCCTTGCACAGCACACTAATCAGTGTTACTTGGAATATTGAGAACAAGACCAGTAACCCACATTCAGGAGAGAGAAAATCATATGAAGGAGGTAAGATGAAAAACCCTAGTCTGCGTCAAGAGACTGGGAGAGTTTGACTTGCTTAGCAAATCAAGGGTTCTAGTGTGCTTGATATACTGATGTCTTGGTTAAGTAGAGCATATAGCCTGATGTGCATTTTGGGTTCAGAAAACAGGTATCCTTGCACATATGCCTTCCTAGGGATCAGCCCTCACCTTCTAGTCCTAGTTTCCTCAGAAATCTCTGGGGTGGTACCAACCTGAGGGAAGGTATATACCTGATGGTGCCTATCTCCATCTCTGGTAAGGCATCTCCTGTTTTCTATCAAGTTTGCACTTCCTCACCTATCACACCTGGGAAGGGATCAAGAGACACCCTTAAGATAAAAGGATGCAGTAAACAGAGAGCTGCTTTGAAATCTGTCATTATACCTGCATTTAGGTACCTGAAACATCCCTCCGGGTACAGGTAAGGAGAGGCCTGTCTTTTGGAGGCTAAAGGAGGGAGGCATTAATCCTACATTAAGGGCTAGATGCAAGGGTGTGTTATTCTAAGAAACTGAGGTAGGGAGACTTTTAGGGCATTTTTGACATAACAGCTCAATGTCTAAAGTACTTGTCCAGGCAATGGGTGAGGTGGGCTGAGTATCCTCCTCAGCCTGGAAAGCTCAAACCCATATTTTAATATGTTTCATAAGAAAGGGTCCTAACCTATAAGTTTTAGGTGAGTCTGGGGTATGGATGTAGTCCACCTTTCATATTAAAACCATGCATGGGGCATCTGAAAACTAAATATTTGTGAGGCTATGGAGGGAGCAAGCAAGAGGGAATGCAGCTTATTAAGAGGGCTTGACTGACAGGAAGATAAGCAGGCAGAGCAAACAGCATGAGCCTTGTTCCTTCAAGAAATTGGAATAAATAGTAAGTAAAGTAAACAGTTTGCCCTTTCCTGGAGACAGGAATGCAGCCTGTTTTGTGATCTTTGTTATAAACAGATGATAATTCCTTAGAAGACCTGGGAGGGAAATACATGTGTCCTTATGCATAAGATCATGTGGTGAAACGAGGCTTGGATCACATCCCTCAAAGGACTTCCATGCAAAGACACACAGCTAGTAAATCCCAGACACACACAGGTGTTCAAATGGGTGTCCATCTGGGCAGTTTATCTGTCCATTGTCTGGGTTAGCCCTTTGGGTGGAATTCACCTCACCTGATCAACGTGGGGCATCAAGTGGAAGCTAGTTCTCCAGGTGCCCCCAGTATTAGTGAAAGGAGACAGGTGGTTAGTTCAGTACTCCTACCTGGTGTGCTTGTCCCATGCTGAGGCAGACCAGCCTGCTGTCTTCACACGTATCTCTGCTGGTTACAAGGAGAGCTGGATAGCCAGCTCAGATGACATAGCTTGTGTCTGAGAGCTAATACCAGGTGGGACAAATCCCACCATACAGACCTTAGTACACAAAGATCCAAGTCACAGGGACTTTGGCTCCTCTGGGGTTCAGATGCTTTTGGGAATGGTACCTGGCAAAATACAGGATGGAGAATTAAGATCAGATTGCCTGTGAGAGACTTCAGGCCAAACAGCTGTGGATCAAAGTGTTTAATAGCTCCACTGGCAAAGATGACAGATTTTTGCATGTTCAGGAAACGTAATCTCTTCATTTAACTTAGAAAATTTACAAGCTCTCCTGGCGCAGTTGGTGGAGGCTGTAACCTTTGTGATCAGATGAAGCCAGTGGAACATATGTGTTATGAGTGCCAAGTAGTTCAGATGTTCCTTTCCCTCCTTCTTCCCTTAAAACAGCAGAAAAATAAAAGTAAACAACTACAATTAAGATTAAAAAATAGAGCATTAAAATCCCAGTAAATCTCCCAAATCAGAGATCCCACTGCAGAAATATTTCTGTCCCACTTATCTTTCTACTTTCTGTGAGAAGTGTTTATCATTAACATGTAGCAAGACCACAGAGATTATCATTGTTCTACAGCTGGCAACACTCACTTCAGGAATATCTTTCCTGTTTCAAGGCTTGATTTCTCAACCTGAATTTTTTTCATTAACGTTAGTGCTTTGCTTTTCATTATCCTCCCATTGGGAAATGACTTGACAAAATAATTAGGAATGCCAGTTTGATGCAGAAGTTCATTTACCACAGACCTACTCATTTTCCTGTTTGCATTTGTGTAACAGGACTCTGCATGTATAGATAAACAGAGTCCTGCAGGTCTGGGAATAAGTCAAGTATAAAGAAGCAGGTAAGCCAAGCTAACTCCTTATTGCCAAATAATTCTGAGCTCGTTGGACACGTCAATGATTTAGAAGGAGCTGAAGTATGTTAACAAGGAAAATGCTAAGAGGGAGAATTATGGGGGTTTATGCCTACTCTGCATCCAGAGGGCAGCCCTGGCTGCCCCAGGGTGTGCCAGACACACCATGGGTGCAGCAGTCCTGGAGAAGATGCAGCTAAAACCAACCCACACACTGAAACATCCTCAGCAAGTGAGTCCACTGCCTACACACACCTCTGGTACAAGCTACACACAGACAGCCTCTGCAGGCTTCCACTGAAGTGGGGTGGGATGGGATAGGGTGGGAAGCATGGCCACCCTGGAAATCATTTTCCAAGGCAGTAGAGAGATTTGAGTTCAGAGTTTGATTGAAAAAGGACCACCTCAAAACACTTCACAGAGAAAAGCAATAGGAAAGGCTCAGTAGCACTTAAGGTGGAAATTCTGGTATCAGCTTCAGAGGTTTCATATTCTGGGGAGTCCGACCAAACACTCAGGATGGGAAGAGATTAGCCACAATTCTTTTTGTGTGGGCACAGATGTACCCAGCATTGCAGAGGTGCCATCAGAGAAGGAAGAAGCATCTTCCACCTCTCCTTCAACTTTTCACCCTGCAGTACTTAAGAGTTTGTTTTAAGCAACAGAGATCTTGTGCCTCCTCTGACTCTTGTGCCAAAGTGAAGTTCTTGCTACAGGAACAACACCCTGAAACACCTCTGGTATTTACAACACATTGCTTAACTGAACGAGGCCCAGGGCTGTGGCTGTTTTTCACAAACACCTAATTTTTTTTCAGAAGGTATAGTAACTACTGGTTTTAGGAGTCAAGATCTGTGAATGTTTTCTGGAATGGCTAGTGTGTCTGTAAGACCAAGAATGTCATAATGAGAAAGGAGCCACAGTCTTAGTGCTGTGAACTTTAGCTTCTGTCTGGGATGAAACATGAGGTTTTCTGTACATCAGGGATGTCAGGCTCTGTGAGCCACATTGAATTCATTATGAATTAGGGTGTTTGAATGTGGATCTAGATCTGCATCATCTTTTCCATAAAGTCCAGAAAAAACTCTAACTAGGACTTGACACTAGGACTAGTTTGAGCTTGCCTCCAGAAAGCTTGTTCTTTGTCTTCACTGTCTAAACAGTTTTGAAGTTATTCCACCATTTTTTCCTATGTGCTGATGCATACACATGCACATATATATATATATATCTATATATATTTCTTTTCCACCTTTTTTAAAGACCTGCCATCTTTTCAAAACTAAAAATCAGGATTTATGCCTGCATTTGATAGCTCACAACTGAAGAGCATGCAAACTGGTTATTTTTATCCCTATTTCACCAATCTCCTAAGAAAGCAAGATTTTGCTACCTTTCTCTTGGGCCATCTTTTCTCCGAGCTTTTGAGCTCACTGCCAGTTGCAACCACATTTGACAGAGGGACAGAAGGTCTTAACTCCCAGTTTTGCTAAAATCAGTAGCTACTTAGAGGAGATTACTTTCGTCAGTGAAGGTATGCTTTCAGGGCACCGATTCCTCCACCAGCCAGCACATTTCACCTGAACTCCAAGCTCCCCAGCTATCTGGTGGTTGGGCACAGCAAGGAGTTGAGAGGGGAGGACTTGGGGGGGATGCGGAGGGCAGAGGAAGGAGCTAGAGCCTTTCTGGGGACTATGATTATGAGTCACTGGTGGTGTTGCTCTGAGATAAGGGTAGTCTGTTCTTATAGTCCGAAATTAAGTTTTAGCATATGCCATGCATTGAATTCAGTAAGAAACATGCAACAACCTAGACAATTATAAACATGCAAAGAAAATAGTATCGCGGTCCCTACAAAGACAGTGTTAGTGTACCTAAATAGTTCCCAGACACTATTCTGCCAAAGAAATGCACATTTATCTTAGTATTAATGGGAGCAAACCAAGAATGTACCACTTGAAAGTGATTTTTCTATTTCTGAATTAAGAGGAATTTTGCCTCTTCTGCATCTTCCTGGTTGGTTGGATTAGCACAAAAAGTGCCTGATTCCTGTGGCTAAACTTGGAATTATCCTATATACAGGCCAGCATTCTTTCTCTTTTTGATATATTTCTGCAGTGGAAGAATAATGAAGTTCTCACTAGCTCCCTGATTTTAGCTATTTTTAGAATGAAATGTAGGGCAAGTGTCTTTTGTGCCCTTCTTTTGAAACAGGAAGCAAGAGGACATTGCTGACAGGTAAATCAGCTCCAGGTCAAGTCTTTTACGAACAATAAAACCCAGCGTTAGCAAGATCAAAACTACTTTTTAGTTCCTTGTGTGAAAATGGGTGCATTCACACTTGCTCTTTCTGAATGACAGGCTCAAATCTTCAGTGCTGTTGCTCTTGATAAGCTCTGATACATGTCTAGGTATCACCTTTAGCACTAGTGCTCTGCTTGTTTCAGCACAAAGTTACTCTATTTCCCATCATTTGTACCCTAAGTACTTTTGCTCTTAGTGACATGGAGTCCAACAAAAGCTTCAGTTTTGTTCTCCCCCCGAAGGATAGCATTTTTCTATGGACAGGTACAATCCTTCTGCAGAGCCATGGAGGACACCTCATGGCCAGCTGCAGCATTTTATGCAGTGACGTAATTAATGCTGATGATAGGTGCCATTGTTAGGCATTGAGCTGACCCTACAGGGTGAACTTGCAAAAGGAAGGTACAATGATTTGATCACAGTCACAATGTCACTATAATCCCAGTACTTTTTCTGCTGTGTCTCTGCTCTACTGCAGGTTTATTATGATTTTTAAAGTTCCACCATAGGCAAGTTTGTAGCCCATTTGGTCTGAATTGGTGATGGCTATGTAGCTTGTGTGACAACTTATTTTATTCTTAGCAGTGGCTAAAATTTGCCACCTTTTCCTAGCCATGTCCTCACATCAGGTCCAAAGCACATGTCTTCCTGCAGCACCTCAGGGCACCCAGCACACACATGTCTCTGGCTGTTCCCTTACATGCTGTATCCTGCCAAGCAGGAGCATTCACAATCATGAGTCAGGCCTTAATGCTGTGTGAGAGTATCCTAAAAAAAGCAGTAATTCTTGGTAATTTTACGCTTAAGGAACTTTTGTGGAGTTGCAGCTTGCAATTTGTTTTACAGAAATGCAGGAGAGTTGTTCTTAAATTCCTGTGAATCAGGATGTCCCATCCCCATGGGAGCCCAAGCATCCCACTGTTTTCATTGCAGCCTGCTCTGGACCCAGGCTGAAGGCAACAGAGAAGCACTGAAACCTCCCGCAGCTCTTTTTGCTCTGGCCTGCTCTGAGGATGAAGGCAAGTGAGATGATACGGTTAATCTTCATCAGGGAAGGCTAGACAGGGGATCCTGAGCTATCTAGCTGCCAGCTAATGCTGCCCTGGCAACAGTTTAATGGGCAATGGCCTGTACTTGAATGACTTCAAGAAGAGAGGTAATCAACCATTCACTATCTTTCTTCTTTCCATTAAGTTCAAAGTACTATATAATCTCTTCAATTTTCTTTCAGTGGCGATAAGGCTCAAGTATAAACCACAAAGCCTGAACTCTCAGTCAGCTTCCATGTTTTATCCTGGATTTATCTTCAGCCATCATCAGGTGCTGTCTTTCTCTCTGACCCTACATAGAAACTGGCCTCCAAAGAGGGTCAAGTATTCACTTTCATACTCCTCTGTGCTGAAATGCTTTTCCTGGCAAGATTAGATAAAGCAATTCCTTTTCATTTCAGGCCATCCCAAGTAGATGCTTTATAAAAAAAATCTACTTTAAAGCAATTCTTTTTCTCATTTGCTATAAGTTTATAGATTGAGACTGCGGCCAGGCTATTTTTATATTTACTGTGCCAGGAATAAAGCCCAGTAATTTACTCTGCTTGTAGAAAGAAATTGATTTTTATCTTAAAAAGGCATTTAGAGGATTTTGTCAAAGACTCCTCTCCCAGTCACTACCTGGTCCGTATCTGCAATATGACTCAGAGCCAGATCCAGTGAACGCACTTAGGGGTGCAGTTTAATTAAGTACAAATTAAGCAAAATTTGCATTATTCCTGCATTATACATTGAACAGCCATTGATGAAACATAGAAGAAATGTTGGCAACAGGAGCTGGTATTTTCCCTTCCCTGAGTCCTCGCCATGTTGCCCTTCTTTTGCTCACGAGGTGAAGCTCATCATTTCCTATAGCCTAGAGTGGGGGCATCAGCTGGGACAGTCTCCCGAGATGTGCAAAATGAGGGATCATACCTCTGTGAAGAAAGTATTAAATATCCCTTTTCCTGTGTGAATGTCCCTGCCAGTTGGCTCTCAGTTTGTCATTTAAAGGTGGGATCACACTTACAGATGGTTTCTCAGTGTGCCTGAAAGCCTGGGGCACCGCCACCTTGCAGGGAGTCACTCACATGGTGATGCTCTGCCTGCCCAGCCGCTCTGGGTTGTGGCTGCTGCACCCTCCAGCTCCTGCCCCAGACCTGCACAGAGTGGCTGCTCATGCCCTCCAGATGAGAGCTGGGGCCATGCAGGCAGGCACTGGGGCTCCTTCTTCACACGGCAAGTGGACAGACAAGAACTTCCTGGTGTACATAACCCATGTTCTCAGCTTGGCAGTGAACCTACACTGCTTTGAATGATGCTTCTGTCCTGCGTCTCTTTGCTGCTGCCCATAGGTGGGATTTCCATGTCTCTGCATCTCTGATGCAGGTGTTGTGATGCCAAAGTGTGGTCCAGCTGCCCCTCTCCCTTGGCAATCCTCTCCACAATGGCTAACCAGTAGCTAGCATGGAGAAGGGCTCTGCCACATGCAGTGTGCTGCTCTTTTGGCCGTCCTGTTACTCCTTGCCTGGGGGAAATATCTAGACCCCAAGGCCATGCCCCCACCTTTGGTGTGGGGGGCACTGTGGAGCTGCTGCCCCAAGCAGCAAGGGGCACATCCTCACTGGGGAGTAGGGCAGCGGGGTGAAATCGTCTCTGCTCTGAAACTCGTCAAATGCCAGGACACAGTCATAGCTCTGAAGTGAAATCAGTCGTGTGGCAAATATCTCCAGCATCCTTGCACAAGCACATGCATACACACACATGCTCTCATGTCCGTACATACACACACACACACACACACACACACATTTCCTTCTGTACACATATGGATATGATCCAGTGCACAGCTGGTGAACCCCAGTAGCCAGACTACACCCCCAAAATTAAATACAGCTGTGTATCCCCATTTCAGTGTCTTGATCACACAGAGAATGAGGGAGCTTCCTGGTGTGTAATGATGTGACAGGACATGCAGCAAGGACACAGAGCACTTGGAACATGCTTTGGAGCAGTAAAATTAAGTATTACAGGTAGGGCTGGTATCTCCACCCATTCTTTAGGTTACCAGAATACACTTCCTATTGTAAGACTCTGTTTTCAGTTCCTTATACCCCAAATGTAGAGTGTCTGGACTGACATTGACATCTGCCAGATGTTTGCATCAGGTTTCTGCTGTATTGCTTTCTGCAGTTGTAGAAATTGTTGTAGTTAGTTGTAGTTCAGGCACTTAAAAATTACAGAACTAGGGAAGATATGTTGCTTTGCCTTTGTTAAAAAAATATTCTTGACTCCTTTGCTCTGAGCATCTCAATGTCTCCTGCCACTTTTGGGAAAGACTTCACAATTGAATAAGACTGCTTTCACCCTACACATCTGCCTTCTGCCATGCTGTGAAATCATTCCCAAATTTGCCCAGCTTGTGACTTCAAAAAATCACACCGAGTGGAGACCTCGATAATATCAATTGAAATCCTGACAACTATTTAAGCAAAACCTGCCCTGTAGACATCATGGTGTGTTCTCACCTGCAGAGCTCTTGAGTCTCCTGTCTATCCACCTTCAGTGGCTGAGTGACCAAATCCAGCAGGGGAAAAAAGCTCTCCATTTTGCCTGCCATGACCAGGGACATAAAGCCCTGAACACTAGATACAAGCCAAAAAAGCTGATCTCCACCCAGCTGTGCTATGTGCAACTCAGCACCTCCCCTCACCCTGCTTGGGATGGAAGGGACCTAATCAGACCAAGGAACTTGCTGCTGCTGAGGCAGGAGCAAGGGATGAGTGTCCACAGGAGTGAAAGGGACCTCAGCTCTTGGAGGCACCACATACATGCTTGCTCATCTGGGATCTCGCTCACATGCATCTTAAAAGTACCTTTCTTTGCCCATTCTCTGGGTATGAGGCCATTGCGTATTTCTCTGATGTTTACGCGTCTTCCTTTAAAATAGAGCCTAAATATCTTTGTGGGAAGTTTGTAGCTATTTGTTCTCATGCCAATGCTGCCTTTTAACAGTGTTTTTCTTGCTTGGGTATTTTTTCTTGGCTACATTTGTAGGCTGCATCAGTATTGGTAGACTGAGCAAAGACAGAGCCAGCATGAGAATCTCAAAGGGAGAGACTGGAGTTTCAGTATGCAGAAAAAGCCCTGACTCCAAAATGGAGATGGGATGAGTGACTCACAGTCTAAGACCTAAGCTGTAAATGTGCACTGATCATCCTCTACTAGCTATAAAAAATTTCATCTAAGGGGACTAAAGAAAAACCTAACCCAAAAGCAGTGGACTGTAAGGAACACCCTGTTGTCATCTGGGCAGCAAATACAGTGTAATACAAAGTTCAGGTACACAGTCACAATCTGTTTTGTCAACAGCATCCAGTGTGCAAGATAGACCAACCTCAAGGGTGAAACAAATGTTGTTCCAATAACAATATAAAAAGTCTGTCTATAAATACTCTAGTATCCCATATACTCAAAAATAAGTGTCTCAACTTAAGGAATACTTCTGATCCTAATCATTCTGTGTTTCAGCTTGCCAGCTCTAAGATGGAGATAACTCTTCACCATCATCCTACAAAGCTAGTGGGAGGATATATTCGATATTGTTTGTAAAACATTCAGGCTTCATAATGGTAAGTACCAGAGAAAAGCCTATAAAGCAGTTAATAACTTCATCCTCACAGCAGGATTTATAGGGATGAGTAATAAATAAGGTATAAAACCTCATATTAAATCACAAGGATGGAATAAAACACTGAATAATTGCTCACTAAAGGAACTCATCTGCCCTGTGCAGTTAATGAGGCATAGGTATATCAGAAAATTAATATGTGGTCTTCTTAAAACTGTGCATGCTGCATCAAGTATGAGAGTAACAGAGGTAAGAGCATACAGGCAATCTTCAATCTGGCATTTCCTACATTTTGATTAATTGATATAGCAACCTTCATAATGTGCTTTAGCACAGTTACTTGTCTATGCATGTGTTGTGATAAAAACATAGAGGAAAAATGCACATGCATTCATCATATTATTTGTACAGCCTCAGTATTGCTGCCCTTTTATTCTTCTGGAAAGAATTACACAGGGTTGCTGTATAAGGCAGCTCAGGTTTCCAATACAATATCCTGGGTTTAGGTGCTTGTCTCAGAGAAAGAAACATGTGCCAGACTGGGTCTCAGCCTGCTAAGCAAAGCTGAGAGGGAGAGCTGCAAAGCTGTAAACTTTATTAAAACCATCTCACACAAATAAGACATCTGCCCACAAGGTATTTTTCAAATGCTCCAAAAAAGGATGAACAGTTAAAACTAGCATTTTGTCACTACCTGCTGAGCCAGCAACTTTCCCAACATGAGTCCCCCTCTGCCTGCCGTGGATTTGCTGGTGGTGACAGCATGTGCGCACCTTGGCTGTGAAATGATTGATTATTTTTTCCCCTGTCTGATTACAGAACTGGCTCTGGAAATGGGATTTCTTATTTGGGAAAGACCTTTTCAACAGCTCACTCTGGGTGAAAGACCTGTGAGGGAGTGAGCAATAGAGGTAACTGCACTCTGTTCTCTGCTGCGCCCAGGCATGGCAGCACACATGGGCCTCAGTGCCACCTCACTGGAGCATGGCAACCCTTCCAGCTGACACTAGCACAGGCAGGAGTGTGTATCAGGGCTGCAGGAGGGCATGATCTGATGACTGCTGAGATTTGCAATATCTAGGCAATGTCCTGTAGGTGTGTGGTGTCTCGTGAGTATTGCTCATCTCAAGAGAGCTACCAAGTTTAAAATAAAAATTTAAATTGACTATATAATTTGGTTTTCCATTAATACAATCAACTTGCTTTAAGCATCAAGAAGGCCAAAAATACACCACTTCATGCATTCATACACATATACTACACACATACACACAAACATATTTATATGTCTCCGTGTGTTTCATGTGTAGCACAATAAAAGCGTATATCCTGTTAAGGAGGTGGTGCAATGCACCCCTAGTCATGCAACAGGCCAAGGACATGCCTGGGTATAGCAGGCACATCCCCCGCTTCCCAGTTCAGCCCTGTATTCAGGACTACACTATTTAGTATCATGGGAAACCAGCTTGTTAATGATACTGGCAACCTGCAACTCAAGCAGCCCGCTGCAAATGGTGACTGTCTCCTTTGTGGCAAAGAAAGACCAAGAACTTCAGCAGTGCACAAAAAGGAAAGCGCTCACCCTCTTCCTAGCATACACTGGACCCCAGGAACAATGATGTAGACATGGTTGTCCAAGTACACAATGCTAGCTCAGGTTTCCAAGGCAATATCCGGAGCTTAATGTGCTGATGTCTCAAAATACAGGAACCAAGCAACCTAGTGTACTGGTATAGATTCAAGATTATGTTTAAGGTCATTTTTAATATATCTCCTTTATGGTTGTTCTTTCCCTTTTTATTTCTTCTTTAGTGCTGCAATAGGTATTTCATGTGGTTTCTTTGGTTTCATTCTGAATTTCATAATTGCGGCTCCTTTTTTTTTTTTTTATTGTTGAACTTCCTGCTTTTTTGCAACTTACTAAATTATTCTTCTTTTTTTTACAGGGCGGCTTGCATCGTTTCCTCTATCTCTCTCTGGAGATCAGGGTTTCAATAAATACATTTCACGTGGCTCTTAGTGTGTTTTTCCATTTTTATTTTCTACCCAGGAGATAAAGAAAAATAGATCTGGAAATCAAAGAACACACCCAAAGAGATAAGTAAATGTGGGAAAGAACCTCATTCCTTCTGGACCAATGGCATCACTTCCCAGCAACGCCTGAGCAGGTCCTTCAGGGCCAACAGAGGAGATGAGGCCTTCATAGCTAGCATCACTCTCTCTCCTTTCTTTATGAGTTGCTGGTTGTGGGCACTTACTCAGTTTATTTCTGAGCTAGGTCTTTCAGGCTTCTCAGTAATTGATGTTTCAATAGTGAAAACTGCTGTCCAAAGTACCCCCATAAGTTTACTAATGACAGCTCAGCTTTTGAAAGCTGAGACCACAAAGTCCTCCCAGTGATACAATTTAATGCCAAACTCCTAACTTCTTGACAACTTTCTGAGACTTACATGGACAATTATGATTGTTTAGCCTAGCCTGGCTGATTGAGCCCTGGATGAGGAAACAAAGGTCCCTTTTAGAGCTGTTCAGAGCTTTGACTGAGAACTGCCAGCCATAGCAGGACACACTGTAAGGGTCTGCAATTTTGTGGGCCTCTCCTCAGCCTTTTTTTATTACCTCCATCTTGGTAAGAAGAGCTGGCCATTGCCAATACATGACTTTGTGTTATCTTCCTTTACCTCATGCTCAGACACAGATGAGGCCATTCTTGGCAGCTGCCAGTTTGGATGACAAAGGCTCCCTGACACAATACATCATCTCTGCAACACAAAAGTTGTGAGGGAAATAAATCTTTCCCCTGACTGATTCAATCAGGTGTATGAGAGAGATATATAAAGACATGGCAGGCTTCGTATGAGGTCTCCATGCTGCATATTGCATGCAGTGTCTAATAAAATATGAAACATTTAATTACAGTGAGTGATTACTCTCATTTCTTCAGGACCCCTACAGCTGTGATAATTTGATCAGGGAAGATTTGAAAAACGATGCATGAGAATGGAAATGATGAAACACACTGCATGGAAAAAGACCTGCTACCTAAACAAGGGCACTGCAGTACTTTTAAAAGAAACCTCTGAATTTTGATCCAAAATAAAGTCTCCTTTGAAAAGAATGACATGCTTCTGGACCAAGATACAACAAATGGTACCAGTTATACTTACAGGCTTCTCCATGGATTTATTCTTTTTCATGATTAAAAAAGACTTACTGGTAAAATCCAGTGGGATGTGATCTCTGTGTTTAATCAAAATTATTATTCACTTGAAAGCCTCCTACAAGGCAACCTCACTGTATTATCTCTCCTAAGCCCTGTTTAGACCCTAAGGGTTACAACAAACATGTGTGAGTTATTGTTCTATCACCCATTAACACATTTTAAAAGGGACTTAACAGAGAAGGAGCTAACTTGTTTAGCTATTTTGCAGAAGAGCTGCCTCCCTTGTCAGGGCTCCAAGAAGGGTATGAAGGGCTACGAGCTGGGAAGGACACAGAAGACCACCCTATGGTCCTTTGCAGAGCATCCATGCTGACGTGACAGCTCTGAGGAGATGGTCCCAAGAGGAAAGACAGGAAAGGGAATCATGGAGCATGTTAATACCACATTCACCTCTCTCCTTTGACAACCTTTGCTTTTCAGTCTCCCCTCTCTTGCAAGATGCAACTAACTGATGACAGCGGCTGAATAGCAGAGCAGCCTTTTTCTTCACAAACGACCATTTGACTTGTGCACATTTACCTACTACTGGGTATGCAATGGTGTGGAAGGGCAAGAACACATGCAGCTACAGTTGCTTTCAAATTACAGTTTGCTTATTTAAATGGTGTAAAGCTGTGCATGCTCCTGAAGAAGACACTTTTACAATGAGACTGTAACAACTCAGCTTTGCAAGGAATGAGGCAGCTGTGATGGTATCTGTCCAAATGTCCTTAATGCTCATCACCTAGCTACTAGGAGATCCAACCCCTGTTTCCCAGGGGATCTGTGGGCATCTGGGGTCTAGCCCATGTTTGGCACCTGCCTTTTAACCCTGGAGCCTCTGGAATATGACCACAGTGTAACTTCTGCCCAGCAGCCCCTTTCCTAAGCTGTTCCTCAGGTGCAGTCCTGGATCTTGAGTGTAAGTGCATCCTCTCCCAAAAGGCTGAATCTTTGGTCCTACAAAGTATCTTTGTGAAGCCTTGGACAGAGAGGAGCAAGCAGACACACAGATATAAATAGCCTTTGTGAAGACAGTGTAAAAACACTGTTGTGTTTCCTTACAAAATAAACCACGAGAGATCAGATGTCACTAGAAAAAATAGCATACCCCTTAAGAGTAAAATCCCCCAACCCAGCTACTCTCTCCTCAGAGATCCCTGGATGTCTACCAGAGCCTGACTTCTCCGGCTTAGAATGATACCCTAAGCTGAGTTTTCATGGTCACCAAGCCTACACCTGCTGCCTTAGCTTCCTCGGTGTCCCTCCCAGTGATACTTTTTAGTTTACCTCTCTTTGTCTTGAGGTTGGTAATTTTTCATTTTCTCCACTCCTTCAGACAACAGGAAGGGCCACGTCTCCCCAGCTTTGGCAAAAGCACCATCCCCAAGCCCTTCACTGTCTGTAGGTAAAGACAGAGTTCACACCATCGCCTCTGGCTTGGTGCAGACCTGGGCCAGCTTCCCTGTCTGTGCAGGTTACTTAGGCAGTGACAAGTACAGCCATTCCTGGGGCAAGAATCTCATTGTACCTCTCAGGATCCACCAGCTGTATAAAGGGGCTCCCCAAATTGCCGCAGCAGTCCTGGCATATTAACTGCATCTTTGCCTAAAAGGCCACAGACTCCAGACATGGGTGGTACTTCTTAGCCTGCCTTTTTCATTCACCTCTCGAGTGGGACTTACATAGCTTAACTGATATAACTAAAAGGTAAATTAAAAAAAAAAAAAAAAGATAGCACAGCTTTACACCACAGGCAGTTCAACAGCTAGCTGACTGAAACACATTACAGGAACCTGAATTTTTAGTCTATTATTGGTGAAAAATACTGAAGCCACTGCAATGCTTTTATCACCTGTTTGTGTGGGTCTGCCAGATCACATCAGGTCTATTTTTGATTTGTGAATATATATCTCATTTTTATTGCACAATGAAAAAAGCAAAGTGAAAGCATTTAACTTTACTCTTGCATTAAGGTGAGATATTTTTGCCCATTCGCCTGTGAGCATAATATAACATTTTGTATAGACCAGCCTTTTCAGGAATGAGTTTCAGTGAAAAGTACCTTGTCTTTTACATAAATATAGATCAACAAGCTTTCCAGTGTGAGTTTGACATACAAATTAGATACACACACTTCAAATGCATTGTTAATATTACTCTATGGTTATTTGCTATTTGTATTATTGTAGCACTTACAAGCTGCAATCTCGAAACAAGAGCCATTTGCTGGGCATAGCTAGCACAGACAAGCCTTATCCCAAAAAACTGGGCAAGCCAAATATAAAAACAAGCAACAATTGAAATAGGTGCTGGGTACAGAGAAACAAGAAGATAGTGTTGGTCAATATCACATACACTGGTTGTGGCTCGCTGGCAACCTAGAAACTGTTGTGTCTTTGCAGGACAACATGGGAAAAAAAAGAATTTTAGAGGTCTAGCCAAAATTTTAGCTTGGACTGAAGGAGGTTGTTCTGCAGCACAGATTTAACTCAGGAAACATTGCAGAGCTGACAGGGTTAAATTTATGTTCCTGGCCAGGACTTCTCAGAGATAAGAGGTAGGGAGAAACAAGAAGGCAGCCAACAGCAGAGCTATACAAGGTACAGCTGAAAGTTGACAAGTACCCCTGAAGGATGTACCTCCCTGGGTAATTAGGGGATGACAAATTATGAGGGAATCGGAGGAAGATGTTCTAGTTCTATCATTAGTGCTAAGACACTTTCTTAAAATGAAAAAATTTAGTTTAATGGTCTGTGAGGTAGTTTATTCTGAGTGTGATCTCCTCCCACAGCTCCATGCCAGCAGGCGGTACCATCAGATACTCTCACATCAGTTTCAGGGCAATTACAAAACAGAGAATAAATAACCTGCAGAGAGAAGCTGGTTACTTATTTTTAGCATTACTACTTAGACCAGTCAGAATTGCAGAATGTACTTACTCTCTAAGAGGGATTTTTCTATGGCTTAATCCCAAAACGAAACATCTAAGGTACACACCTATTGGCCAACATGAAAATTTCTTTCTGAGCCCTATAATGTTCCCTTTTCATCCAAACTTTATAAGCTTTGTAAAAGCTTATCAACAGGTTTCAAGGTGTTGTGCTTTTATAATCTTAGATCTTGAGTGCTTGGTATTTGTTAGTCATGGGCTTTGCTGAGCTAAATTTGCTTTACCACAAGGAATGTACATACCCAGACGATTTCCTCCCACCTTTCCATCACACGCCTAGGCAGGCACCCAGTTTTGGGAGATGCTGAATTAGTCATGTGACGCTGCCTGTGGCTATTAGGAAATAACTCTCACATCTGTTTTCTTGGCATCAGACAAAAAATGCACTTACACATCTGAAAC
The DNA here is from genome assembly GCA_026212715.1 of Elanus axillaris. Classification (NCBI taxonomy): domain Eukaryota; kingdom Metazoa; phylum Chordata; class Aves; order Accipitriformes; family Accipitridae; genus Elanus; species Elanus axillaris. The sequence goes on along the minus strand of JANZLQ010000079.1, from coordinate 55,535,388 downwards.
CTGGCTCTTAGGAACATTAAAGATGTGCACAGTGTTTAAATCTAACCACTGCTGTTGAGGCAGCTTTTGAGGTTTCTCTCTATTGGACTTCATGTTCCAGCTGTGTTTTTCCTCTAGTGGAAGGAAGCCTTGCTCCCAACACCAGTGCCTGCTCCTATTGAAGTCAGAAAGGAACGTGCCAGTACCTTGGGCTAGAGTCTCAAAGGGTATAAATCAGCATAAATTCTGTCTCCACTATATGGGAGATACGCCAATGCACACTGGTTGCAGATCTGCCCTTGCAGGTTCATATATCATCTGCTCTGCAGTTTGCTGATTTCCTGGACTGAGCATGGGAAAACAGGAAGACGCTCTCAAAGATGATGAGCACAGTCCTAGCACTGCATGGCATGGCTATATTTACCTTGCAGTGCTAGACAATCTGCAAGGTGCCAGGGAGAAACTGATGTCATCCAGGAATAAAAATCTGTAGGAACTTGCCAGCTTCCTACTGTATCAGAAGTAAGGGCTTGCACTTCTCTTTCAGGTTCATTCACTCTGTGGCATGCCAATGTTGGTAGACTTCAAAGTCTTCCCTTTTTTTTGTGGGGATCAGCAGTTTCTCAGCTCGGGGTGGGATGAGTAATCAAAGCTTTGTAAGCATGTCATAGCATTTACAGGGGATATAATTCATAAAGAAATAATATATATATTCACAGATTTGATTTCTGAGCTTTCTGCAGTCCATATACAATGAAAAAAAAGAGAATTAATGTAAAACCTTACCAATCTGATGTGACATGTTTTACAGCCAGCACTCACTCTTTCCAAAGTGTAAATAACTCTGTATGATACAACCAGATGAATGAATTAGATATAAGTATCTAAGAATCACTACTGCAGGCCTAGGACTTAATGAATGCCCCATGAATGAAGCAAATTCAATAGCTCGCTCTGAACAACTTACTGCCTACTTCAGCAGCATTTGCAATATAATTTCCACTTTTAAAATACCATGCAATAAGACACTAGGGTAAATTAATCCAGCGTAACTGAGACACACAGTGTATTGGCCACACCTTTCCCTCAGACCCAATGCTTGGGGTTTTTTTCCCCTGCTTACTTCATGCCAGCTCTCAGTCTTTGCATTTCCCTCATAACAGTCCCTGCTTTTCCACAGCAGTAAGTGCCAGTATAGCAAAAGAGAAAATATTGCCCTTTCAGTAGCCCCTTTTTCAGCACACTTCCCTGATTCAAGCTGGCCAAGATGATTCATCTTAAGCACCATATTATGCTGTCCATCCAATATTCAAATGTGAATAACAGCAAATCCTTGCAGACTTACTGCTTCTTTTTTCCCCCTTGAAGCAGAATATGAGTGGTGACAACAACTACATTACTTCCGACTGGTCCTAAGAAAACTAAACAGAGCTATGGTAAAAGTAGACTCATGTCCTGGTACCTTATGATGACTTAACCATGTACAGAGCACCAAACAGATTTTTGCCCTAAACCTATCTCTCCACAATTTTTACTGGGGGTTTACCATTTTCTCAATCTATCCACCTCATTTGGGAGTTCCTCTTCTTGGGAAGTGCTGCTCTGATTCAGTCCCAGTTTCCAAAGTAGCACAGAGAGGGGCACTTACTTCCTCTGGCTGGAACAAACCTGGCCTGGCTTGAGGGGCTGGAAGTTGGTTTGCAAAAAAGACCCAACTCAAAGATTTATCACTCCCTTTCAGGCAATGGCAAAGACTTGGCCCTATGGAAATGGGTGGCAATGTTTCTGCTGACAATCTGAGGCCACAGTTTTAACACAGCAGCATCATAACCAGCCATTCATTTTAGAAAATGAATTTTAGGCCAGCAGTCAAGTACAAGCACTAAGCCATTTTGCCATGTTGTCATGAGACATGGAAAACTGACAAATGGATTTAAAGAGTGCTCACCCAAATGAAAAGAAAATGCCGAGGTGTGGGGCAGGCATGCACGCTGAGAGGATATGGGTCAGAAAATATTCAAGCCCTGCCAATACTTCCCAGCACTTCTGACTCAGCTTCTGGTGTGTGGAAAATCTTTGTTATGGATTCAGGGGAGTTGATTGCTGGAGGAAAGAGGCCTCTGGATCATTGAGGACCCTTCCTAAGGCTCTCACAGGATCTCCTCCACCTCAGGAAAATCAAGAAAATCATGCATCAACAAAGCAAGAGTAGCAGAAGACATGTCCTGAAGGCCCTATCACCATCAAATTACAGTTAGTATTTTCCAGGACGTTTTAGTCTCTCAAGTTACCCGATGAGAAGGGCAAACCTGCTAGGTTTCTCTGCTGCCATGGTACGTATTTGTAGGGCTGTACCAAACCCTGCTTTAGCAAACAGAGATGATCCCACGGCCAGGGGGTCCCAGCCCTGAGCAGAAACACAGCCTCACATCCTGGTGGTGAAGGACCACGAGCGTACTCAGCTCATCCCTGAACCCATGTAGACTTATAGCCCTTGATCTGAGCCTCCCCTCCTACCTTTCAGCTGAGCTATAAGTGCCAAGGTCCCTGTCTTCTCTCTGTGCAGACAGGATTTTTAAGCTGCTTTCCACTTCCTGCGGCTGGGCTGTTGCAAAGTGCCAGGCGCACCGTCCCCTGAACATTCAGAATGCAGCTGCAGCTCCAAGTCTGCAAGGCAAAGAAACATCCAGGTGGCAAATCTGCAAAAGAAGATTGTGGGGATGGGACCAGAACAGGACAGTAGTTCTCTGTTTGCAGTGCCACAGCTTAGAGCTTGGGGTGGTGTAGGGGGAGATGGGCTTTGGGGCTTTTTTTGCACCCAGGAACAGCCCCACTGCTGAATGGGCACAGTCCTGCCCCTGACTCCTGCTTTTCTAAGTATGAGATGGAGGCACGCTGCAGCCCTCCACTCAAGCAATTAATCATGTTCCTTAAATATTGTCAACAGAGGCTTGTTTCTCATTAAAGCACCTGAAAGCAGATCTACTGACAGTCCCAAGAGGAAAATAAAGAAGAAAGGTATTTGTTTCCAGACACAGTTCAAAGGCAAAAAAACTAAGAACTGCTGAAACAGAAACAATTAGCATTTTTTTTTTCTGCAGTCTGAGATAAATTCCCCAAGCAATATCCCACTGAGGGAGAGCAGCATGGCAGAGATACTAGTCAACTATTTCATGTCTTCCACATGGGGTGACAGGAGGTAGCTTGAGAGTGGCAAATTAGTGGGACAAAAATCTCGCTCTCAACTCTAGAGATGTAGATGGGTATGAACACACTGAGGTCAAAGATGCAGGGCTTATACGAGCATAATCAAGACTCTGGTCCCATAGCTGCTCAGTGAAACATAGTCAGACAAGCAAATACAGATGTATTTAGATATTGATAGATAGACAAAGCAATGCATCTGAATTTTCATGCCCCCTCTCTGCCAGCAGGTCCAGCTGATCCAGTGCAGTGCTGATCTGAATTAGCAGAGCGGTGAACACTTACAGTCAGAAGCATCAGCCCTCTTCTGCAAACAGCAGGTTAAAACCCTTGCAGCTGGTGGAGGTACAGGATGCTTGATGTTGGCTATAAGCCTGGGTTTTTTTACAATTTTGGCGGGGGGGGATTCTATGTATTCCCTCTATAAAAGTAAAATGCACCTGTTTTTCTGAAAGGACACAGCTGCACTTCCTCAGTCTGGACTTTGAATTCATTGTTTCCCAGAGAGTACCTTATCTCTGTGCTTCCTGAAAAATTGCTGCAGTTTGGCATGCCAAACAGCTAGGCTGTGATTAGGCAGATAGGAGAGTCTTGGGAAATCCATATAGAGGAATTCCTGGCTGCTAGCCCTTCGGTGGCCTCAGGAACTCAATTACAACTTTCCCAGGAACTTGCTTTTCTAGCCTACAGCATTCATGGCCTCCCAATGTCTCTGTGCTTGGGAAGGGTTGGCTGCATGGTCATATGGTGAATGTGACCAGACCTCTGAGATCAGTCATGGGTGCTGCTGGAAACTTTGTCACTGCTTGGTTTAGTAAATCAGTGCTTCCTCAACTCCCAACCATAAAATGGAGATGAGCTTCCCTTGCTCCTGCAGTTGCACCCAGTTTGTCTTCACAGCGAGATGTCCAGGTAACCCTGCAATCTGAAAGGGGATTGATCAGACCCTCTATTTCCCGCAGGCAGAGGGCACTGGTGGTGGGAGAAGAGTCACATGAGAAATGGACAGAATGAGCCAGGAATGAGGCAGGCGCCTCCCTTCCTTGCCCTTCTGAAGCCACAGAAAGACTGAAAACGTGAGATCCCTCATTTCCCTCTGGCACACTGTTGAATGACTCCCCATCACTAAACCAGTTTCCCAACTTTCTCCCTTTCTCACATCTTTAATCCACTTGGGCTTGGAGCAGAGGTGTGCAGCTATGTTGGCCAGACTCCCATGAATCTTTAAAGTTTTTCATTTGCTTTTGTTTTCCAAATAAATTTTCCTGGCTGTCAACAGGGAAAGCTACTCAGATACTGATACTAGAATATCAAAAGAAGCAGTGACATTTAAGAAACTGAACAAATGGGTACATCATCCTCAGATGTGACAGATGCCAGACATGCCCCCCTTAGCCTTTGCTCTTGCCTTTAGCAAGGCTGAAAAAAAACCTGCCAACTTTCATGATTAATGAGAAAAAACATATTGAAAATGTCTAATAATACACCATCTCAGGTCACCACAGCCCTGACAGCCTGCTCTTCATATCAAAGGTGATTTGATTTTCCAAGAAATTTTACTAATTGCTCTCAATCTGTCAGAAAGCTTATTATCCTCTCTCTGCTATTGTTTACTAATCAGCTGCATCCATTCCTACAGCCTGTACTTAAACTATCAGCTAAGAACAGTGCAGTACACGAATGCTGGAGTCTTTGTTGGCATGCCCTGACCCTTAGCAGCATCTCACAATGCTTAACTCCTACTGTAGAAGGTGCACACTGTGGCAGGAGGAGTCTAAAAAATTTCTCCACAGAAGTTGCCTTGACACTCAGCATGAAGGATCTGGCATTCCTTTTGCTGCACGGTGCTAGATCCAGCTCTCAGGCTCTGCCTTTCTGAACCAGCCCCAGGAGCGATGGCCAAACGCTTTAACCTCCTTGAGAAAGAAATGACTCACACACTGCCAGCTGGTCATTAAATAATACGATTCCATCCCCTTCTGCCAGCTCCGGATGGGAGCCGGGGGTCTCCGTGCTGCTCCTAGGAGGCAGATGCTCGCCTCCCCCTGAGCCGTGGCTGCAGAAGGCAGTCCTGGGCAGCCCCATTGAGGTCAGTGGAAGGAGGACCCAATGCCCTTATCTTCTTTGTCACCCCCATGGGTGACACGCCATGTGGTGTGGCAATGGCTTTTGCACCACTAGTGCTTCTGTCCCTGGTAAATAAAGGGACACCTGCATGTCTGCCTGGCACCTTTCCCAAACACTCACATGGGCCTGAGCCCATTAAAGCCAGTGCAAATCTTCACCTTCATTTAAATGGATTTCTTAAAAAGCTTAAAGAAAACCCCGCATAACCTCAAACTACACATTAGTGCAAGTGAAAGAGCTTGAAATACAGTCCTCCATGTTTTAAAAATAATTAGTAAAATTTAAATGATAAAAAAGAGACACAAATTGCTTTGAGGATGTATCATAGCTTCTGTGCAAAAATACCTATTAAGATCACAGGCTTTCAGCAGCAAATTCGATGTTAGCTAAGATTTTATTCTGTAGCTTTGATAAACAACTAAAACAATGTGGACTGATGTTTATCGTGTTTCAGATCATTGGTAGCCTTAGGTATTATTTCTAGACAGCATGCAAAGCCAAGGCTTGTGTTGTTCTTCAATCCAAGAAGAATATTTTAAGAAAAATATTCCAGCCCATCTCCTGAACCTACCACCTGCAGAAGATCAGCTAATCTAAAGGTGAAACAAAACAATCCAGTGAAGCAAAACTGCTTTTCAGTGCTATACTTAAGGCAACACAGTTACATATTGTCTCCTACAGAGAGCAGTCAGTGTAATAAAATCCAGGGTAAAGAATGGTGACCACTAAAATTGTAGTGATAGAAAATAATTCTGTGTAATTGCAAAGTGGGGAACTTGAAATAAGAGTAGAAACTGGTCTACTCACAGCAGTAAGTATCTGTTATATGGTTTCTAATTCAGAATCAGAATGAAGGAGGTGGTAAAATCCAAATGAAACACGAAGGCTCTAGTGGAGCAATGCAGACAATAGCTTTTATATCCTGGTAGACGGGATGAGACAGGATAGATTTAACAGTAATTCTCACAAAACCAGAGAGTAATTTAAATTAAAGGAGATCTTTAGAAGTAGCTGATCCAACCTCCTTCTCAAAGCAGGTCCAACTCCTGGTTAAGTCAGGTTGTTCAGGGTCTTGGCTAGATATATTTTGAAAATATCCAAGGATGGAGATGCCACAGTCTCTCTGCACAACCTGTCCCATCATGTGTTCCCTGCCATGGTGAAGAGTTTTTCCTTTAAATACAGTAGGAACAGCTCTTGCTGCTATTTACATCTGCTGCCTTCTGTCTTTTCACTGGGCAACTCTGAGAGAAGTCTGACTTCTTTTCCTCTATATCCTCCATTAGGCAGGTGAAGGCAGCAGTAAGATCCCAGCTCAGCTCTCTCTTCCATGGACTAAGCCATTGTGATTGCGTTAGAATCTCCCTGTATGTTATCCACTCCGTCCTACTCTGGACCCCCAAACTCCACTTTCCAATAATGGTCTGGTATTGGGTCCCCAAGCTGGGTGTGGTATCCTTGAAAGAGCCTCACAAGTACCAAATGGAGTGAATTAAGTGCCTTCGTTGACCTGCTGGCTATGCTTTTGCTAACAGCACTGAATTTGCCGCTCTGCCTTCTCCACTGCAAGGATACATTGCTGATTCAGCTCAACTGGTCCACTGGGGCCCACCGCTCCGTTTCTGGGTCTCCAGGTCCCTTGGGTCTGGATCTCCCAGATTCCAGCCTCTGCTGTTGTGTAGCGTTACTCCAGCACAGATACAAGACCTATTATTTATTGACAAATACCCTGCTCAATTTTGTTTCAGGAATGATAGGAAAGGCTGTATCAAAAGCCTTGCTAGTCAAATCATACATTCAGTAATAAGTGCTAGGGAGAGAAATTAAGGTATAAATATAGAACATGAATGTCTATCCCCACCCTATTCAATAGTTTTAGCACCAAACAACTCCGGAGAAAGCCCTGGGCTTTTTTGACATGGAAGGGGCAAAACGCCTTAACAATGTCCATGCTCTATTCAGCAACTTAGCTTGGATACCACAAATACTTCAGACACACCTGCATGGCACTCACTATAGGTCATTCTCCCTGCCAAGGAGTTTAGCAAATGTGGGGTTTGAGGTTATCACAGCTACATTTTGTCTAGTGTCCTAGCTAGCTGATTTATATGTGGCTGAAGGCTCTTAATGGTGTTGGTTGCTGTAGGTATATTCCAAGAAAATTCAGATAAAAAAAGATCATTCCAAGAGCTATCATTCAGTTATCATTTCATTAAGGAAGACAATTAAGGACCTTAGGGAACATAAAGATTAATTTGAGGGCCAGGAAGGGAGAATGGTATGGGAAGGTGATCTAATAAGGAATTGTAGGAAGGTTTTCATGTAAATACAAAATCATAGCGACATTTCTCTGTGTATTATTAATGAAAGGGAAGAACAGTTCTTGACAGAAAAAGATGGCAAATAACTGTAAGATCAGCCCACAACATACAAACCCCAGAGCCAAGAAGCAGGGACCAGGGTCAAAATGGTATCTGGGTATCAGCCTAAAACTGAGAAGGCATCTAAATTGCCATTGAAATCAAGTATCTGGTAACTAAATACATGTGCTCAGAAACTATTTGTATAAGGAAAGTCTGGACTAGTGTATTAGGAAAGTATGCTCTGGATGAAACTATTCTACATGTCTAAAGAGACAAGTCTACATCTACTTATAGAAACGGTACAGATTTTTTTTGCTTACAGGTTCAGGATTGGTGCAAAGACAAGAGTAAATATACTTGAACTAAATTCACTTAAGTTTCTTCACAAATCTGGGCATACTCCTGCTGGATGGTTCATTTAATTTCTGACTTTTCCTACTGACACAGTAGCTGAATCAATACTTCCAGTCTATTTCCTTCCTTTCTCTTTAAATGTTATCTATGTTTAATTTAAACGTATTCATTCGATCAAAATCATTCAGCCATTTCTGTTGATTTTTCAACTTTTCCTCAAAGATTTATTTTTTCACATTGTAGATTAGATTGTACTTTTATTTCTGAAAAAAAGTTTTGTAAATCAAAGTAAGAATAAGCAAGCCTCTCATTAGCAACAAGAAAAACAGAAATAAATCTAGACTTATTCAAAAAGCAGGCTGTAATCTTTTCTAATTATTTCCATAACCCTAAGGAAGCCACATTTCCCGAGAGAGCATCTGAGATAATCCTTGAATATTAAGAAACGAGCGGAAAATGCAACAGATTTAGCAGGCAAATTGGAGAAAGAGAGGATTGAGCACCTGGAAAAGAAACATACTTCAACATTCATTAGGCTGGCTGTTATTTCTTGCAATCTGGAAAAAAACATCCATCACTTTTCATTCCTCAGCCACACAGACAATTCAGTGAGTTTTACAGTACAAATAATTCTATTTAAAAAAATAAGTATTTCAGGTACCTGACTGTTATATGAGCAGCAGGCTCAGGTATGAAATTTTGCCAAAAGTGCTTAGAAAATATTTTTTAAGAATAGGATCCAGGATGGGAATTGTGCCTCAGAAATATTTTATTTAATGTCATTCAGCAAGTTAATATCCTTGCTCTTGCCCTCTACCTCTTTAGATGAAATGTCTTGCTACTAGGAGTGGTAGGAACACATTTTCTAATCAAGAAATGCTGGACAGTTGTCCTCTTAAAACATGGAGCAGTTGGGTTTTTGCAAAATTTCACCTGGAAACACTGCAAAGAATTTTCCTTCACTGTAGAAAATGTGTGCAGGTCTGAGAAGCTGATTTCTCTTCAATGAAATGCTCTTAGAAAACACTGTGAGCACTTTTTGCATTTCTTTTTCAAGCAGCTGCAGTCCCAATGCAACCAGTTATTCACAAATCAACCACAGCTGCTCTGGAGTACTGTATTCCCACTTCCTAAAGACTCAAAAGACCAAGTTCAGGTAATGTTTTTTCCATGGGATAGCTTATGACTTCTTTCCTCCCTCTTGTTTTTGGATGAGGCTTTGAAAATTTAAGATTGCCCACCTCCCCATGTGAGATGGAGGGAGAACAGGAGTGGCAGTGGAAAAGCAGATGCCCACCACCATGTCCACCTCCCGCTTTGGAGGGTGCTGCTCCTTTGTGTGGTCCCTTATGCTCCAAAACACCTTTCCTGTGAAGCTCAGGGCATGTGCTGAAGCACCAGTAGAGAAGTGGACACTACTCCATCACCGTTAGGCAAAGAGGAAGGAATTCAGTGCCATCTTAAAGGTCTCAAGCCCTGCTATAGCAATAGAGCAAATGCTCATTGAGCACAGGGAGAGGCAAGGGGTTTGAAATGTTTCAGTGCTTCCTTTGAGCTCAGCAGTACCCAAGAGATGTCAATAAAACAGCAAGGAGGCATAAAATTTACATACACATGCATGTGTGTAAGCTATCCCCTCTCTCTTTGTATGCATAAATTTATGTATGCCTATAAATGTCCCCAAAAGCTATGATATGTTTGAGCTTTCTAGGTTAACATTAAATGCTACTCTTTAATCTTAATCTATTTCACAGGTGAACCTGCTTTTCTGAATTCCTGAATTTTGTAGGAACAAGGAGGGAAGCTTGTGTCTTTGATTCTGGCATTTTCATGTGAAACATAATAACCCAATTAGATGCTGATTTTTATAGTTTCTTTTTTCCTTCTGTTCTTAATATGTAATTTTAGCATGTGCAGTGGCATCACCTTTCACATACCAATAATTCAGTTTAACTGAAAAGCTGTCACACACAAATTAAGGTGGGTATCACTCTCTTCCCTTGTTTCTCACCCCTATACACACGCATGTTAATTACAAGCCGAAAGCACAAATGACAATACATACTCCATAGCATCTGCTCAGGCCTTAATTAATCCAGCCTTCTCATGGTCCCTATGGCAACGATGCTCAACAGACTCCCCTGACTTGGAATATTCAATAGAGCATCTTACGCTACATATTTTATTCAAATTATGGCCACAGAATTACTTCTGCATTAGCAATGTCATGTCAGAGTTGATGGGAACAGAATGAGTCCTTGCTCTATTTGACCCCTCTTCATGCATTACCTCATTAAAATGTATAATGGCGTTCAAGCTAAGTCACATTAAAGCAGACACGCCACTTTTCAAAGCCTCGAAAGCAGGCCATTACCAATTTTTTATCTTTAAAAGAAACTCTTGGGTTTCAGAAAATTAATAGGAATATTTTGCAGTGCTGTGCCTGCAACTCATATCATAAAGGCAATTACGAAAATATCAACAGCAAAAAGGTATTTTCTCAGTTTATTTCCTATCTCTCTAGTCCTGCTATCTTATCAGCTTAGGCTCAGGCTCCAACCACATTTTGGCAAGGTGTGATCCCCATTATTTAAATCTTAATGGAGACTGGAGTTACAATAGCTGTTACAGCTAATGGAAGAGCTGCTTATTTCAGTTGTTGAGTGGGCAAGGGGCCCCCATTCTCAGTTTTCAGCCACACTCTACCTACATTGAACAAGGCACCTGACTGGATATCTCCACCATGATGGTGTCAGGCTGCTCTGCCAGCCAAGTGGCAGGACATCCTGCTTCCCTGGAACGAAAAGCTCATCTCAGCCCCCCAGCAAAGGTAGTCCTGATAGCCAAAGGCCAGGAGCAACCCATTGCCAGTGCAGCCTCTCCCATAGGCAGCATGGCACTGGGAGGCTATTTGTCTAAAACCTCTTAGGCCAGCCTCAAAGAGGGAAGCATGAGCTGTCCCTGCGGTTTTCCACCTCACACGTGCCCAGCAAGCTCCTTCCCCAGGGATGGCTGCGGGAACGGGCTGCCAGCGGACCCCTGTACCTCCAGGCCAGGGTCCCTTGGTGGGGCTGGAGCAGGGTACTGCATGGGGCCAGTATCACACCCGCTAGTTAGTTATCATCCTGTAAACCCACAAATTATCCCTGTGTAAAAAAAAAAAAAAAAAAAAAAAGACAAGTGACTTGAGACAGGATTTGGGTATAGCAGCAGGTGGGGAGGAAGCAGGAGCAGGCGGCTTCAGGCCATGACTGTGCACTAGTGACAAGTGGATGGAGGGCACGTTGGCTTGGAAAACCTCTGAGTGTTTACATCTCATACACTGCCATATCTTTCCTCTGGATATTAAATTACAACTTTAAACAGTGACAGCATACACACAGAGTTGAAAAGAATTATTTTGCTATTGTATGCAGACAACTATGTTGCTCTGAAGGCATGTACAAATTAAATGTTAATCTGAGTCTAGGGATAATCTAATTACTGCTTCTTTTTGAAGTAAGAGGAACAATATTTACTGAGTAAATTAGGGACCTCTAAAGGTAAAATTTCCTTTGAAGATTAAACAACGCACATGTTGTTAGTTATTATAACCATATTTGACCCTCGTTGCTTTGCAAAAATTTAAATGAATTTTGAATTTTCACAGAGATGTTGCATTTCAGAAGGCACTACATATTCTTGACAAATGTCTTTTAAGAGGAGCTGAAATGGCATCATAACAGAGAGCACCAAATACATGAGAAGCTGCTTATGTGATATGGGTAGTACACGGCTACTCTGCAATACAGAAGAAATCCCCATTTTAGCATAGAGGGAACACTGGAAGCATGGAGAAACCATCCTCACCACAATGGGCCAGATTTATGGGCCAGCTCCCTTCATGCTCACACCTCCACCCTTGAAGAGAAGAACCTTGGCCAGATGCCTACTGGAAAGGGCCCAGAGCATCCTGGTTTTCTACTGGGGCAGGGAGGTGGGGGGAGTGCAGGGGTGTGATCACAGCATAGTGATGGACCTAGAGGCAAGACCTGGCACCCCCAACAGAGTTTAGCAGCTCCGATAGGACCAGACAATGAAATCTCACACACCTCCTCTGCCACTTGTGGATCCTTGGTCCATGAAAAGCCTTTCCATGGATGGAGATAATCCTCCTCTGACCTGGCTGTGAATTCTTGCACCTTGTTAAACCCGGTCCATCATATTCAGCTTTACTTTCATCACTAGAGCTACCCAGTAACTTAATGATATACTAAAGCCCAGTTAACAAAACCCCCAATCAAATAATAACCAATTATTGTTATAATAATGTAATTTCATAGAAAGCCTATATGGATTTTTTCATTAGTAACTACAGAAGAAGCAGTTTCTACTATTCCTTATGCTGTTTATTTCCCCAATCACTTATTTTTGAGTCTGTATCACTTTGTCTGACAGTTCATAATCTGAATTTAAAAAACATCGTGTGGAGCATTTGTCTAAGTCTTTCAAGCTTGGATTCAGGTTTGCACGTTCCAAATATCTGACAGCTTTCAGATCTTTTTTATATTCAGGCCCATCTCTGTAATTACCCCAGCATCACTGACAGAAGTTGCAGAAATAATAGGTTGGAAATATCTGAGCAACATTAGGGAAATGTTTCTGCTTATCAGAAGGCAATCGGGAAATTAAGTGGTGAGCACTAATTGAGTTATATTTAATTGAAATTATAGATGGAAGGACTGCATTCTGGGGAATTTCCATTGCCCAGATGTTCTGAGCTGCCACTTTCCCACAAGGAAGAATATTTTGAGTTTGATGTCTGTAAACCATGCTCTGTTAGTCATGTTCAGAATATTCAAGAAACATGTTGGAGCCCCAGACATCTCATGGGTTTTTTAGTTCATGAGACTCCAACACAGTCCTGCCTGCGGGACAAGCAGAAGTGACTAACCCCTTACAAATAAATTAAACTGCTTCCCCTCTTTTTGGCAGTCTCATGCAATGCTGATATATTGCCCTTGAAAGTTGTTATCCTGATCTCTTTGAAGAATTATGCTGTAAATCAAATGAGAGCAGCTGGAGTCAGAATCAGAAATGGAACCATTTCTGCTGTGCAAATGAAGATTTCCAGTAAAACAGCAGATGCGCCCTACCCTTTGTCAATAATTACTTCATATTGTGAAATAGCCTTCAGCACTCACCATTCATTTTACATGCCAAGAATGGTTTCCCAGGGCTGTAAGCCACCTCTCACAACCTGCACACAACCATTCAACCTCAAGATAGGTACCAGAGGGATCAAAGCCAGGCAGAGGGGTGACCTGACTGGCTCATGGTCTCTCCTGGGGCCCCACCACTCCACTGTGTGGCAAAGCAGGGTGGAACAACACAGCCGGCTCCCAGCATGACCTGTCGCAGGAGCTTCAGCAGTGCTGAATGGCTCAGTCCTCCCACAGATAGGTTTTCTGGATTACCCAACTGCCAGCACCATCCAGCTGACAGCCATGTACTAGCCCCAGAGCTGGAACCTTTCCCTCTGCACCCACTGTTCCTGTTAAGGGCCATCCAGAGAAACATGCCTTGTAGCTCACCTGCAACATTAGCAAGCATCTGATGTTTCTCAGGAAGTTCCAACCCTGTCCATGGATCAGCCACAAGCAAGCTTTGCCTCCTGTACCCTCAAGTTGCACCTGATGGTAAAAAATTCTGCTGTGCCAGACATCGAAAAATATTAACCATACCCTCTAGTCTGGAACTTAAACTTTTACTGAGCAGTTAGAAATAAAGAAAATTATCTTGATACATCTTCCTATAGAAATCCTGGGCAACAACTGTAAGGTAGTCTGGTATACTTAAGACATGTTCCATAACATTCAACAGCAGCAACAGGATTTCCTACAGTCTCATGACTTACTGCCCAGACATTTTGCATGGCTGTAGTCTAGATATCAAATGAAGATCCGCTGAGGCCAGGACATCATTTCCATGGTGGGACAGAGTCTTCAAACCATCTGGAAGAAGGAAGAGAATCTTATGCACAGATACAGCAATATGCCAGCTTTTTCTGTCTATAGGGCATCTAGAGGCACTGCCAGATCTCAAAGTGAATGACTGATTTGAAGTGTGCTTCAAAGGAGGCCACGCCTTAGCTTTGGATCTATAAAGTCCTTCCTTTGCCTGCAGCGTTGACACTGTCCAGCCTTCATTGAGATACAAGCTGTTTTGATATTGATCAAGGATCAGGCACTTGGAGATGATTTTATCAAGTCCATGCCACCTTGCCAGTTCACCTGGTGGCTGCACACAGGTTTAAAATCAGACCACATCTGGTCACATGGGACTCTGCAAAGGAAAGCAACACCACCAGAGAGGCAATTTCACCCCTTCTGATGTTTTCCTTTCCAATGACAATTTGAGTACATCACTCTGAAACCTTGCTTCTTACACATACGGGGACATCAGTAGCACGTAGTGAATAGCATCAAAAGCTGGAGAGGGGCCCCAGAGAATGAGAATGGTTACTCTCCACTGACTGAAAGCAGGAGATCCTCAGTCAGAGCTCTTAAAGCTATTCTGTCCTCTTGGCTGTTTTTGTATCTGGATTGGGATTGGTTTGATGAGTTTATAATTGACCTACAATGGCTTGTTGTAGCATTCATTCAGCAATTCTAGGACAACTATGTGCATTTAGGAAAAGAGGAAAATTTTAATTTCAAGTGAGGCATTACTTTAACCAGGAGTGACACCAATTTCTCATGTTTCTTGCAGTATTCAAGAGGAGCACAAGTAGGTCTACAGCTTGACCTGAGCACCCTCAATGAGCTGAACACAGGGAATGTAGGCGTCCCGTTTGTTCACTTGCATAGGAGGGCAGGGGACTCATGCTGGTCTTGACAAGCCATCTTCCATTCATGGGATTGTTCATCCGTGCAGGGCTTTGTTGTTAGCAGTGGTAACCTGGGTTAGTGAAATGTTCACACCTCTACACAGCTCCTGTAGGCACGGTTTGGCAGTTTTAAAGAAAGCTGATAAGAAAGTTCCCTTGGGTCTGTCAAGCAGCCTCTATAGGATAAATTCTTTGTTTGAACTTGCATACTTCCCTTCCATAAATATCTGATCTTTGCTCCATCTGGTACTGGATTTTTTTAAAAAATGGCATCTAACCAGTTCTCAGATTATCAGTCTAACAAACAATAAGTAGTGTAATAATTACTGATTTTTTTTTTCTCAGAATAAAAATGCTTGTTCCATGAAGGAGCCTTGAAAACATCCCATGGTAGGGGACATTCTTCCTGCCTTCCTTATAACTAGAGTCTCTTTTTCATGCTTTTTTTCTCCCCTCCTGGTCTCCACCCAGGACATTTCATGACCCAGCCTCAGCATTCAGCAGGTGCTGCATGAACCTCCCATGGCAAGCCCTTCTATGTAAAGGGTGGGAACATCTTTATCTGAGCCTGAGTGAGCGAGGAGAAGAGGAAGAAACTTCTGCATAGCTGATCCCCACGATAGGAAACATAGCTCTCTGGGAATTTGGGAGGCAACTACCGACCTGGATAGACCTGCTGCCAACACTGCTCTACATGTCAGTGAAAAACATCGGCATTCCCAGATGATGTACCTGGACCATTCCACCACCATGGCCCACAAAACACTTCCTCCACAGTCCTCTTAGTCTTCAGTGCTCTGCTGCAAGAAGCCAAGTAGTCTATTGTCTGAGGCAGTTTTGCAGAGCAAAGGGCTGTATTAATGAGAACACTTTAGATTAATGCCAGGAAGTTTACCCTTTGAGGTTTTCCCTTCATATTGAAGAAACGAAACTCTGCTTTCACATCATCCTGCCAAAGGGAGCCTCTGTAATACAAACTGGGCACAGTGAAGGCTTTGGATGGGAAGGATTTGGGGTTGCAATTCTTTTCAAACAGAATAATCATTACAAGGTATCTGAGCAGTCATGCTATTTCCCCATTTGTCATCAAATGCATAAGGAAAACTGCCTCATCTGCAACTCTGTTTTCAAAATTCAGTCAGAGCAAGTTGTATACATTACTTACCACAGCACAACCTCTTTGCTTTTCTCTGAATGAACACCACCATGATTATGATTTTACCAGCACTATGGTATATTACCATGGAATTTTCACCTACTTGATTAAGAAGCAGTGAAAAATCTTACTCGCTTTTTTAACCTAAATGGGTGGCATATAAATTAATGCAGCCCACAGGGCATGCTAAGTAAAATGATTCATGTTCCTTACATGGCAAACATTAACAGATTTTTTTTTTAAATCACTTTAGTAAACAATCTTTGGGGACTTTTGCTGAAAGCTTAATCTGTATTTAATTTAGTCATTTGAAAATTACATGGACAAGCTTTGTGAAAAATCTCTTCAAAATGCAGCTGTGGTGTTTACCTTAATACTCAAACAGCAGCCAAGTGAAGCATTTGCTCTATTCTGGCCACATTCTGCAGACGACTGAATGCATAAATCCAAGATTTTGGATCCAGCCCACTGTAAGCTTGAGTTATTCATTAATTCCTTCTTTACCATTTTTACATATTTGCTGAAAAAAGCTTTTTGCAAGTTTCTCTTAAAAATCTGTCAAAGTCAGATATGACAGCTTCACTAGCATACAACAACATTAAGGGGAAAATGCTGGACAAAGTCTAGGTACTACAGTTAAAAAAAAACCCCTACTTTGTTAAATGATGGAAGAAAGTTAAAAAAAGAAAAAACAAAGAGAAAGCCCAGCCCGGTGCAGTGGAGATTTGTGGTACAGCAACTTCTCCTTCAATTTAAACATTGAAATTAATAACTAAATTAGATTTTGAGCTTTCAGAGGCAAGATGCCTTGAGATGCATGGCAAAAAGAAAACACAATATATGGGATGAGTTAAAAATAAAAACAACAGGCCTTGTGAATAAGCTCACTTCAAAACAATGTAATAAAGGTGAAATGGAGAACTTCTGAATATATTTTTCTAATTAAAAACAAAGACAAATCACTAATATATGCCTAACAATGACTGAAAATGCAACCTGCTAAAATGGCTGAGTCTCACTGGGGTTGCATTTAAATTCTAAGTATTAAGAAATGCCTAAGTAATGGACAGAGTTCAGGGGTGCATAATACATCTTGTTCTAAAGAGCACCTGCCGAGACCATACTGGCCTATAGTTTAAATAGTTTCTACAATTAAAATACCTAAATGTAGGGGCCACCTGTTTCCTGCCTTTGCCTTCCTCAAGTGCCAGAAGTTTTACTGTAAACACAGGTGAACAAAATAAGATGCTGCCTGATGTTAGGGGACTCAAGGAATTTGCACAACAGCTGAAGTCCTAGCCAGCCACTTTTCGACTCCCAGACCCTCAATTAAAACTGATGAGAGAAGCAGTATCCTCTCTTCCTCTCCCAGTGGCAAGACGCTTACACAGGAATTCCCACACCAGGCTGGGGCAGCAGCTATCCATCCAGCAGCTTGGATTTGACAGTAACCAGTACCAGATGTTTCAGCAAAGGCATAATAAAATGCAGAGAGAGTAATTGTGGAGAAAGCTACTCAGTTTTTCCCGATTTCCTGCCAGTCCCTAGGCAATGCATATATCCTGGGACATACTGCATCCCAAGAAACTGGTCTGGCTATTCAGAAATTTGGCAAAATGCTGTCCAGATGGCAATCCTGAATTCATTGCTGACTGGTAAAAAAAGAGAGGCTGTAGACCATCCTTACTGTAGGACCCTTAAGAGAGGTTGGATTCCCATTTTAATTTTAGTCTAACTGTGAAAAGTAAAGAAGGTAAAACATTTCCAGAAATCCTAAAAATGCGTTCTCTCTTATAATGAGACATTAAAAAAGTGGCATCAGGTGAGCAGGAGTCTTGAAGACTGGAAACAGAAACCAGAAAATGCATCTGCAGGCCCAATCATTCCCTGATAATCCTGGCACACCAGTTAATACCAGCTGGGAATCAGGTCCTGCTCATCGAAAAGGTCATTTGCTCAGTTGTTAGCCCAAGTTACCAACTGAACATCTGGTCTGGTAGCCCAGTAAGATGCAACTCAGAAAGGTCTGCTTTTGAATATTCCCATTAGTGTTCCAGTCCCTGCAAGAGAATCCTCCATATCAGGAAACCCTTGCTAACAAACATCTACTATGTAAAAGTCCACCCCCTGCAAAAGATTTCACACAATGCAAGGCTTAGGGTCAAATGGAAACCACATAATGCTCGGGGTGTACCCAGGCAAACGGGCACAGGCAATCCTGCCCTTCTTTGCCCCATAAACTGGGCAGATGTGAGGCAGCTCCAATCCAGGAGCTGTACAGCTGCATTCCTGCTGCGCCACTGCTGATCCTGTCGGCCATGCTAAGCAGCATCTGGACAGTCCAGAGCGATGCCTGTGCCTACTCGAATAGGCACATCCTCGGTTTTGCCAGCTGAGGTGCCTGGAGCACAGCTTTGACTGTGCTGGACAAAGGCAGGCACATCCACTGCAGGGCACAGTGCAAACCAGGCAAGGAGATTTTTTTTTTCCTCATTTTCAAACTTCTTTGGAGGACCTGACAATGAATCAAAGTTACAGTTTTGCAGAAATGCACAGAACATTTATTCAGTTTGACAGAGGTGTACAAATATTTCTGAAGAACAAAAAGGCATGAAACAGGTCCTGGTTTCTTACTACCTAATGCACAGATGATGCTGTAAACCTGAAAGCGGGAAGCTAGCTGGCTCCTACATGGGAAAGCAGCAAAGTTTCAGAAGGGTTCAGTTAACTTAAAGTCTAGTATTTTTCCCCTTTCTTTTCTTTTGACCAGTGAGGTGATAAATTTTAATGTGTAAGGGCACTTACTGAAATGAGGTACAGTTACAATACAATAACAAACTTATTTACAGCACCTCTGCACAGAAACTGGCAGTAGTACCAAAATGATTATAAGCTTTGGGACACGAACAAACACTTACAATTATGCAATTTCATTGAGACCATAAAATCATCCTCTTCTAAGCAGTTCCTGAGCCAGGGGATAAGGAAAACGACCCAACAGATAAGGTTACATAGCACATTTCAGTGAAGACTATAGCCATCATTCTTACAATGGTCTTTTCTCACAACTGTTAGAAGGTTACTGATCCATACTCTAAACTCTCAAATAGCAGGTGCATCTCTCTTTGCTTGCCCTTTTAGAAAGGCGACTCAAGAGATAATCAACACTAGCTTTCACAGCTCCTGGTGGCATCTTTACAATTCCAAAATGTTATGCCTCCCCTGCTACACATTGCTTCTTGCAAAGCATTTGAAATCATGTCATAAAATAAACATAAATTGAAAACAAATGATTCAAAATAACTTAATTGTTATATTTATCACAGGGAAAATCTTGCATTGAATATTAAATACTATCCTTAAAGCCATTTTCTCATACAGAGAGCAACTATGGACATTTAGAAAAGCAAACACAATTGTATTTCCAAAGTGCTACTGAGATTAGAAAATGAGTAATCAGAGGTAAACAATCTTCTCTTCTACTCTGCCTCCACCTTCCACATCTTGGAGGCTCTCAGGCTGGTGGCTCAGCAGCAGTGCATCTACCCGTGGTGGCTGGATGGATCCCTCGTTTGGAATGTTCGTTTGGGGACCCTGGGTCTGCGATGCATTCAGATCTGTAATGCACAAGAGAAGGGTATGTGACAATGCATCTTCTGCCATGCCCATGCCATCGTAAAGAGCAAATTCTGACTTTTTCATTAGCAGCATTTTCTAGTTTGCTGCACCTGTCTAGAAAGGAATACACTGCTGTATTGCAAATGATATTACAGTCTGGTGAGAGATACCTTACACAAGTTTAGTGAAATCTGTTCAAGTCTGTCCACTGACATCCAATGAATGATCACTGTCAGTATTTTAACAATAAAAGAAAGTCATACCCATACTTCACTAACCATACAATAGTGGAAAGGCATAAATGCTGTCAGAGTTGGGCTGGAGAGAAATATGCAGCACATAATTAGTATCTTTATTAGTAATAATACAATTGTAAAATTAATACAGTTTCCATCATTACACAGAATTTTGTTTGCAAGCTTTCCTTTTGCAGATGAAAAAGAATCAACTGAGTAAACCCAGTTAGAAGTCTAACTGTCTGGCACTTGCAGTCTGTAAGAGATGCATAACCATTCAGCTTTTTCTGCCAAGTTCATCTGTGTTTATTTGCACAAACTACCTACTCTATTCTTGTCTCAATCCTTTAGGTGTGATGTAGAGGTAATAATTGCACCCAAACACTAAGAAATTATTAAGGATCTTCATTTGTTGTCTTCCCAGTTTTCTCCTGCAAATGCAGAGAATCAGGTACTTGTTTTCAGCACTGAGCTCTGAAGGCTTTTGGGATGATCTGTGCACTACTTAAAAATAACCTTGGTCGGGTCTTCTCCCTCGTCAGCTTTCTGTACCACTTCAGGCCCTCAGGAACTACACCTTGGTAGTTGGCTTTTCTACATCTGTATTTCTGCAAAGCACTTTTACCATAAAAACAAACTGCATAACAAGGGAGCGTGTATCTTTGTACCTAGGGAAGAGCATGTATCTTTGTACCTGCAATGGACAAGCTGCAATCCTTTTCACTGTAATCTTGCCCAGAACGACCTCTGCTATTAGGCCAGGAGGATTGTCCTCTGCAAAAAGGACTCTGCAGGAAGAAGGGGGGCCTTGGCATCCCTCCCACAGCATGGGTAGCCCCAGAAGTTAGCAAACCCAGCACTGGGGTCCTTTAAGCCTTGGTCATTCATACAGAGAGCTAAAAAGACATTTCATGCATGCTCTGGTCCCTACCCCTTCTCACACATATGTGCAATGAAAAACTATTATAAAGGAGATACTTGGGTTTTTTTACACACTGTATCGCTCTAACTGGCGGCAATTTAAAATTACACCTGCCCACATTTGGCATCCCCCCGGCACACATGGCTTTCACCAGTCTTGTTCACGAGGCAGGGGTTTAAGGCAAAACAAGCTTGCTGGCACCCTGCAAAGCCTAGGCTCCCTGGCTGCTCCCCGCCATAGAACGCATGGAGCGGGAGATGATTATGCGATGGGCATGTGGGAACACACCATACCGCTGCCTCTGCCTTCAGCATCTTCTCCTCTGATTTCAAACAGCTGGGGGGAGCAAACAGGCTTTGGGGCTTTGGCTCCTAGCATAAGCCACATATATGTTATACCTGCTGCTGAGACTGCAGGGTCAGTGGCAAGGCATGTATACACAAGCGGTGCTTGGTCATAGTGGGATGACACAGGATGTTAAAAGTAATCCCACATTCCCTTTCTTTTACTGTTTTACACTGGATTTAAAGCATCAAGTTTTGGTCTTGGTGAAAACCCAGAGTACGTCTTGACTGCAGGTGAGTTCTTTGCAATACATAACACAGCAGGATTTGACTTCCTAACTTGCTCTAACAGCCCTGCTTCATTAAAGATCACTTTTGCATTTCTTTCTTTTTGATATCCGTATTAGAAAAATATTACAATTTGCAGCAACAGAAGACCACCTGAAATATCCTGTGTCTGCTTTTCTTTATGGAAATTGGATACTTCAGTTTTATTTATTTATTAAAAAGAGCCCTACCAATGAAAGGTCCTCAACCTCTAAACACTTATATTTTGGGGTAATTCTACCCACATTAATATTCCTTTTAAGTTCTGTGAGTCTATTCACCTTAACCAAGTTATGTGCATAAGAACATCAGGCAGTAAGCACTTGTTTGAAAGATCTGTTTCCAAAGTTTATGAAGTACTTAATTGGAGAAGCCTAATTACAAATTTGAAAAAGAACAGAAAAGAAAGAGAAACACCTTACATGCAGTTATTTTCCACCATCAAAACTAAACAGTAATTGCTTCACCAATTAAAACAGTAGCTGTTTCCAAACCATTTCTCATTAACTGTTACAACTCTAAGCAGCAGAGCTGAGCACTGGAAACTGTCAGCATTCTGGAAAAACAAATCAGATTCTGCCACTATCTAAATAAATGGTTTACCACTAGCTTAGCTGCCTTTCCACCACCCCCACCCCCACCCCAAATTCTGTTGCATCCGGAGAACCTGAACAGCAGAAGAGCACCCAGGAGGTGAGAGCCCAGCTACTGATGGGGTGACGAGCAGCTTCTCAGGCTGGAAAGGTTGTACTTAATCCAACTGAGGAGGGAAGGGGCTGGTTTTGGCCGTGCTTCAGGTGGCACTCAACACAGGCTCTGCATAATAAAAGCAGAATGTGTCCCTGGGTTGACATACTCAGCCTGCCAGTGGGGAGGGTGCCTGATCTCTCCCTACCAGGTGCCATGTTGGAAGCAGCCGAGCCAGGAGACCAGCTGGTATCGCAGGCAGCAGCGTGATGCATCCTGAGAGCGGCTGCTTGGGGAGGGTGGAAGAACTGCCAGAATTGGTAATAACAGCCTCAGGTGAAGGGGAAGTGGGGAAAGGAGCTCAATCTGCCAGCCAGTACCAGTTCTTGTTATGCAATGCACTGATAGCTACCAAGAAGCCTCTCCTGACCTCCCTCTTGCAGCACAGGGAAACCAGCTGCCCTTAGCCCCAAGGAGGAGAAAGGGGGAGAAACCCCCCTCTTTAAAGGCTCTCCCAGAACAGGGAAGAAACCTCCACAACAAGCCTTGAAAGCATCAGCTGCAGCCTACTAAAGAATTCTGAGAGCTGAGGATGCTCAAAAAAACCACCAAAACCCAAAGGAAAACAAATCAATTATCCATGCAGAGAGCAAGGCAGAGGAAGGCTGGCAAAGGGGGGCTACTGCCAGAAAGCGATGGCTGGGAAGTTCTCCCATGCTCCCCAGGCAGGTGGGGCACCCATGGGAACCTCCCCAGCCCCGTTCTCAGCTGCACAGACAGAACTCAGTACGGACCACAAGCCAGGTAAATAAGGACCATGGGCCTTTTATAAGCCCCCTTCGTTGTGACTGGAATTCACCTGCCAACATCAGCCACAAAATGAGTTTTGTACTATTCCCTTTCTTTAAACTCAGCATTTACTTACCCTTTCCTCTGCTCCCTTCCAACCTGCCGAGGGATGCTCGGGCAGCCTGTGTTCAGCTCAACAGCGCACCCACCAGACTAGTACCCAGCAAAACGGCTCCCACTGTCCCCCCCCCCCGCACCCCGCAGCCTGGGCTGGGCTCTGCCCGCTGTCTTCTTCCTGTCCCCCCCTGCACAAAAATGACAGGCG
>JANZLQ010000079.1:55428800-55512049 GCA_026212715.1 Elanus axillaris | reverse complement strand
GGCTCTGCCCGCTGTCTTCTTCCTGACCCCCCCTGCACAAAAAGGACAGGCGAAGTTGACTGTACCTGGCCCCAGCCTTCCTCTTCCTCTTGCTCATTTACACCCAAGGAACACAGTTTTTCCTTCATAACTATGTAAGTGCAGAAAATATTCCCGTATTTCCAAATATTTAACAAAGCTTAGCCATAGCTCAGACCCTTCCGCAAGGTCTCCTATGAGACTCCCACCTCCCCACTCCCTCCAACTTCTGCAGCAGCCAAGGGCTGTTGGCATCTCACTGCACGCTGGCCCCTGGAGTTTATGTGCAAACTGAAAGCTTCTCCGTTATGCAGAATTTATTTCTCCTACAACACTCCAGGTAACTTTCTAAAGAGACAGATCCGCAGCTGCACCATGTATATCCTAGGTAAGAACTAAACAGCTAACCAGAAAAATGCACTTTTTCAATGTTGGGCTCGTCAGACTCCCCAGCAAAGAGGGATGGGCTTGAGGCTGGAGACCAAGTATTTGGTGATCTGTGACAGCACTTCAATGTTTTTGAGGCTGTGTAGCCTGTTCAGCCCAGCAGTCCCACACCACAGCACAAAATAACACTTAAGTCCAGCCCCTCCTCCTTTTTATCTAAGCTGAGACCGTTTAATTAAATAAAGAAAACCCAGGCATTCCCTGTTGTCTCCCCCACCAATCTTCTCAAAAGGGGTTAGAGGGTCTTTCTAACAAAATCAGGGAAAAAAGTCACATTTGTCTCATGCACACAGACCAATACTGCCAAGTCCCAATTAAAACCAAATCCAATTTCCTCCCCCCTGTTCTCCGGTACCATGAGGACAGGTATCAGGAAACTGCAGAGAGACACTACCCCAAAATAAAAATACTTTTCTAGGCAACCTGTATACAACAATAACAGCAGACTGCAGTCATGGCTTTCACGGGAGATTTTTAAGCCTCCTCAATTCTCCAAATGGGGTCTGGATCCAAACTAAGAGAAATGACAGCCTCTAGCTAAAAACATGCTAATGTTGTATGAGAAATGAAAAAAAAAGTGGCATTCCGCACCCTAACTACCATACCCTACCCTTCCTGTAGCACTAAGAGACAGGATTAGTAGGACTGCATAAACTGCTCAGAAGGTGAAGCACAAAGCAATGGCATTTGCGGGAATCTGAGATCAACACATACCAAAACACACACAGCCCATTCTCCTGTAGGAGAGGGGGGGGATACAATAGCCAAGTAAACAACTCATTAGTCACACAGATTCTCACCTTCCATCAGTTGTCATAGGATGTAAGCACTTCCACATCAGATAAATGCCACAGATTTTCTCCCTCACCCCTCCTCTCTCCCCCCAGGATCAGAGCTCTTCAGGTAAGCTTGAAGTGCCCACGGTGATGATTACAGGAAGGATAGGAAGACATTATCAAGGCACTAGGAAACACTCCAGGCAAAAAAGCCTCTTAAGTCCCTGTGGTTTTAATAGAAAGTCCTTAGTTTTTCTCCTTCAGCTCTGACCCTAATTTCACAGCATCACAGGATAATTCAGATTGGAAGGGATCTTAGGAGGCCTCCAATTCAAACTCGCTCTTAAAGCTGGGTCAGCTCTGACATCAGGCTGGGTTGGATACTTGGGGTTTTTTCCTTCCCAGCTGTTTCACTCCCCCCCAAAAAGGGGGAGGAGGGTAAGGTTTGGGAGGAACTCACCACATGGATTTTGCAGAAACTGCATGATTACACTGAATGAATTTGCTGTGGCTTTCAGAGATCTGTGTCACATGTTGGCCCTCTTTACAAAGTAAAATTTCATTAAATGAAGAGAGATTTATGCCACTTTTAGCAACAAATATGTTAAAGATTCTCAAAACAATTACTCCTCTGAAAATAACATATAAAGTCAGGTTTTGGTTTTACCATTTATTTATAATAACTGGTACCAGTTTTTATACCAAATTCATCTGGACTGACAGCTGACACATCAACTTCAGGCCAAAGCTATCTGAAATGGCAGAGTTGCTGTATTTAATCCCCCCTCTGGCACTCATGCATAATGCAAAGCACAAGCAGACACCTAAAAAACAGTGCTAAGTCTACTGGGTCTGGGATATTCAAAGGAATTCAAGGGCAACAGGCTCGCATTTGCCTCTACAGTTCAACAGCAAACGGCAGCCTAACTCCCATGAGCTCCACTGAAAGTCCCCACCAGCAAATTCCACAGCACCTCTTTGTTTCTAATGATGCTCCCAGTGGTTTCCGTGTAGATTCATTAACAACAGACGATTCCCCAGGGAACTCCAGGCCCCTCTCCCTCTCCTCCTGGTGATGACTGCTTTTTTTAGTGCCTACCAGGATTTAGCCAATTTGAGATGGATTTTTCCATAGCAGTGGTTCAGTTGTTTACAGAGCTGGTGGTTGGTGGGAGAAAGGGAATGCCACACAGCATCACCGGACCCACTGGGGCCCCAGAACAGCCACGACACTGCTGCTGCCATGAAGGTCCAGACCACTTGGTACAGAAAAGACATCTATAAGCTTTGAGGAACTGAGGACAATTCTGAGCCGTTTCACTGGCAGTTGAGATCCCAAATACCATGGAGAAACTAGGCCTTCACACCTCAGTAAATCTGATTTCACAGCAGGAACTGAATTTGGTACCAGATCTCAAAATACTGGGAAAAATATTTTGACCCTGAAGCTACCAAGGAAATAGCCTAATCCATTTCCCAGCTGACTGAATAAGGCAGGAAATCAATCTGAGAATTTTAATGCTGCCATTTACTTTTAACCAGCCCAACCCCATGAAAAAGCAGCAGCTGCATTTCTTAGGCAAACAAGCACCTTCATGAATATGAGGTCTTTTCACAAAAAAGCAGATGAGCAATTAGATCGTAATAGATCCTATGTTAAGTAGTCTCATCAGGTTTTGGTGCTTTTTTTGTTACAAGACAGATGACAGAAATAATTCAAAGTCCATGATGAATAAAGTCTGCAACATAACTCTTCTTTACATCTGTACTTTGGATTTTTTGATCATGGCAAAATTACTGGAAATGTCATTACTCTGCATGTTTCTGTTCTTGTTTAGTTGTTGGCTTAGGTAAAACAATGCAATTCCATTTTCAAGTTTTGTCTTATAATTCTTTAGAGAAGTTTGGTCTAGAGAATTTGGACGAAATTCTTGGCTAAGACAAAATTTACATTTATTCCACTAACACTGCTTTGTCATAAAGCTCCATAATGGTTCCAACTAATTTATCTGATACCTGTCTTAAAGCTCCAGGTTTTGGAGTCATGGGATGATGCAGCCATCTCTTCTTTTATTAAAGCCCAGCAATCACACTATTTCTAACACTGGTGTTATCAAAAGAAAGATTTTTAAAATATCTCAAGCTCAGATATTGCTAGCGATACCACTTTAACATCAAGTTCATAGCATGCCTCTAGGTTGAAATTATTTAAAAATTTAACCTACTTACATGGCTATGTTATCAGCTGTGTTGGCTTTAAAGCACATGGATTCTAAACTATTTCTGGCATGCTGTTTTTTAATACATATCAATAAGACAGACTTAAAAATAGGTCTGACTTGAAATTGTAACTTGTCTGTGCATTAAATACCCACAGTCTCACCTTGGCAAGGCATACTGCCTGCCAGCTGTCTGCTTCTGCTTAATATTAATTTATTTAGGTATGAATTCCCTATTAAATTGTCTTTGTGCTAAGCTTTGAAGCTTTAGATGGTCAATTACAGACACACACATGGTCCAACAGGTATTCTGCTAACAACGAACACATGTTTTATTGACCTACTTCTTTTCCAGCTCATTAAACACAGCTGTGCTCAAATGATCAAGAGAAAATAACCATAAAACCCCAAGAACACCCTTCCTACAAAGGATCACAAGGAACGTGACCAGCTGCTGGCATGGGGCCGCTGCTCCACCCAGCAGGCAGCAGTGTGCCCACTGCGCAGGGCACCTCTCCAGGGCCAGGGGCGACTCGCCTCTCCACTGACCATCACAGCAGGAAAGCTCGGGGTAACTCCTGCAGCCTCTTTGTTCGGGTGTCTAACGTGGGTCTATCCCAAGCAGGCTGCAACTGTCTCCCCCTGGCCCATAATCTGAAGAAGGCATTTGTCCAGCCAGCTGAAGTCAAAACAAACTGCAGTCAGTGGGTAACGCTCCTGCTTGAACGCTTGCCGGAGAAACAGAAATCCCATAAAGTTACAGACCCAAGCAGCATTTCCAAAGACTCAGCAGACGATGAAACCAGCCCCCCGTTCTGCTGCCAGCCAGTACATCCCCACACCTCCCTTGCCCGCCATCCCAGTTTGCACCCCACAAGCAAAACACTGCAGTGAAGCTTCCTCTCCCTCCCTCCTGAAGAGGGAAACAGTTAGCATTAACCCTGAAAAAACAATGTCTCTGGCACATGAATTCACTCCCTTGGAAACAAAAGGGGACATTTACACATCAAAACTATTCTTTTGAGCTCTCTGTTACCACAGACAGACGTTATTGTGCTGGTTAACTTTGCTTCATATTTTAGGGATGGTTTTGGTTGGTCGGTTTTTTTAACTACAGTTGTGCTTTGAAATAAACATTAAATCAAACACCTAGCAAACAATCAGTTTAGTCCTCAGCTTTTGGCCAGTCCTTCAAGTGCAACACAAAGGGGAGTGCTCTGGACTTTGGCAAACATTTTCTTGAGTAGGAGAAGGGCACAACCCTTACAAAAGCCAAAAAGGGGAAGATCATTTCTAAAACACTCTCAAGTCTCCTCCTAAGCACCCTGGGTTTGTATAGTAGTTTCCTAAAAACAGACCAGATCCATCATTTCTTACTCATAAAAGCTGGTGAGATCAAAACTCAAAGTGGCAGAGGAATACTAAGCCAATATACCGAATTGCTGCAGAAGCAAAAAATAAGGCGAAGGACCTGTTTCAAATCAATTACATGATAATCTTACCCTTTAATAGAAGCTGCTGCTTGTTGATTAATGCAGGAAAAATAATGGGCAGTACTATAAAAGTGAGCATCTGGAGAAGCTTCTTATCCAACAGTCACAGAGATACTTGTTCTCCCCTGGGCTCAAAACACAGGGAAATAGTTGCTAAATTTTGACTGCAGTTTGAGTATTACAACAGCTGTTTTTATCCATTTTTATTCAGGTTGGCACAAATCATGTGCACTGGTATTTTCTTCTTGCAGTCATTGAAAAAAACAGCAAAAATTGAAAAGTTGCACATTCCCCAAGTTTCGCATTGTAAGCATAAGAAGTTTCAGGGTGTGATTGAATGTTTTGAAATAAGTGCCCTTTTTAATCGTTTGCTAAATGCTCTGTGAATATATAACTGCTGTGAAAACAGTTTGCATAAAAGCTAAGGGGAAAACTGTACATCAAAGCCAGAAAAAAGCACAATTATCAAACAAGCATGTGCCTCCATCCCTTCAGCCAAGTACTTTCCTTGAGTGCACAGAACGTAGTTGGATCCACTTTCTTCTTCTGCTCCCACTTCTCTCCACTATGGGCAAAGCTGATCTTACCCTTATGCCCAAATTCATCACCACCTCCTTCTACCTTGCCTTTACGACAAGTTGTCTTTGTCTCTAGTTCCACAGCTGCGCCTCTGTAAACCCTTACTCTGCTTTGGTCTGACTCTCTCCGCTGCCTTCCCACTCCCTTGCATCATTCACTCCAGCTCTGCATCAGTCCCACCCCACCAGTCACATCCCACCACTCCAGAGAGCGGGCTGCTTCCCCACAGCAGAAAAACAGTGATGCTATGTTTTAAAACACCCTCCTGCATTCATTTTCACCTTCCGTTCAAAACCGTGTTTAACGCAGAAGCCTTTCTTAGACCTTCATCCCCTTCCCATTGCCACTGTGCTGTAATGGCAAGTTCCTCTGCATAGGAGACAGATTCTCTGCAGTTCCTGCTGTCAGCAACAACTATCATGCAATTCTCAATCTCATTTGAAAGAAGAAAAAAACCCCAAACCTCTTTTCATCCTTACCAAAGATACTACTTTCCCTGTCTGTCATGTATTCTTTAACATGGAATATATTCAATGACTTGTAAAGGCACATGGATTTCTTTTATTTTTCTATGGCAGACCCTAAACAAATACAACCAAATCACATTTACTTTTGTATCGTTTATGTTCCAGCTCTAGATCAAAATTCCAAGGGATGCTTAGGAATCTTGGCAGGTGACTGCTGGAAGTCTTGCTATTTGATTAAACTAAAACCAACTTCCATACCAGCACCAATGCTCCTCCTCTCTACTGCCCCACCAAAAATTTACAGCCAAAGGAAAGTTTTCTATAGCATCTGGGGAGGCAGAACAAGATACTTCACATAATCTCCTCTAGTAGTTTGGCCATGGCCAATGTAATTTATGTGGAAGGCAACTGGGTGCTCCCGTAATGAATGCCAGTAAAAGACACAGACAATCTTCCTCAGTTTCTCAATAAATATTTAACAGCAGATGCTGCTGAGGAGGTTTCATATTACTAAGACTTCATTACTTTTACAAAACACGCTACAGGCCATTTCCTGGAATATGTAAAGTATTATACTAAATAATTAAAATGAGATTGTACTTTTCAAAATAAGCCAGATACACTTGGTGATTCAGCTACATGATTTTACAGGGCGTGTTTGCATACTCAGTATCTTGCAAAATGTGATCATCCATAAACAGCTTCTCCCAGCCATTACGATGCATTATTTATTCATACGTGTGCATCTATTTCAGGCTCTAACTCCATTATAAAACGTATACAAAACAATTTTAATGTACTAAAGCAGGGCATACAATCAGGTCTCCACCCACAGATCCCATTACCTGAGGAAAGCACAGACCTCCCAAGGAATCTTCCTGACATCAAACAACAATTAGCAAGACTCTTGTTCTGTGACTGTTTTTCCTGAGAGATCACCTCCTTCCCTGCGGACTTGCTGTCAAAGTCACACCTCTGCACAAACCTGAGCTAGAGATGCTTCACTACAAACCTGTTGTCTGGCAAAAGACCTCCTGCCCATGGTCTTCTGCTTCAAATCATGATCCTTTCTCTCATTCTACTTCCCTGAAACTCGTATCTGTTGGAACAACCTTACCTAAGTAAAGAATAAATCTGCATGTAAGAGATACGGGCCAAACCATTCCCGTTTCATTGGTGCCAGTAATTCCACTGACTTAAAAAACCACTGCGCTGAAGTTGCAGGAACCGTAAATATGAGGAAAATGAGAAAGATTTGGCTATCATCCTGTTGTTGTTTAAGAAGTCTGCAGGCAATTAAACCCTGAGTACAGTGTGCAGATTTAGACCAACACTAGTGGTACCTCAAAAGACAGGGATGGACAATCTCTTCCCTCCATTCATCACCTTAAAGACATGCACTATTTTAAACTTCTCTCCTAGTGAATGAGCTCTAAATGAGAAGATATTAGAAAGAATGAAATCAGGCAGGCATTACACAGGAAATTCGGTACTTACATTAAGCATACAAAATAAAACCAGCACATCATTAACTGCCTTAATTAAAAGGTTATGTAAATCTGCTGCATCTACTGTGGTTATGTTCAGAAATGAGAAAAAGTATTTTGAGATGAGAACATTAGTAACAGAACTAGAAAACCTTAGCGCTGCAAAGCTGAAAAGCACTACTTGGAATACACTAATTGCAGATAACATATAACGACATATTTTTCACTTTAGTATCAATCTGCCATGTGATTTAATCCCTTTTGCCATCTGCTTTAAACAAATGGCTGTGTTATTCCCAAGAGGAAAAAAATGCTTCCCCTGTGATTCACTTCCAACAAGAATCCCACAGACACTGATGTCTTATGGCAGAGCACAAAACTCAGTGTTCTGTGGTAACAAGAAGAGGCAAATTTGCTGTTATCTGTTGCAGGGTTAGAAGTAAGATCTTACTTGTTCTAATAAATCAATGTGATTTTGAACTTGGGAGATGCGGGTGCTGATGTTACTCAACTTCATATTCTTAAATCTCCAATTAATTTTATTCTCATTATAACTTATGTTGAGCACTGAATGGG
Organism: Elanus axillaris; assembly: GCA_026212715.1. Taxonomy (NCBI): domain Eukaryota; kingdom Metazoa; phylum Chordata; class Aves; order Accipitriformes; family Accipitridae; genus Elanus; species Elanus axillaris. The sequence goes on along the minus strand of JANZLQ010000079.1, from coordinate 55,503,987 downwards.
CTCTGTGCGCACCTGTGCAGCCATCCATGCTAAGAGTAGAAGGGGTATGTTGAAAGCAGAAAGGGCAATTTGGAATTAATTGCATGTTCTCAATTTGGCATCTACTCAATTAAAAAAGACAGAAAGTTTAAAGTAGCTCAAAATACCACATCTGCTCAGGAGGCTCTCTGACAAACCAGCAGCTCCACAGTCATGTCATCCTTTATTTTTAAAAGATTTCCCTCCTTCCCTCTTCTCAAGAGAAAGAGAAACAGAAAGAATTCACTCACTGTGCAGGTCAAACAGTGAAAAAATGGCACTATTAAAAATATTGTGAAACACACCAGAAAAACTCAAAATAGGCAGAAAAGCATGTTCACATGCCATTCCGCAAGTGGTAAGAGCTTGGCCTGCTGTCAGCTATGAAGGGTGCTGTTTAAATAGGAGACATGTAAAGTGTGTGCTGCATGGGGCACAATTACATTCCAGCTCAGAAGACAAATGGGTCAGATATACTCAGAAGGATTTCATACAGCAGCAATAGTACAGGAATTAACTCACAACAGTCACATATGCAGAACTGTGAAGACTTTGTTTGTGGGAGCTAGTCATTATTTAACAGGTTCCAAGTGATGAAAGCGATCTTATTCAACAAAGTCCTCAATATGGGATCCCATTAACCACCTCCAGCGCTGGCAGCAGTAACTACGCTTATTTGAATAAGGCTCTGAGTTACTGAGCTTCACCCCTTGCCAAAATCCTGTGCTGACTTGGAACCACAGGGAAACAGCTTGTATGTCTTCAGATGGCTTTTTAACACTGTAGTGCAAAGCGTATTTCACCCGGTTTTTACCACACTTGCATTAGCTTTACATTGTACACCTCTTCTGACTGCAACAAATTCGTGTTACACAAATATGAGAGAAGAGCCAGGCCCATACAGCACCATACTCAACCTCCCTGATGGAAACATAAGCAGGTACTTTTACACAATGTCATTAGGGCACAGCTGATGTTAAGGTAGCCAAAAAATAACGTGTTGTTCTAAACTTCATCTCAATAATCAATGGGAAACTAAAACAAATGAATCTGATCTACAGTTTTAAGAACAGGTTCAACAGCACAACCACCATTAGCATAATCTGCCTTAAGGAATAGGAAGGGAATTTCTTATAAAGAATATGGGGGAAAAATGAAGTTATAGGATACTACTCATTGTTTCTGGGGGTTTTGCTTTTTCTATTGCAAATTAAATATTTTGCATGTCTGGAAACCACCTTCTTTGATGAAAACCACAATAAACAGATTATTTTGCCAAAATCAAGCTATCTCATTTGCTTATATGCATATATGTACAAATTTCTGTCCTTTAAAAAAAGATTAAAATCACATTAATCAAAGAGCCCCATTTTTGCTCCCTGGTTTTGCATTTGGTTGTTTATGGAGATCACAGGTTTTTCTATGTTCCCCATAAAGATTTAAATTATATTTTTCACTCCATCATGCGTAAAGATTTTTTCGTGCTAATACTGCAAATGTCTGGGGAAAAGAATCTCCCATAATCAAGTTTCAGTGCAGTTTTCCAGATCTATCACTTTTCAACTCTATTCCTGTAGATACAACTTCTGAATAAAAAAAAATGAAAGGCAATACCAGTGAACAATGCTATTCACTTCAAAGCTTAAAAGAATTAAAAATGCACTGATTCCTGAAATCAAAGAGGTAAATCCACAGGTAAATCCTTAGGCATAACTTTGGCTAGTTAACCTGACATGTCAATTAAATGCAAGAGTAATTTATTCAGTTCTCAGTCTAGTCTGACACAAAACCTATACTTCCCCTGATTCCTAATTAGCCAAAGTACTTGTCTTCTTTCATGCAGATAATTTCATAACCATTAGTGTAAAGCATTAACACATTTTTCTTTGAATTGTATTTTCCTCCTGTTGACTGACACACCTTTTCTAGCGAGTGTACTTGTGCCAGTTTCAGCTTTGTGGGAACTTGCCCCAAGGTCTTTAGTAAAATTCCCTCCCATACACATAAAACAATGATATATACTCATGATGCTAGCTATGTGAAGCGACACATGTCTTACCTTAGAAAATATGAATGGAAAATTATGCACTGGAGGAATGTAGCCCTTTCCATCTGAGTGTATTTATGAAGTTAAATTGCATAGTACTTAACATATGGTAGAATGCAGCATGATTAACTCCTTGACAACATGCTCAGGTGGTGCTTCTCATTAAATAATTTAAGGTTTTTTTGACAAGCCAGACTTCTTACAGGATGCCTAATAATTCTAGGAGAATTAATCAAAACAAAGAAATTCCTTTTGTGTACACACAAAACTTACTATATGCAAGATCTGGCCATGTATTTGGTACGTGGCTATTTCCAGTAAACCATACTCAGTATTTGTTTCTTAGTTCTCTTTTGACTTATTACTTAGGAATGTTTTTTGAAAGATGGTTATGAGACTTTATACATAGAACTGGTTGAAAAATACAGTAAAATGTCATGAAACATTCATCCACATGGATAGTAAAAGTTTCAGGTAACTTTCAAATTCTTTTTAGTCTTTCTCTGACTGCATCTCTGTTGGTTTTCCTTCACAGTGATTGGAACTGACTATATCCTGCAGAGGTGCCAGGAAATGGAGGCATAAGGTTAGAGACCTTCTTAAACTCTGCTAAGCTCTTTGGGGGAAAAGCCCAGCCAAAAACCCACCCAAAACCCCCAGCAAAAAGGAGATCAGCTTCCTTGTATGAAACTTTCATACTGCTTAGCTTGCTTCACACTGCTTAGGAACAAGTGATTTATTTCATTTCCATGTGCAGAGCCATTTGCTGGGGCTTCAGATGCCATCTGTCTTTCAGGGGGAAGTTTAGTGTTCTTCTCATTGCCTGCTCCCTGTACGGTAGGCTCCTGATGCATGACAGAAGCAAGTGTGAGTTGTACAGAGTCATGCACTGCATGATCAGAGCACAGAATACTTGTCACCCTCCAAATCACATATGTGACTGTGGAATGTGATGGCATATCTCTCTGGGGGAGGCTCTCAGCCCTGTCTGCTCCAGCAACATGCCAGGGGGCTTCACAGCACCATCGGGATGCTGCAAGGATTTGCTGCACTGCTTTGCCAAAGGCACCTTGTGACTCAATCGAGGTAGTAACTGCAGGTTTTACATACATGACATAGCCAGAGAGACTTACACTACTAGCCTGTTACTGTACTGCTGGGGCAGGCTTTGTAGCCAGTGCTGGTCCCCAAGCTGCTGTGACTGCACCAGTGCCCTGCTACCGGGGCAAGATAAGGATGTCTACACAAGATGCAGTGACAGCCACTGAACACAAAGCTGGCCCATTGTAGGTGTAGGGCATCTTTACATACTGAAGCTCCACTAGCTTATCTTAGAATCAGTGCAATTAAACTGGTACAAGCCAGTTTAATTAAACCAGGCACTCTCATGTGGGCTCAGTAGAAAGTATCCTGGTTAGCTTGCATCTGAATGTTTGCCAGTGCAAGCTAATCCACTTTTGAGAGATTTAAACCCACATATGTATTCCTTTTCAAATTTGCACTACCTTAGCTAACCTATTACTAAAATGACAACTTCAGTCAAACTAGAACAAGTTTCACCAGGCTAATTATTTAGGCATTTTTAGAAATATTAATCTCTTTTACTAATCAGCTTGGTTTGCTGATTGTCATGATGAGGCTAGCCTGCCCTACCTTTGATTATAAAATGCTATTTTGGCAATCCACATACCAAGGACTAGTAAGGCTGTAGTGGATGCCTGCATAATACATTACAAGAGGTACTAAGGAGCAAGTTCTTTAATCAAGGACTTTTTATTTGAACAACTTCAAGAATTGAGCTAAGACAGTTAAAAACCATTGTACCTGTGTATGTTTTCAACTTCTGATCCTGCTGCTCACTGGTCTTTGCTGTGACCTGACCTGCATACAGCTGATGTTAGGACAGAAGTCATCCTGCAGTGCCAGCTGTAGAAAAATTGGAGCTTGGGCACTGCCGCAGTGTTGACTTGCCATGTCTCACCTGAGTTTCACAACTGTGCAGGAAAATCCCACCAGATTACTTGATCTATTACACCATAAGCACACCACTGTCCCCTAAGACTTTTAGCTGTTGTGTTTTTACATGCTGGTCTACAACTCTCACAATAATCCAAGAATGCAGACACCAAATCAGATCAAAACCAGGACTGTGCAACATCAGAAATAAAACCCAGTTTCTTATTAGTGTGTTTTTAAGTTCTTCAGGGAATTTTCAATGCAATGCTGTGCTCAAATAGATGGCCTCTTCCACTTTGATAGCCACCGTCAATAACTGCCATGCAATCTATGTATCTTTGCGGGTTCTGGTAAAATACAAGAATAAAGCAAGGTAATGCAGTAAGAGCTATTTTTACTAATACGGAAGCTTATTGTCAAATATTGTATTATCCCTTAAAAGGGATGTAATTCTCTTTCCACAACTATGGAGTCTTTCAAGGTACTTTCATTTCAAGAAGAGGGTGTTTGACCACTGATTATCATTTTAAGATGGTAAATCAAAAGTTATTCTAACTAGAAATCATCAAGTAATGCACATATGTTCTAAAACAGCCAGTAAAATGTACTCGAAACAGTAAGAGTCACTTCAGCTCACGAAAAAAAAAAAGAAGTAAAAAAGCATTGGGCAAGGATTTGGAGGAAACAACATTCTGAGGTATGCAAACAGGGTTTTTCTGGCTTTTTTTCAAAGGTTTTCTGTATTTCTGTTCTGCTCATTTTCTCACCTACCTTCAACAAACTTGCAAAGTGGCATGCAATTGTTTTAGCAAAATCTATTGCTTCCACCACCTTCATTCCGAGGACTATTCATTCTGAGAGGTGGCAAACTGCCCATACTACTTGTTAATTAAATAAAGTGTTAATTACCATTATTAAAGGCATCCTTGTTGGTTTTGCTGGAAAAAGACATCTGCTGGTAAGGACCAGTGGATTTCCACAGTGCAGTGGTTAACGTTGGCTGACAAGAAGTGTCCACTTTGAGGTCCGCCTGATTTTCACTAGTCCTTGCTCTATCAGAATTTGAGATGTTCAGCCCATACACACCATCCTCATAAACAAGAGAAGAATCTGATCTGTTGAGACTGCTTAGAGACACATACACAACAGCTTCATTTAAGTAGAATGTATTTTCGCCATGTAAGCTGTCCGACTGATTACGTCCCATTATCTGCAGAAGGGGGATAAAAAACCCAGAGAACAGCATTTTTCCTTTTGTCCAGCACCAGAATCATAGAATCGCAGAGTATCTCGAGTTGGAAGGGACTCATAAGGATCATGAAGTCCAACTCCCTGCTCCTCACCAGACCACCTAGAGCTAAACCATATGACTACAAGCATCATCCTGAAGAATCCTTATACCAGGATACATAAAATTAACTGCCAGACAGAATGGGGATTCATAGCAAACAGTCACCTCATTTCCCAGCAGTTAACCACAAAACGTGTTAAATTGGATGTGTTTTCAGGAACAAGCAGTGATAACCTAGTACATTTTGCCTTAGCTCCCCTCAAAACACAGGAAAACTCATTAATAATTGCAAAATAGCAAATAACAAAGGGCTGCTACCTGGGATGCAATGAGCATTGCTCTTTTCAGGGGGTTAATATTTTGCCCCATGGCTCAACGAGGTACCACTTCACATATGTAAATCTATGTACACTGCAATCCAAAAATAACACTGTGCCTCACGTAGACAGGTAATCATAGAGAACAGGACTGCAGCAGTCAAACTGGGGATGGCAAACAGCATTCAGTAAGTGGCCATGGCTCCCAGGGGCTGAAAATGCAACTCCTACGAAGACTACCTGCCTGCAGGTGTTTATCAAGGCTGAGCTCACAAAAAAAGCAGCAGTAGCAGTGTGAGTTTCTGCAATGTTTGGTCATCCAAAACAAGCTAGGTTCAGTGTAATGGTGAAAACACTGGGCTGGGAATATTGGCTGACTGGCAACCATTTAGCCAGCCCTGTTGCTGCAGGGAGTATGGTCATGGAAAATACAGGACAAAAATGAACCCAAGGCCTGGAATGCATCCAAAGCCATGCCGTTTTCTTGAAATAAAAATACAAGTAGTCTTACACATGAAATAGTAGATTAAGAACTACTACTCTTTGACACTCAGCTTTTCATTATTTTGCCTCTCCGTCTGTGCAATTCTGGCCATGCCTACATCAGGCTATCATTCTTCAACTTCCCCTCCTCAAAAGACTTCAGAAGCCCCATCCATTAAAACTGACAGGCAAGCTCAGCTTTGGTTTTACCATCCACTTTTTCAGCACTGTCAAACAAGTCAAAATTGTACTGCAAGCTATACTCATAAGAAGTGCCTTCCTTGTTTGGGCTGGGCAAGCATATATGGATAAGTCATGTTCACACGGTGTTCACAAAAGCCAGATGAAAAGGGGGAGGTCAGAGGCCAATCCTTCACCCCCTCATGCAGTCACAGGCTTAGATGCCGAATGGTCACTGCCTGTTATGGGTCAGTTGCCAGCTGAAAAACTAGGGAGGTGATGGCCTAACGAAAGGCTCTACAGATTTTCTTGTGAAAACGAAAACCTGAGGGGAAAAAAAAGCTGGCTGGGTCAGTGAGCTTTCAATATATGCAAAAGTCAGGCAAAATGTTTTGATTTTCAGGTGCTTTAGAGAACAGTAATGGAAATCAAGACCATACTCACCGAGGCAGGGACTAGAAGCCAGGTCCCAACTGGCAGGTGAGCACCAGACAGCTGAGTTCAGAGTCAGCCTCTATCCTTCACCCTCAACAAAAACTTAATCATTTTTAGTATTAAATGCTTAAGCAGCTTCAGAGCTACTTTAAATTGCATCCCCAAATAATGACCATCTCCAAGGAGTTATGCTGTCAGGCATGGAGCCACAGACTAACCTCTTCCCCTAAGTGACTGCTCCTCTCAGGAGGAGGCCTGACACATGGGGTTCACAGAAGCCTAGATCTTCCCACTCCTGGAGCAGCCACTTTTCCTCACTGGAGACAGTGCTGTTGTCCAGGAACAATGACAGCAGCCAAAGACTTCACTAAAAGCTTTGTATGTGTCAAACATTACAAATAATTTAGCTTTCCTACAAGAGACAGGACACACAATGTATCTTGCGAACACAGCTGCAAAGCAGCATATAACACAGATTCTCACAATTTCCATCTCTTCAGTTTAATAGCCATCCATCTGAGTTTAGCTTCTGTAGGGCACCCAGCTTAAAATCACAGAATGGTTGAGACTAGAAGGGACCTCTGGAGGTCATCTGATCCAACCCCTCTGCTCAAGCAGGGTCACCCACAGCAAGTTGCCCAGGACCATGTCCAGATGGCTTTTGAGTATCTCACAACCTCCCTGGATAACCTGTTCTGTTGCTCAGTCACCCTCACAGGAAAAAAGTGTTTCCTGATGTTCAGAGGGAACCTCCTGTATTTCAGTTTGTGCCCATTGCCTCTGGGCCTGTCACTGGGCACCACTGGAAAGAGCCTGGCTCCATCCTCTTTACACCCTCCATTTAGGTATTTATATATGTTAATAAGACCTCCATGAGCCTTTTCTTCTCCAGGCTGAACGGTATCAGCCTCTCCTCATAGGAGAGACGCCCCAGTCCTTCAAACATTTTTGTGGCCCTTCACTGGACACCCACCTCTGCTTCGCTCCACTCCACCCCATCCACCCCCCTCAGCCCGTAGCTCTATATGTCTCTTGTACTGGGGAGCCAGAATTGGACACAGTACTCTAGGTGTGGCCAGAGTAGAGGGGAAGGATCACATCCCTTGACCTAGTAGCAACACTTTGCCTAATGAAGCCCAGGAGACCATCAGCCTTCTTTGAGGCCAGGGCACATTGTTGGCTTATGTTCAGTTTGGTGTCCACCAGGACCCACAGGTCCTTTTCCACAAAGCTGCTTTCCAGCTGGGTGGTCCCCAGCATATACTGATGCATGGGGGTGTTCATTCCCAGGGGCAGGACTTTGCACTTCCCCTGGTTAAACTTTTATGAGGTTCAAACAAAGCCCTTGGATAGGCCTGAGCCTCAACTTCCTACATGCTCACTCGTTACGTTACCAACCAACAAAACCCAGAAGTACTAGTCTGTTCATCAAGGAAGGTCTCTCTAGGTCTGCAGTCGGGGATATAATTACAGCGGGGAACCACACACCTCATAGCTCCCTGTGGATGACAACAGGCTACTCTGTTGACCGTGCTTCCAGTGCCAGAGGAGCTTCTTCTGCATTTTCACACTGTCTCTTTCTCTCTCCACCATTTTCTGGCCCTCCTGGAGCCTCTCCAAGCTCTGCTGGTACTCCTGCAGCTGCAGCACCAGTCCCTGCCGGCTCCTCTCCAGCAGCTCCTCCTGGCACCCGCACTCCCTCTCCCGCTGCCCCAGCCGGCCCTCCCTTGCCTCCTGCTCCCGCTGCCGCTGGTCACATTCACGTAGCCACCGCTGCTGCTCTTGCTGAAACTGCTGCTTCAGCTTGTGTATGTTGGCCAGCTCCACCCTTTGTTTTTCCAGATTCTGGCATTTTTCTTGTTCCAGAAGGAGGTTTAGCCGAGAACCATGGCCCCGACCGGTCTTCTCGTTCTCTTGCAGGAGTAACCTACGGAGCTCTCTGTGGCTGTCCTGGATAGCTAGTGCTGCCTAGACACCACAAAAAAAATTGGACACAAATGCTTAAACATTAGTATTAATCAATTTCTGTATTTTTACATAGAATCATTGTATAAAAATACTTCGATCTCCTGCAATCTCCTGCACTAAATGCTTTTGAGGAGGTTATTCCTCATGCAAGTAGAGAAAATACTGTGTTCGTGCCTTTACCAAGACATGTTTCTAAAAGCACTCAACCATTTCAAGCACTTTTAACACAGCTTCTGGTTTACACTTAGTATTATTATACATGTTTATGTTACAGCTGTGCATATGCACTTCAGTTACAGTTGGGGTCCTGTTCTGTCAGAGGATGTTAAGACACAGAGGAAAATGATTTTTCATGGTTAAAGAGGGCATTAAGGCACTGGGAATGCTACACTCAAAGTATTCCTAACACAGATGTGGCTTACACAGATAAAACTGTACTATTTCCAGCACAACTCACTCCAGCCCTAAGGCTCTCCTTGCTAACTGGCAAGAGTGCAGTCCTGCTAACATCAGTCCTACAGGCACCTGCCAACAGAGCCATGTCACCAGGACCGTACTGCTACATGCACCTGACCAAGATACCTGTGCTGACAGAAACCTGCAGTATAGTAATGATTTCAGTTTTGAATGTTTCAGTAGTTCATTTTACAACTGAGAGCACTATATTCCATCCTTCACAAGGATGTTGTGACATTGTTTGCATTAAAGATTGTGACATTCTCCAATAACACAAAAATAAATAGCTGGGATTAAGAAGAAAGAAAAGCAAGAAAGCCCTAGATCTGCTGAGGCACTTATTGCTCAGCCTATCTTCAAAAGCTGACATGGGAATCTACTGCAGTAGACATTCCCAGAGAATTCCCACAGCCCTGTTACCCCATGCTGTCCACCCCAGAAAGAGTTTTCAACTTTATGCAATATGTAGTTCCCAATTTTCTTGGCTCTTCCTCTAGTATTGGGTCAGCTCCAGTGATCTGTAAACTGGGTAAGGACAGGATCCTCTGCTTGTTTCTCTGCACCTATACTGCCAATTCATGGTTTGAACGATTAAGGCATGATCCCAAGCCTTACTTTACTGCCCCTCTGGTGTTAAGCTATCTGTTTTTCAGTTTTTCAAAAATTTTGCCTGAATTACATTTTATTTTGCTTTCGCATTGCTTCAATCCACTTAACTTCTAAGACCAGGATTTCCAGGATTATTATGAAATATGCTAATGTCAAGAGGGTCTAAAAATTAAACATACTCAAATGAAACATTTTGAAATGAAACTATAAAGCTGCACCTAAATAAGAAAAAATAAGTTAAAACATTCAAATTTAGCATGGAAGAGGCAAAAACTTCAGATTAAGGCTTTACAGAACATACACAATAATTAACTGAGATTGAAATATCTAGAATGTATTAGGTTTGCTATGGCAAAATTTGCTATGAGGCACTGTTTACTAATAGCCCAGAGAATTTTCTAAACAAAATACTAAAATTTTTCAATATTTTGAACTACAGTTTAAAAATCTGTACATGAAATTACATCGGTTCTGTTAAAGCCATCATTTTACTTTCCCCCTAGATGTTTGGACTGTACATCCATCCTTTTGTGGGGGGGATTGATCGCCAAGCAAGCATTATTCAGTTATTAAAAGAAACCTACCACTGATGTAGAATAAAAATATATTATACAACAACTTATGCAACAGTCAGTAAAGGTAAGTATCCACTGACATGATATGTAAAAATAGGGCAAGATGAAAACAAATGTTAAGAAGTAAATTATTGAGACTAATTACAAAGTTAGCAATGGAGTAGTCACCTGTATGCTGTACAAGAGACGGGTTAAGTTCTGGATTGTTTGTACAATCTAGAAAATAAAAGAGAAGGATTTTCAAAAGTTTGACCACTGTTAACTAAATAGTTACTACATTCTGTCTGGGGTTTAAATAAACTCACCTCTGTCCCTGTAGATCCTGGGAAATTCATACTTCCTCCCTAAAATAAACACATGTTGCTTTAAAAAGTAGGTTTTAACTTTAGAATTGTATCATCTAGGTAATTTATTTTTTTTTTAAACTAGCGGAGACATTCATATCGCTCATATATGCAGTGCTGAGTAAAACCTTTTTGTGGGTATGTGAAAAAACAAGCAATAACCTACAAAGACTAATAATTCATCAACACTGGAGTTTCCATAGAAATCACTAGAGATTCTAAGCACAACTGTAAAAACAAAAATATTTCATCCACAATTTTAATCCTCTCATGACTAATGCTACACAGAAAAGACATTTCCATTCATTCTTTGTTTACTTGACAGTTTTGAAATACAGTAACCAAACTTCTGTGCATACATCACAGTGCGTTTAGATTACTTATAGTAGGATGAAACAGTACAAGACTCTTCAAAACCAGTGACATTAATGTAGCAAGAAGCTAGCAGAAGTCACGTCAGTGGGTTATGGTGAATGCCTTATATGTGCTGTGAGGTGCTGAGCAAAGGCTGCGTGCCCCCTATACTCTGTAAAATGCACCAGTGTGGTTACCGTTGTCCACTGCAGCGCGGCTCAGCCCCTTCACACTTTCACCCTGCTCCATTTTCCTAGGAAGCTTTCTAAATTTATGGGGTGAAGCCACCCATAATCCCTTCAGCATAAAGAACAGCTCCTCTGAGAAAGATAAGGTGAAACAGTGGAGAAATAAAATACAGTCCCTTCTGAGGCTATACAGAAAAGACTTCCTGTATGATTTTTCTCTTTTTTTTTTTCTTTTCAGAGGAGCACAGGAGGGTTTGGGGAGTATTTGCTCTCTGTCTCTGACTCTCCTAAGTTCTCTACTGAGCCTCATTTTCCACCACAGAGAGCAAAGCAGCTGCTCCATTTAGCTGCAATAACTGAAAATGAAGATTAAAAAGGCCAGGCCCTGAAACACAGCTCAACACAGACAAGATAGGGGGGAAGGGAGCACCGGCTGCAGCATTTCTTCCACTTCTCTCTCCCTCTCGTTATCTCCGTTCAGTATTTCCCTCCATTCCCTCTCCACGTCTCCACCTCCTCCTCCACTTCTCACTGCACCCAGGAGCCATGTAACTGCTTGGCTCTGCTGTGAGAAGCAGAGGACCTTGCATGGATGCCTCAGTGCAACACAAGGACTAACACAAGGGAGCTCCCCTGTCCCTTTTGCTGGGCGGCCAAGATGAGCAGCAGGCAAGGAGGAACAGCAGAGCCAAGAGGGAGAGGGAGGAGCAGGAGATGCTGGCAGGGTGAGGAAGAGCGAGTGTACAAAGGAGAGCCTGCATGCTAAACAAGAATGGGGTTTCTTTCGGTTTTTTAAGCCATTTTTAATATAATAAAGGAGGTGTACAGGGGGATTGAAGGCTTAGCTGGCTGTGGCCATGGCCAAGGGATAGCAAGTGGCCACCCCAAGCGCCTGTGGTCTCCCCACGGCAGCACCACTTGAGCACTGAGAGATGAGCCCAAGGCAGGTTTAGTGGAGCTAGCTGGGGTGACAGCAGCATTGCAGCTGCACCTCTACAACTTCAGCACAAGCCCTGTAAGTCCAGCTAGGTCCGAAGCAAATACATTCAGCAGTTTAACCTCTGCTGCAGGCCACCACCACCTCCCTGCCACTCTTCCCTAGCACCTTGTTTCAGAGTGATGAGCAGCAGTGGAGATGAGGATGGTCAGATCCCAGGGCAGGCTGTGTGCACAGTGCCTCAGACAATCCCCTGGAGATGCGATTACGAGGCAGGAGCAGCGGGGGGGGATGAGATGGAGACCACCTCTCACAGCTGCCTGCTTGGGACACCGCGTGTTGCACAGGCAACACTCTTCCTTCTGATGCTCGGTCAGCGTCTAAGCCCCGACCTGGGGGCTTTTGCTCCAGCTGTCCGGCTCTTGGTTTCCCCGGCTAGCTGGCCCGAGCCCGATGTTGCCACCCACCACCCGAGGACTGCACAGCCGGCGACTGAATGTGGGCAGGAGAGCATCCTCCACCCTTGAAAGCCCTTGCCTTGCCTGTTTTGTTTGGTCGTTCTGCCACCTCCTGGTAAGTCTAATTCTGACATGGTAAGATGTGATGTGAGTCTTGCCGAAATAGCAGGCCAGACCAGAATAGTAACTTAGGGTAGAGGAGTTTGCTGCAGATGCCTCTAGTCCATCTGCAGCCCAAGTAGGGCTAGCTTCAAAGTTAGATGAGGTTGCTCAGGGCCTTCTCCAGTCAAATGTGGGAAAAACCTCCAAGGATGGAGACCCCACAACCTCTCTGGACAACCTGCTCCTGCTTAATCACCCTCGTGGTGATTGATTGTTTTTCCTTACATACAGTCAGTATTTCCCTTGCTGCGATCTGTAATCTTGAATGCTCATCCTTTTGCTGTGCACCTCTGAGAAAAGCCTTGCTCTGTCTTCCTATAACCCCCATGGAAATGTTTTTATGCGGAGCTGCTGGAACTTCTAATGGGCTAGAACTGAGCCCCTCTATACTCTTATTCAGTTATTTTATTTCCCCTCACCTAGCTTCTGTGCTCCCTCACTTGGACTTTCGTTTTCATCCCATTTTTTCCACACACACTCTTCTACCTAATCCTTTCTAACACAGCAGTCTGGTAAGTAAGATGACCTAGAGCTGAACATGAGGCAAGGTCATAGGGAGATCAGTGTATTAGCAGGAGTCTTCCAGAAGCAGCTAGAAAAAAAAGCCTCTTTCAGATCTGATGCAAAGACAGTATTCTAAGTATCTCCTTTTCTAGCAAACTTTGCTTTCCATTTCAAGTCTCATATCTTCTGTTCTTGCCTCTCCCTTTTATTCCTTTTGTGGTCCTGTTTCTCCACTTAAGGACTCGACAATCACAGTTCACTTTATTTCCACACAGTAACTCATACTGCTCTTACTCTAACACTTTGCTGCTACATTAAATTTGCCATTCCTAATTTTGCCCAGAACTGACTTTTGATTCTGCTTTTTTACCCAGAGTAGCTTATGAGTTATAGGACTTTGAAAAATGGGCAGTTTCTCTTCTATTCACTAACTGCTCCATTTTGTTTTAATTCAAAATTCTGAAGCAAGCTGGTGTAAGACAATCCATCCTATTTTATGTGCTTGTTCTCAAGACGAAGTTCTTCCAATGCATAAGTCTTTCTTGCATTAGCTGACGTCTCAGTCATTGCAGGAGACTTTCACCATCCTGTGAATAGGAGGAGGGAGTAGAGGGAATACTATTGTCAGCTCCATAGAGATGGATGTATTGAATGATGACAGCAGAGAACCAGGCACTTAAGTGGCCCATACAAGTGGTACTAAAACACTGTGGCTGTTACGACAAACCACCGATCTGTAAGCCTGGCAGAAAAATTGTTCTGCATTTGGATTGTTTATGATTGCTTTTTAAAAATTCATTATTAATTGCAGTGACCCCTACTAAATTGAATTATCTGGATTTGGGTGAAATGTGCCTACCCTGTGCTTTGTGTTTTGGAAGTGTCTTTAGCTACCCCATAAAAATTTGGACAGCATTTACGTTCCCAGTGCCCAGAGTGCTATGTGCAACACAGGAAGAAAAATCGGTTACAATACCTTATCCTCTAGATTGGCACCTGCCATTTCCTTTTCAACAGTGAGATCAACTTCACATGATTCTTCAACTTCTGTTATTTCTGCATTTAACAAATAAAGCCCCAATAAAATGCAAAAGAAATGCATTAAAGCATATTCTGACTAGAGAAACGAACGGCATGCTTTTTTACAGCTACTCACAGATTTACATAATTTGGAGTTACACAATGGACTCTAGGCTGGGGAAAACAAATCTGGAAGCCAGGATGGCACAGGTGGAACAATCAAGTTTTCCTACCTTAAAAATTAGTAGTGTTTAATTTACGGAAATTTGAAGTATAGCCATATCACTAAAAATGCTCTGCAGCAATGGTTTTTACAGAACTTTATTTGCTTTTTTTTATTTTTTGCAAGAAATCCATGCTACCTTTTATAGCTGAAATTACTGGGATGTCCATCCTGGCTTCCAGGCCTTCTGACAAAAATTGGCTGACTTGGGAAATGGCCTTACTGCAATACAGACTTCCTGTGGAGCTGAGAAACAATGACAAGAAAGTGTATGGAGAGACGCAAATCTGACTCAATATTGCTGAATGCAGGCATGTGCTACAGAAAAGGTGCAGTGGAGGCAAACTATCCATTTACTTCAATGAAGTTATATGACAATTTACACTATCTGAGCATTTGCCCAAAGACAACTATTATTACATTATTTTCTATTGATTCTGCCATAGACTGAGAAAGCTTTCCAAAAAAAACCAATCCGGTATCAATTATTTTGGCACTCTGAATATGTAAAAGCATTCACATTTTACTCACCACCAGGAACAGATTCCAAGATCTCACTGGCACTAAATCTGTGCTTCACACTTAATTCCTCAATACTTTCCTCTGGTGATCTGTCTGTTTCACTCACTTGTGATGTCGTTACAGTAACATGGAGACTTTCAACTAGAGAGAAAAACATGCAGAATTACAGAAGACCCTTAAATAGCTCCTTAATGCATAAATCAATGACATAGAATCATAGAATAATTTAGGTTGGAAGGGACTTTCAGAGCTCATCTAGTCCAAAGCCCTACTCAAAACTGGTCGAACAAAATTGGGTGCTCAGAGCTTTGCACAGACAAGCTTTTACCATCTCCAGAGATGGAAACTTCACAGCCTCTCTGGACAACCTGTTCTGGTTTTTGACCACCCTCACAGTACATAATTTTTCCTTTCATTTAACTGGAATTGCCAGTATTCCAACTTGTACCTCTTGCCTCTCTCTCATCCTATCACCACGTGCCTCTACAAAAAAAAAAATCTGTCTTCTCTGGATCCTCCTATTAGGCAGTTGAGGACAGAAATAAGATCCCATGAAGGCTGAACAGACCAACTATCTCAACCTCTCCTCAGACATCATCTTGGCCAAGGTGACAGGCCCCTAGTCACCTTGGTGCCCTTTACCAGATTTGCTCCAGTTTGTCAATGTCTCTCTTGTCCAGGGGAGCCCAGCACTGGTCACATCACTCCCTATAGGACTCAGCAGGGCAGTAGAGGAAGGATTACCTCCCTCAACCTGCTGGCGACTCTACTCCTAATGCAGCAGCCTGGGAGGCACTTGGCCTTCTTTGCCACAAGGGCACATTGCTGCCTCATGGTCAACCTACTGTTGAGTAGGACTCTCAGGTCCACTTCTGCAAAGCCATTTTCTATCTAGTCAGTGTCCAGCCTGTATCAAAACATGGGATTACTCCATCCCAGATGCAGGACTTTGCACTTGTCTTTGTCAAACCTCTAGGGGTTTCTCTTAGCCCATTTTCCCAATCTGTAGAGGTGTCTCCAGCACATTGATCACTCCACTTCATTTGGCAACAGCCATGAATTTGCCAAGAGTGTACCCAATCCCTTGGTTAACTTCATTAATAAATATGTTGAACAGTAGTTGTCTCAGGATTCCGTAAGGGAATCCCCTAATAAAATGTTGTCAGCTGGACATCGTATCACTGATGACAATTCTTTCAGCCCAGCAGTCCAGCCAATTTTCCACCCAGTTACACAGTCCGCATCTCACCAGTTCAGCTGGAAGGATGCTACAGCCAGTGCAGACAGCGTTGAAGGCCTTGCAGATGTCAAGGTAAACAACATGCACTGCTCTCCTCTCATCATAAAACCCATCAGGTTGGTCAGACACCAACACCAGCCCTTGATGAACCCATGTTGGCTGTTCCCAGTCACGTTATTGTCCTTCATGTTCTTGGAAATGGCTTCCAGGGTGATTTGCTCTATCACCATCTCAGAGATGGCAGTGAGCGTGACTATTTTGTAGTTCCCTATATATTCTTCCTTGAAGAGGGGTGTGATGCTTGCCTTCTTCAAGTCATCAGGAACCTCTCTGGATCACTGTGACCTTTCAAAGATGACAGAAAGTAGCCTCACAATGAGGCTCCCTGAGCAGCCTTGGATTTATCCCATCTCATCTCATGGATCTGTGTATATCCAATTTGCTTAAGCACTCTCTAATTCTATTCTTCTCTACTGTGAGCAATACTTTATTCCTATAGCATCTGCTATTATCTTAGGGACTTAGTATTTCTGTTCTGGAAAATGATCCCCACAAATTGCCTACAGTGTAAGCAATTGTAAATTCTTTACAGTGTGCTGAAGAGTCCTGAAATTCAAGACATCATCAACATTAGCATGAGAGAAAGTGGAAATTAAAAGTGGTCAGAATAAGGTGTGTAACTATAGGCTGCCATTTTAGCTAAGATGACATTTACTATTGCAACACTGACATAATCCCTATCCAAGTTTTATCAATTTTATCAATAAAATGCTCTCTGACTTCATAATGATGATGGAGACCAACCTTCACTACTTTATCAGTTCAAATGTGGTTATTAGCCCACAGCTTTCAATTCAGGTGATGCTAAAATCTTGTAGTCCTTCTCAAAAAGCATACAGCCCATGCTGGATATGGCTGTTTACCAGGACTCTTTCCAGCTGATTTTAGCTGAACTTCCTGTCAGGCAAGGTATCCACAAATACCATTCCCTTCCTTCCTTTGGAGGACAGCACTATCGGTAGCACAAGGCTATCACCTCTCTGTTAGATAGTATGCAGAAAAAACACAGCTCGTACAGCAATTCTGCCAGGTGTTTCTGGGCAGATCTGCCAAGACGATCTGCAGTTTAGTCTGTATATGACCTTACATGATTCTGATCCGTCATCAAATCAACCAAGGTAGGTGAAGGTCTGGGACCAGATGCAGTATCCTACTGCATCCTGAGATCTGCTTCACAGGGCTGTACTGCAGGGAGGACAGCTGAGGAAACAATCCTTAGGTGCAACCTAACACTACGTCCCTGCCTGCTTACATATGATGCTATGCACTAAGCATAACCCTTATCTTACAGTCCTGCAGGTACCACTTCGTGCATCTGACAAGCATAAACTTCAGAGATTTCTCTGCAATGCCCTTTGCCAAGTTTTGACACTGCCAGCTCTTGAGACTTGACAGAATCGCAGCACAAGGTAACAAACACAGCTGTACTTTGTTACCTTGAATTATCTGCCCATGTGAAGGGCCACCAGTCCACTTTTCCCATGCAAACTCACCTTCTTTGAGTGCTGCTGCCAGCAACGAAGCAGCCTGTGGAGTTTCTCCAGAATCAGGTTTGACAAGGAGGTGAGGTTCTACATGAACATCCTCAAACCCACTCATATCTCCCAGTTCTGCATAGATACGCAACTTCTCTTCCAAGTGACTACAGATCTGCTGGTCCTGGTTACTCAGTAATTCTGTTAACCAAAATTGAACACTGTATTAGTATCTTTTATCCTGTAGGCAAAATGTTCTCCATTCACCCTTCTAATCCTTACACCACACAGACATGGCTAGCTCCAGCTAGGCCTTTTTTAAGTGGCCAGGAACCAAATTCATTCCATCATCTATCCTAAAGAAAGCTGGCAGAGACCCTGGCAGGGAGCCAGGCCAGTGCCCTACCCTGATGAGGTGGCCTTGGCTGCGCTCTGGGGCCCTCAGCTACCTCCTATTGTGCTCACAGTGATCAATGCTGGAAAAGCACTTGGCTCAGGCAGCCAGAGGATGTGCTGATTCAATGCGTCAAAGAAGAACACCTACTCTCAACAGAGGATGCCCTTCCCTGTGGCTCTCAACAGGAAGGACATTGCTGGATTTTTTCTTCTCGCAGAAGTATAAAGATGTGGAATTTAGGTGCAAGGGAACCAAGGAAGCAGAATTTATCCCTATCAGCTACATTTTCATATAAAAATAACAGCAGCGAAGGATGAAATGCCATAAACAAACACAAAGCTACACAATTACTGAAGATTTGAGGTATTTCCACAAACACGGAACTACCTGCCCCTGTCGCTAATCTGGGAAATTCAGTGTGCGTTCTGAAAGCATTCATTTTTCTTCTTCTGTTTTTACTCATGGTAATGTAGCAAAAATAAAAAGTTTGGGAAAAAAAAAGGTTCTCTTTCAATAAACTCACATCACACCATCAGATCACCCCAGGTTTCTCTACTGTGACTCTGTCTATTGAGCCATTCTGAAAGCACCAGCTACTATGGGCTCATGATTCATTCATCCTGAACTCAGGATGCAGGAGCTCTCAGAGTGGCAGGAAAGGTACCACACCTTGACATTTCTGAATTCTGGATGCTTTGGCCTCAGCAATACGTCTGTCCTCATCAGATTCACTCATTTTTCCTTCTTCTTCCTCTGGACAACTTCAAAGATGAAAGACAAACAAAGGTAAATAAAGAAAAATCTGCACATCATATATTCATCTTCAGTACAGTGTTGCATTCATAATAAACAGAACACAACATTAGCACCAACTTTTGCTACTATCCAGAAGCATGCCATTTGTCTGCTTCTTTAGAAAGCAGCAACTGGACATAAACCAGACCGAAAGACTTCTTTTAATTCTGCCAAGGCTGCATCGTGCAGCAAATGGGTGGTTGGCCCTCACACCAGTTTGCTATGCCAAGCATAAGTTTGGGCCCCATAAGGAGCAATGTTTTCCCTGCCATTCTTAAGGAGCTGACACCAAGATAACAGGCATGATTGGGGACTTCCCCAAAACGGTTGTATGGACACCTGCAGAACTCTGAAAAGCATCCAGTGCCAAAGGCAAAGGTGAGGGAAACTTACAATGGCTGGTAAGGACACCAAATGGACAGTGGGAAGGGTCTGCTGATTCAGTAAGAAAGCAGAAGTAACACGGGAAGTTTGGCTGAAGTGATGGTGAGGTTTCGGGGTCTGTGAATCCTGAGCTCAGAGGAAAACCCAACCTCGCAGGATGTATCCAGTGCAATGCAGAACAGAGAGCACACTGCCACAAATATCCAGCAACCTCCTATCTGCTTTGGCTGTCAGGATGAAAACCAAAAGCCTTTTCCTCTACCTTTCCACTGCATCTTGAATATGCCTCATCCAGTTGTTACGTTCCTCTTTGGAGTTGGTATGAACCTCATACATCTCAGGCCCTGCAGATGAAGCGCTGATCAGGAACATCCCCCTTTCTTCATTGGCTACTTCTCTTACTATGAGCCTCTGAAGGGAGATAACAGAAGGCTTCTGGTCCTGGGGGAAACAGTCACAGCACATGCAAATAATGACTGACTCTCTTACAAAACATCACACTTTCAGAAGAACACAATTTTCCAATGAATTGGCCTAATTCTAGTCCTGGTATAGTTAGACTACATATGTTCTTACCAGGTGTAAGAGGCTGCAAGTTTTGAGTATTCAGATACCTTTTTAAACTATTTTTAAAAACACATTATAGTATTTATGAACAAGTAAAGCACTGGGTATGTGCTAAAAAGTAAATCCCAGAGGCTCAATGATACTGAAGCACAGTATTCATATAAATTTTATATTTACACAGTTTGGGAACTTCTCTCCATGACCTTTCATGCATATTATGTGTGCTTACTACTACATTTGCAGTTAAAATTATTCTTCTGTTTTGTTTTACAGAAACAGAAGTTAAAATTTATTTTAGATAACTGAAAGAGCCTGCTCTACTTCCCGCCTTCATAATCAGATGAGCTCTGGCATTAAAAATAGCATTCTGTTATTTTCATCCGTATTCCTAAAAAAATTACTTAATTTTGAAAATAAACTTAATTTTCCATATACTGGCATATTACTGTTCTGAATACTATCAGGATTTTAAAAAAATAATTATGTGGGAATAACCTAGGAAAGGAACTAATTTTCAAGAAATAGATAAATAAAAGTGCAATGAGTATATTCAAACATCTGGTAATATACTTACAACAGCTGCAAAGATGTATTTTTGATCTTTTTCTTGTAAGAACAGTAGTACATCAGTTAGAAGCAGAGCTAATGTGTCTTAAAATGAGAAAAGGAAAAATAATGTTTTTTAATTAAAGTTATTACAATTAAAGTTCATTTCCTCTTTTATCTTTAAAAAGAGAGAAGCCTTGATCAATAAATATCCCACAGAATCCTACAGTAAACTAAACAGGAAATATCTGGATTAGCCTATGGTTTGCCTGAAGCAACTGCATGCCATCACTTTCTATCTCCCAGGAAAGACCACACTTTCTGCCATCTGCCCTCTTGCAGCACCATGCTGGAGCACTGGCCCAGGGAAAGAAGAAATCCTCACTCTAACGTCAGTATAGCTTCCCAAGCCACTCACAGGCACCCTGGCAAAGACCATCCCACATAAATTTTGTTTTGCCTATGCTGTAACATATAGAGCACGCTATTACACTGGTAATAGTATTTCTGGAGTAATGATGAACAGGTAGCTTTATAAAGTTGTACAGCAAATATTAGTAAGCTCCAAAAAAACCCAACCCCCCTACATGTGATTAACACCAAAAATCAAATTCTGGGCTTGCATGTAAAATTCAGGCTCCAGCCAAATGCAGCTTCAGATTTTCTTTTGCACTGTGGATGTCCCAGTACCACTGAAGAACAGCATGTGATTTTTCATGCATTATTTGCAATGGCTAGTAGTGTAAACAATATACATGTATAAGTCAAGACTCTATGTTTTGGGATGAAACTGCAAACCAATGAACTAAAAGGAGGGAACTGGAAGAAGAAATGCAGCTGACAGTTGTATGTGAACTTGTCTTCTTATCCAGATATACAGTGGATTACCCACAAGTCATGGCAGCTTCTGGAGCAAGTCTTCTAGCAATTAGTGGCATATACTCAATACCATTACCTCAGAAATTAATGTTTGCAAAACAGCGTAATTAAGTATTTTCATTCTTAAAGCAAACAATCTTCCTATGTTACTGGCAAATAAAGAGTTAAAGGACTTTGCTGCTCAGATGGAATACCTTTGAAACGACCAGTCGCTGTTTTCCAGTACACTAAACCTTCATGAAGTATCATCCTCTCCTTCCTCATCAAGTCTTGCTTCCTAAAAACATGGCCATTTTTGAGCTTTGTATATGTTTTGTTTTCAGTTCTACTGAGAATTTCCAACAGCTTTTGCTTTTTCTCATATTCATTCACTTTCAAATCTACTGCTGCAATCATGTCCTTAATTAGACGAAGGGCTTTGCACAGGTCTTTATGTTCTTCTGTTCCTTCTGTATGAAACAAAAAAAAAACCCCAACATGACAGTAGTCTGCATATTCAGGAGAAGGTATCATTCCTTACTTTCTGGGAACAATCAACATGATGCAAAGCTTAAATTGATAAATACGTCATTTTAAGTTGAACCTGGCAATCAATTTACTAGAAATATTAGAGGCATCTACTTTTATTTCACTTGCCTATTAAAAGATGACATACCTCAGATTTATTCATTAGTCAAAACAACACATGGAAGAGTTTCTGACATATTTATGAACTGTTAGCACTTAAAAAATTTTACTGGCTAAGTAAATCATATAGTATATTACTCTTCTGGCTAAGTGAAAAAAAACAAAACTTGAAACAGGATTGCAAGCACAAAGTGCATTTGGATATGGAACTTTATATAGCGTTCATTTATTGCCCATTGGGGGGGCACTATCTGTAAGTTATGAGTATTTCTAAAATGCTCAACCAAATTCCAGAGGTCATTCAAGCTTTGTTTGAAAAACTGGAGAATAATTTATGAAATGTTTGCCTAGTCCTATTTACAAGAGACTCCAGAATTAATTTCAAAGAAGGTGCAGATGCATGCCTGAATAAGTTCACATCCTGTAGTCAAGATCTTTTCCTAAAACAAGTATGCTCTTCTGGATTTGTATGGCTCATCCGGCTGGAATATTGGAAATCTTCGCAGCCCAGCCTTGACAAAGACTACATACACCAGACACCCTGTTTAGGTGATGTTTGCCTGAACATTAGATATTTATGTTGCCCTGGTTCTCCACAGAGCAGTGAATTTCATCTTTTGTTATATTGTAGCAGTGCATATTCCTTACATTAGAAACGCGCTAGAATTCCAGATATGAAGCAACACTTTAGCTTTTATTCACCTTTTGAGTATTGCAATATCCTTTCAACCAGAACAGGGTATTTGGTGATTCGCTGGGTGACGAGCAAAATGCACTCAGGGATTCCTCGGCGTCGCGCCAACAGGTTACTATTTCTTAGCTGCACAGATACAAATATATACCTTAAGTAGTAAATGCGTATTAAACCACCAGTTGACTAATAAGAAATATGATCTAAATGCATTAGAATAAGCTGAAACAAAATGCTGGGTTATCTGAACCAGCCTCAAGGAACAGTTGCTGCCCTGAGGGATGAGGTGTACTGTAACAGGAACATGTGTGTAATACATACTGGATGCCAAAGCTTTCTAAAATTTGAAATAAAATGTAATTTATCAGCTCACTGGTTAAGGAGGAAAAACTTTGCCATTTTTATTAGCTATTAAAAGTGAGTTACTGAATATAATTTCAATCCTAATCTAAAATAAAAGCTACATATTTTCTTCCTGAGTATTTTGTCAATAGTGATCACAATCTAAGTTTTTATTAAACTTACTTTAATGAAATTCTGGAACTTCTTGCTTTGTTGCAACTCTTTAAAGAGATTAACAGCTTCTTTTTGATGGCTGCAAAACTCTCCGTATAT
This sequence comes from Elanus axillaris, assembly GCA_026212715.1. NCBI lineage: Eukaryota > Metazoa > Chordata > Aves > Accipitriformes > Accipitridae > Elanus > Elanus axillaris. Next base: position 55,480,664 of record JANZLQ010000079.1, on the reverse strand, counting down.
TTTCTTCATTTTAGTTGCATTTTCCTCTGAAAACTGAAGAAATTAGTAAGTGAATTGTGCTCAACATTGTGCCTAGCAGGAAGGTGTATACATTTAATTCACATATTTTGTACAAATACGTTACTTCTATGCTACTTGTTTCTCACATTCTCTGAATTTCACTAACAGGGCTTGTCACTACAGAATGAAAATGGGCTAGCTGTTTTTAGGAGGAAGAAGAGGAATGTAGCCTGGAAAGAGCACAGGCAACCTCCACTACAGTCTTGTCAGTAACAGCTCGAACAATTATTCTAACAGTGTTTCCTTCACCTCTTTGCAATCACAATCCCTTTGAGACTTATTTGCATTTGTCTGATCTCCACACTGCTTCTAGACAAGATAATGGTTCAGCTTCTTTATTTCAGTGGAGTGAAAACTGACTGACCAAAGGTGAAAAGCCACACTCTCCTGTTTGCAAGGAACTGAAGGATGACCAGCAAGCAGTTCGTTAGCTGTTCTGCAACCACCATAAACATGCTGTGACCACCCCTTCTCTAGTGAGCAGCAAGTTGAGATGCACCATGCCAGATTGCTACAAGAAATAAACAGCTAGTTTCTTTTCCATCATCAGGCAACTCTTCACACCTCTGCTCAGCTGTTAAAAAGTGAATCCATTGCTTCCATTTTTTAAAGTCCATAGCAAGATGGCAGCAGCCTTCTACTGTGAGCAGGACCAAGTTCATCACTTTCCTCATCACTTGTAACATATAGGTAGAAGCTCATCCGAAGTTCATCACAGTTACCTGTCAGAAACGGTCTTCTCTCATTACTACTTCACCCTGCACCCATCTGGAGGGGACAGTCTTTGAATTTGATGAGGCAACCATAGCCCTGTTCTCACCCACAGAAGTTTTTGAACTCAATAAATTGTTTAATTTGGGAACCTCGAGTACATAAAGGATTAAAAGAGCTGACGCGTCTACCTGCTGCACAAGGATGTCTCCAATTCTGCTGATGACAAAATTACGTTCACTCCCCGCCTCACATGATTCCTGCCGTCTCTCCTTCATTCTGCAGAAGAATTGCCTGTGCATCTCCAGTAGCTCATCTAAGCAGGGGAATATTCTGTCCACTGTGCTGTGGTCCAGCTGCAGTTCTTCCTTCATCCCTTTCCTGAATATTTCAGACATAATGAACAGGGTATGGATGTGATGCACTTCTGTTTGCATCAGCTCTGCAGTATAAAAGAAAACAGCATAGTATAGTAATCACCTGAACATTTTGCACACCTCATAAGACAGACTTTACCAATACGCAAATATACAGTCATAAACATTTTTTCTGTGTTAGCCTCAAACCTAATAGATTATGTCAGTAGAAAGACTTAATTTGTCTGGTTCTGGCACAGTTCTCTCAACTGTACCCCACTGAACAAGCTGGGATTGCATTGATGAGGTCCCTGCCAAACTCAACCGTTCTGTGAACAGGGTAGGCAGGCATGTCTCTGGTAGTTGCTACTCACCCTTTCCTTAGCTCTAGGACACATTGTAATTTGTGACAAAAATGTTCCTTGAACCTTCTTATTATTCTGAGTTGAAGCATTCATTCTTCTGGACATAAAACATGTAGGCTCCCTCTATTTTCTACACCAAATTGTTTTTAAACCTACACGATGCTTTGAAATACTGACCAAAGATGACATCCTGCCTCTTGATGACATCCTTTTCCTGCTTGCTACAGAACACTGGATCCACAACAAGACTCCAGGACTCTGCCTCAAACTCTTGTGCATCTGTGCGGAGATCAGTCCTCTGAGACAAATCCACATCATCTGTGACAAAACGTGTATCTCATTAACACCAGGCATATGAACGGTAAGGGAAATACCTTTGCACATGCCAATCTATTTATATAGTAAGGCGAACACATCACAGGGATGAACTTTAGACAAGGCTTCTGCAAACACTGGCAGTGGCTTTACAACAAAGAAGCTTGCCAGTTACCAATATCATTAAGTGCTCTTCATTTAGCAGATGAAGTGGCTTCCTCTATCAGCTAAGGACTTTTTCTATTTTGCAGTATCCAATACAGGTTATAAAATGCAACATCTGTGCAATACTTCTCACCTTCCATCATAAAAGGATCCATTGAAGAAAAGGTCCCTAATGCTTGTAACATCTCTTCAGACCGTGACTTGGGCCTCCAGGTGCTAGTCTCAGAGTCTTGTTCAGAAAATGGTGTAGGTCTTCTACAGCAGAAAAAAGAAAATTCCCACATTTATTTAATGGTTTCAATTCTCCTAGAAATGCTGAATGATCTATTTAGCATAGTCCCCTGGCAGCTGCCCTCTACCTTTCAAAACTGGCACTGGGGACACTTTTGGACAAGAAATGCAGCTGTGGCGAGGCTTCCCTCCTTCCAGCAGACAGTCCAATAGGCACAGAGGAAGAAGAATGCACCGGGGAGAGCACCATCTGTGAAATGTCTCCAGGCAGGGAATCTGTGAGGCAAAACACAACACAACATTTTGACAAACAATGTAGAGTATGTCACCAACAGCACATTTACATTGAGAAATACTGTTTGGTGTTCATATTGATCAATGCTGTCTTTCAAGAACATCCGCTTGCCATGGTACAAGACCATAATGCTCTCCCATTGAATATAAGGATAAACCTGTAGGTAAAGTGGAATAGCTCTAGTGGAGATATTATTGAGAAGAAAACAATCTCAAATCATACATGCTCTAATGCTGCAACCTGAACATAGCAGACCCAAATATATGTGCATATGGTAAATGACATACTCAAAAGCACAAGACAGAACTGACTACTTTTGATTTTCATTCTCACTGAAAACAAAGCACAGTAAAATTCCCACTCATTTTAGTAGAAGGTGAGTCAAATAAACAGTATTTTCTTCCACAAATCCTACTTGCATGAGACACACACACTTTCTTACAGATATTGAAATGAAAACTAGAGACAATAAATGATGCGGAAAAGTTCGTGTTGTCAGTCCTGTGATTTTTAACCAAGGCTTAACTTAGAAGTGCTAGGTTTACACCTCCTAACTTACTTGTAACACCAGCTTGGGGTTTGTTTTTATTATGGTACCTCTCCTGGGTTTTCTGAAAAAATAAGAATTTTATGAAATTGCAATGAAATCATAGCTGATAACACACTGAATAGTCAAGTCAGTAACTCACTTCCATGTATCATCACACAAAAGGGCTTCAAGAAAGTGCTCCTAAATTATGGTCCTAATTTATACCAGTAACTAATAAATCCAAGTTTATTATTAGATAACAATACTCAAAGTAGAATTATATTATTTCTACTACAATACAAACCCAAATCTGTTTATTCTAACCCAAGTCACTGAGCTACAGCATTCTACTTTCGCTATATGAATATTGCCTGTGGAGGCTGCAAGAAAAAGAGTTCCCATTCAGGGCTTTATATTCAAATAAGCTCAAAGCATTTGTGGCAGGGTACTACCTAAGGAAGCCTAACTATCAGAGGCAGAATTGATCCCCCTTCCAAAGAGAACTTTTGCAAAACCTGTAGTAAAAGTCTTCTGTGCTTAGGCATGCATTTGACTTGGGGTGGGTCAGCGAACATTTTCTGCACCTCATTCTTTTTGAGATGAGCTGGGGGCAGTGGCAGATCTTGTCTCTGCTTGACAAATAACCCACTAGCCCCAGCAATTAAAACTGCCAGTTCAGCTGTCCTAATGCCCTAAAGTTGCCCAGAAATTTGTACAGGTCTATGATGTGACAGCTAAAACCAAAATAAATAAAAACACCTGATTTATGTCCAGTTTAAGGCTTGTTTACGCTGAAGAGTCTGTATGGAAACATGTTCTCCCTGCAAGCCACCCTAATGCAAAATCCAGCTACACCAGAAAGACACACTCTACTAATTGGAAAAATGACCTGTATCACTGTGGTACGCTTCTCTACAAGTCCCATTTTGTTCCATGAGGGCAGAAGCATTACATACCCGGTTTTGAAAATTATGTCTCTGTCATGATAACCTCACCATGCATGTATTCCTACTTAAAATAAAGCAGTATCTATCAGCTCTAGCACTGATTTTGAGCTGTCTGCACTGGCAGCTGAACACTGGGAGTGATTGCCTAGGCAGGCTGTGGAGTCTCCTCCTCCAGAGATTTTCCAGAACAGGTCAGACAAACATCTGCCCAAATTGTTACCTAGAGGCGAGTGAAGAGATGGACTAGGTTGCCTCCCTAAGTCTCTTCCATCTCTGCTTTCCATTAGTCCAAACATATGGGATAGCCCCTTCTACACAAGGGGCTATCTGTGACTTTGAGGAGCTTTTCTTTTTAATCACTTTTGCATACCTCCAGGCACAGCATTTCAGAATTTGAGCTTGCAACTCTTCAAAAACAGAAATATCTCTTTAAACTAATTTCTGACCCTCTTCTAAAAATTATTGTTCAAGCACAGTGCTCCCTCTGTTGCTCACATTAGACATTTTGACCCCCTTGCAGCCCTTCACGTACAGACACTGGGTCTGGAATGCACCCCTTGGAAAGCAGATACACTCTAGTAAGAATGGTGCCATATAGGAGGTTACCTTGGTGCACACAGGAGCACACTCCTTGCAGCTCTTATGCACAATCACGTTGCAGTCTGAAAGAGAAGGCGCATTTCAAAGCATGGCATCGAACAGGGTCCCCAGCCTGCAGAAAATGTTACTCTGAGGCTTCACCTTTTTCCCTCCTTCAGGTCCACTTACTAAAGTAGCTGTGAGGATGCTTTGATGTTACAGCCCCTGCCTAGAAGGAAGGTTTTGTCTAATGTGCTGGGGGCTAGGAGATCGCTGTCATCCCTTCTGAAGCTGTAACCTGCCATCCTTCCTCCCTCTCCCTTACCAACCTCAGCTCATTACATAAAGGAGGTACATCCAAATCTAGGCAAGGTTTCTTTTTGAAACAAAACACCAGGATCTCAAAGCAGGATTCGGAGCACTGTAAGTTCACATGCAAAAGCCAGCAACTACTTACAAGAGCACTGCAATGACTCCTTTCCTAGGAGGGCCTTTTCACAAGCCATACATGGGATAACTCCTGAGAAAGTCCCATTTGTAAAATTGTGCCTGTTCAGTTTCTCTTTATCTTTGGTATCTTTATTTTTTGTCTTCATCCCCGACAGCAGAGACAGGAAAAAAAGAAAAAAAATGGGGGGGAACATTAGAAAAGAAGACAAAGTGATTCAATCTTAAAAACATTAAAACATTCCCTTTTAAGAGCAAATTATTCTAAAACATTTATTCCCTGTCCTGGAAGACTTGTATCAATGTACCATATTATTACATCCAACATGACTGAAGTCCTAAAATGATGCAGGCATTGCTTTCACTGGCAGCAAAGCCAGCAAGCATTATCAAGGAAGACTGGCAGAAATACATTTATAAAGCTGCAAAAAGGGAAGGGCCAGAAAATAAAATTTAAGAAGTGTTATTGACTTGCTGCACATACAGATATTAATGCCTACATCGCCCTGAGGCATACAGGCAAACTCGTGCCTCTGCAGTTAAAGCTGCAGTTCTGTAAATTTAGACAACTTGTCTTTAGATCTTAGAAGACATTAGAAATAACCTATTTTTAATGAGTGTTAATGAATTTGATAAATTCTGCCTACTTTTAAAGTACTCCTGATGGTGTGAGTATACACTTCTCAAAGCAGCCCTGGGAGTTATTCTTTAGGAGACCACACAGACACAGGCTAATCTATGGCTGCTGGACCAGACATACATGTTTACAGCCAGTTCTGCCACTTTTGAAGATACCACCTCAGCCAACCATCTTCACATCCATGTACGTCAGGATATCCTGGGGCACAGGAGGGCATACTAGAAAGACTGCAAAACTGCTGAAAAGGAAACTGGAAAGCTCCTGTAAGCCAATTCCATCTCTCAAGCTGCTAATTGATGCCGTTAATCTAAATTTCAGATGTCTCAAAACTAAACCACAAATGTTCTAATCAACCTTCCACAGTATGTATGTTTGACTGTGCAGGCCTCAGTAACACTAAGTAGTGCTTAATCGTGCAAGAAGTCCCATTAACATCAAATAAGGCAAATTCAACTGATTACACGCCAATGTAGAACTTCCAGACTCAATTACTTATTGAGAGTAATTGCAAGAACAGGCCCATACCTCTTAATTTTATTTAACAAAGAAGATTATTTCTTAAAGGCAAGTCATACACTTTAAATTTGCCTAAATCATCAAATGAAATTATTAATAACATCAACAAACTGGCAAGGGAAATACTTGATATTGTTCAGCTAAGGCTATTGTTTAAAAGGAAAGCTGGTTTTTAATATGAAGGCCATTTCAGGGTATCCTGCATATGTTTTAAAATTAAAAAATAAAGATAAAAGTTTCTTCCTATTACTTTTGTGGGTTTGTTATAAACAACTTATCTTTACATAAAAATTTAGATCCTCATCTATAATTCATTTCATTACAGTGACATAATTATACATAATAATATAGACGTAAATCCCAAACTACCTTGCACTTATTCCGTGTGCTGGTCATTCTGTTCATCAGAAAGCTGAAAGTCCGACTTACTTTACATTTTTCAGGCTCATTTTTTGAGGGTACAATATATTTATTCCATTCCTCCTCTTGCATCCTAAAACAGTGAAAACAAACTCATTCCGGTGTGAACAGTCCCTTAAGACAGAGCAGAATCTGGATGGTGCTTGTTTCACCTAACATTTACAATTACTTGTTTTATGGTGGGTTTTAGCCGATGTTAGTAAAAAGACAGCAATCCCTCTTTACGTAAGAGGAGTAACACTAGGCCACGGACTTCTCCGAACGTGTAATGTGTTACAAGCTTGCCTAGATGACGGCAGTTATCAAATTTTTATGCTTTTATGGTGTTTTGGACATTCCTACAGCGGGCAGGAGCACATCCCTACCGCGCACACCCCACAGTGGTGCCCAGCAAATCCCCGCTGCAGCACAGAGCAAGCTGGGCTGAGCTCAGCACAAGGGCTGGGAGCACTCCCCTAAATTGCAGCTAAAACCCGGCTGCAAGGGGTGCCCAGGCCTCTTCCCCGCTCTGCTCCCTAGATGGCATTCTTGCACAGACCTACTGCCAGCACCCCAAACGGCGGCTGCCACTGTACCCATACTGTACCCATACCTTTTCTCTCGGGACTGCTCGGGCAGACTGTATGCTCGCTCTGCAAAACATAAATGGTTATCAGGCACTCAAGGCTGCAAGGTTGTCAGGTTTGTTTGAAACGCACCACCTCCACCAGGCCATAAGCTTGTCATTACGGGCTTGCAACGTCATTTGCCAAAACGTATATACATTAGAAGCAGCTTTTCCTAGGCTAAGACCACTGCCTACTGAGCTTTGTTTAGTTGACAGAATCTGCCAGAATGGAGACAGGTATCAGTGAATGCCAGTCTCTGCAAATAGTCTGTTTTTAAGAATAACAGGAAATACTTCTTTTGTTTTTCTGAACAATCCCAACTTGAATGATTCACACTTCGTTTTGCTTTTTACATAATTTGTTGTAAAATGTTTTAATGACATTCTTCTAACATTTGCAATTACCCATCTTATGCAGCTTTACCTATAGCATTACAAATTTTTAAATCCCTCTGCATGAGGAAGAATATTACTAGTCTAAGTACTCAACAGGATGTGTAATGTTACAAGTTTACATCCTAGAAACAGGAGAGAGGACTCAAGGAGATACTTTTCAACAAACTGTCTAAAAAGCAAAATAAAGGATAGATCATTCAGTTGGGTTGTTCTGGGGGGGGGAGGAAACAACAAACAATAAAAAGCACTCTACCATTTCCAAATTAGAAGCCATTTTGCAGACATTTGTCTATTCTGCAGACATTTTTTGCAAAGCTACCGCAGGTATGGTTCAGAAAGATACTTAAACACCTGCCTAAGTCAAAGCATCAGACTATGCCTTCTTTAAAAGTTAGATGCAAACTTAAACACACTTTGCTGAATCAGCATGTTGTCAGACAAATGTAGACTTCAAATTAGTCAGAGCTAGAATATTTACCAAAGAAGCAGCAAGACTAAAAGGGCATTTCAGTTAGTTTTCCAGGCACAACTTGTGCCACAGGATGCTTTCAGAAGAAACAAAGGCCATGTACCCATGGGAGATGAAGACAGCCTCATGCAAAACAGCACCGTGGGGTTGGCATTGAAGTACTTACTACAAGGGTGGAGCAGAGACACTGACTTAGAGAGTGAAAGAGCCTGAAGGAGGGATCGACCACTGTTCATGAGCACACCATCTACAGAGCAGGGACAAATCCTTTACTGTTACAGCCTGGTAATGCCTTCTTCAATAAAAGCAGGTAGTTGTTTTAAACCTGAGCATACTGAAAAGCTTCCATCAGAAATGGATGGCAATCTCCTATTCTTCTCTCGTACTTTGTGCAAAAAACACCAACCTGTTGCCATTCTGCATTCATTTGCTTTGGCTTAAAACCACTGCAAGGTACAAGGTCAGCTGCGCCTCCCTCCTGCAGAGCTAGGCCTAGCTCTGCAGGAGGGAGCAAGTCCAAAGTTGTGGTAGTTGGGCAGAGGGGAAGGGGCAGGTTTTCAGTGCACACACACCTGCACAGGCCCAGACCAATCCCACTACAGCCCACAGAGATCAGGATTAACTATCTGACTGAGCTTCTTGGACCAAGCTCTTGAGCTAGTCCTGTAACCAGACGCAACTGCTCAAAGTGAGTGCAGCTGTGCCTACCTCACACAGTAACCACCACTGCCAGCTGCCAAACACTCTGTTCAGTGCTCCCATCCTTGCAAAACGCTGGCAAGGAAGGGACGAGGGATGAGGTGCCGATGGCAGGGGAGAACCAGCAGGAACCTCAGCAGACCACTTCCCCAGCACAGCAGCACACTGCATCTGCAGTAAAGGCTGCAGAACAGCTGTTATCAACGTGTGGACAGGAAAGGGTTTCCACCTTCTCCACAAGACAGGTCCAGTTCCAGCACTGGCTGTCCCAGGAGGAAGGGGAGAGAGAACAAACAGGACACAGGCCTGAGCCCAGACCACCTCAGCGCAGGTAATGGTGTCTGGGTGAAGCTTAACGGGCTGTGACACCAAAGTCCCTTAGCTGCGAGGTCAAAGGAATTCTGTTTCAACTTTCAGCGCACGCCTCAGGGCTTTGCTGATCTGGCACCCTCTACTTCTGTGACATTTCCATCTTTTTCTTCTGCCTTGTTTTGCCCAAGACTTCCACCTAATCTGTTGGATACAAATGGTTACAAACACATTAAGTGATGTGGAAAAATACAGCACAGCTGTGTGCTGCAGGCTGCCGTGCATATTCATCCTTACAAGGGGACATTCACAAAGCTAATTTGAACAACCACAAACAAGTTATTTGCTGCACTACTTAACACAGTTTCTTAAGGAAAGAAGGCGTCTGCAGTCACTCCCATGTCTGCCCATCTACTTTCCCTATCTCAGCTTCCAACAGCCTTTGAATTTGTGAGCTGGTTTCAAAGTTAACAGTAACATTTCCACAGCTTTTGTGTGTTTTCACATTCTGTATCACAGAATCACAGAATGATTTGGGTTGGAAGCCATCTTCAAGATCTCTCCATCCAACACCCCTGTCATGGGCACAAACATCTTTCACTCAATCAGGTTGCTCAGAGCCCTCTCCAACCTGACTTTGAATGTTTCCTGGGAGGGGGCATCTACCACCTCTCTGGGTGTCCAACTCACCTGGATCACAGTAACTCACGTCCTGCCTCTTGCTCAGGACTAGTGGAAAGCTAAAGGTGTACTAGAAGGAGAGACAAGCCAACAGTATGGCAGTGGACAAGGCTACAGGGACACAGGCCAAGTCTCTTGAAATGCAAATGTTTTTTAAGTTATGCGATCTGTATGAAAAGCACAGTATACGTATTTCACACTTTGCATGGTTTTCAAATAGAACCCATACCTTCGTTGCAAAAAGTGTGGGTTGTCTTGTAAATATGAAACTATGAAATAAAGCATGTTAGAAACAATTCGTAAAAAATTACGAGCTTCTTGCAGAGACATCTCTGACTCCACTTGATGGAGAGGGTAGGTTCTGCTCCCCAGCCTGTGGAGATGACAATAGCTCATCCATGTTTCAGAGATTCCCCGGGATCTATGGGAAGCTGGGACCATCCGCCCTCTGACACCTCTTCTGTGTCATCCTGAGCTTCCTCAAGGTCTCTGCCAGGCACCCAGCAGGAGGCTGGGGTAAGGATCTTCCAAAAAAGATTATTGCCCTTGCTTATGTTACTTTTCCTAACTAATGCTCTCCCAGTTTGTGCGCCCTCCCAAGGATTAGCTGCTGTATCGGGGAGGGCATAACAGGGCAGTAGATGGGAGAAGAGCGAGGGACGATGATAGGGGTACCTGAAGGCAACCAAACCCTGCTTTCATGTGCGTTGGCAAGGTCTGTGTACAAGACAGGCCTGTGTAAAGCCATCAGCGCTGGGCCTGAAGCAGGCAGGCATGGCATGAGGCTATGCAGGTGCAAAGCCAGAGCACTGACCTTCATTCAAATCCCCAACTGCGAAGTCTCGAGGAATGCGAGGTCTTCCTAATAAACCTTTGGGTGAGGAGCAGGAATAGGAGCGTGACCGAATCCCAGACACTGTGCATTCCTACAGGAAATTGCAGCAAATTAAAACTTGTGTTGTTTTGAAATACATCAGTGACAGAAACAAAATAAATCAGTGACAGAATTCCTGAAAGAAAGACGGCTGACCACACGCATACATTGTCTTGGCCTCATTAAACCTTTAAGTTGAAGTACAATTTTTGACAATTTCATTTGAACTCTTAGGAAGTCTGTCATACTTCCACCACGTTAATTTTTTGTATATTACAGGAAATAATTTGTGGGTAAAAGTTAGACTAAGAGAAAGCTTACATTCCTCCCAAGTTCGGTAGCAAGCGCCATCCAAACAGTGTTGTTGGCCTTTATATCTGATGACCAAGCTATCTTCCTTTACCAAGGAAGCCATTAATCTTAGTACTTTAATACCTCAAGAATATTTCATTGAGACTAACACCCTGCCTGTCAGAGTTTCCAAAGAAAGCAGTTAGCCTCTTTACCTTTTCTCTCTGCATTTTTTTTATTGTGCATGAAAAGACTTTCTGATCCCCAAATATGTCAATGATAAGACTTGAAAGGAAACCCCCTGATTTTTGATATATCATTTACATTACGAGACTACTCCTAAACCACTTACCTTACTCTTTTAAAAAGTAGCCCTAACAGAATTCAGTCTTTGTGCTGGACTCTTTCTCTCTTCATGTAAATATTTGCTGAATATCAGATAAACCTCTACAGTGGCAAGAAGTCTGTCTAACAAAAACATGAAGAATCCCTACAAACAAAAATAACTCTATGTATGTGTCTAAAGATTCAGAAACGGCACCATGGTCTAATGAAAATGAATGCAGCCAGGATAATTTAGAAAACCATAATGAGGAGGAAAGATTTGCACTGGTCAGTGCACAAAACTCAGCTGAATTTCCCTGAGTCTAGCAACTGTTTTAAAATAGGCAGCAGGCTGGTTTTATACTTTACAAAGCTGTTACCCTTTCACATAATTACAGCTGGTTAAACATTTCCTCACTAAATACATCTTGGTTAGAAAATGCTGATTCACTGAACCAGAGATATTTCCTTCGAAATGCTTCTGAAAAATGATGTTTTTTTCAAAGCTGAATCGAATCTCTGATGGACCCTTCCCATGGCTGCTGCCAAGTCCAGCCACAACTGGGGAGCTCCAGCTCCACCACAACCCTGTGGGTGTTAGTCTCCAGAGGGACTAGCACAGCCAACTGGGAACTCATTCTCCCCCTTAAGATTCAGATGTTTCTCACATGTTTTCAGTGATTTACTTAAAAGGAAAACAATGCAAACCACGATAGCATCAAATACCTTGGGCTGCAGGCTGGTAGATAAGTCCAATCCATCTCTGCTACAAGCCATGGCCTCTGAAGAGCCAAGGGGAGGGTAGTAAATGTGGGATCTGTCCGAAACACCTGCACTTCCACCGTCTACTTCAAGGTCATCAAGGCTTGAACTGAAGCAGACAATGAAGTCTTTAATTCCCATGAATTCTAGTAACAATCCATCCCAACCTTAATGCAACAAGCAAAGATACTGCTGTATCATCTGATCAATGACAACCCAAACCACCATGATTATGTCAGGTAAGTCACGTTCTGAGTCCCCTCTCAGGTTTGCAGTCACCTGGTCAAGGTACTCAGTCATGCTGTACAGGACTCATCTGATCCAACCTTGTGGATCTGCAATACAGACATTTGCATCACCCACGATCATGCAGACTCCCACCACAGTTAGCCACTTCTGGAGGATGATTTTCAGACCCATGCTCAGCATCTCCCTTAAAATGAAATGGTTTGTTCCACACATGTACCTGCATCTCTATATAGATGATAAGGAGAACTGAGCAACTAGCTCAGATTTCAGTATTAAGATATGTGGGTATATATGGATATTGGGTGTGTATTTGAAAGACATGATGTGGCTATTCACAGACATCTTTTTTCTACATCTGTGACTTGACGAAGGATGGAAGAGAAACTAACAAGAGAGACAAAAGAGGGTCTGAGACAGTTTATGAAGTTCATTTCAAAAGATAAAAAACATATAGGACTATAAACTGAAAAATCTCTGGCTAAATCAGTATTTCAGACACCTAGAGACTATCTGATTGGCAAGAGTTCACGAGCAGAAAAGTGTAGTAAGGTTTCTCAGCAGTACCAGGGTTTCCCAGAATGGGTCCCGTTAGCTGCAAGAGCAAGTTCATAGTCTCTTCATCAGAGTGACTGGAAGGAACGGTTGACTGCTTGCCATAACATTCCAGCCTTACAACATAAAACTTTAAATTATGTGTGGTATTTCTAAATAGCCAGAGTTCCTACCAGGAATAATAGCACAATTCCTTCACACACCACTACAATACACTTAATGGAAGGCCAAATCTATCAATACTGTCCAAAACTACTTCCTTATTACACTTCTGGAGACCATCTTTTGCAGTGTTTCCTAGGAACAGCCCATGTGCCATCTCAGAAACAAGCTATTTAACTGCATTATCAGTTACTGTCACATTTTAAAATCAGAAAAGCAATACATGTCTATGTCAACAGACAAGCATACATGTCTTACTGGGGGTAACTTACCTGGGGAATTCTTCTGACATAAAAAGCTGGCTTAAAGATCTGCTAAGTAATTTATCTCATCACCTCAGATACTTCAAGGAAGAAGAAGCTGCTGGAATTACATGCTGGTAGTCTTATTTTATGTGTAATATTTGGATCACTTACAGTTGACATATTAAGGTCAACCACATCTCTCTGAAAAATCATATAAGCTCTTAAAGCTCTCATATAGGTACCTGACCTAGGTCTTAAAAAAGGTGGAAATATCTAAAAATGTATAGGAGAAAAATGTTTATGACAGAGAGGCGGAAGATTGTTTATAGTAATCTACATGATATCCCTGTAGCTAGCAAAAATAAAAGTTCTGGGAAAGAACAACTCTTAGTCTGACACTTGTTGTCTTATCTGTGTTAAAAGACTCCTCCTAGTGGGACTTTATAGTTGCATAAGAAACTCAGAATTAGGGTAGAGAAAATGTTATTCCCCACTTTAATCAACAAGGAACAGACACTCCTGCTTCCTTACTGTTTTTACATAGTCTGATGCCCTACCTGCAACTAGTTCAAACACTCTTGAAATGTGGGAGACAGATTCAAACTTCCTCCTGTACATGACGGAAATGATTTCATGTCTCTTCTATCCGGAGAAGCAGTAGAGCCTTTTTATCAAGGAAATTTACTAATTGTTAAAAAAAAATAACAATACATACTTTCATCTTCAAAGCTCTCTGCATTCCTGAAGCCAACCAGTTCCCAGCATAACCTAAAGCCATCTGGAGGAGGGTCCTCAGACAACTGGCTCCACTGGCAGCAAACCTTGTGTACCACCAAAAGGGCAGAAAACAGTCTGAAACTATCAGAAATGCAAGCTGTACTCTGTGTCTTTTGTGGTTAAAAAATATATGCCATCAGGAATAAGATGGTCCTTCTACAGGCCAGTGCAAAGAACGGAAAGATTAACAGAGAGTTCAACATATTTTGGAATATTTTCTTAAGCGAAAATATAACTGAAGAAAACTAGGGGGAAATTCTTGTTTCTGACAAAAATGCCATAATGGAAACTCTTACGATGAACAGCTGATTCTTTTTTTTTTTTAAAGAATACATACAAGAAGAAAAGGTATAAACGTATAAATTTCCATTAAAAACAGATTTACTTGGAGGACACCTTTTATTTGTTAAAAATGTCTTCATAACTATTTTATGAAAACAGATCATTAGGACAACTTAAGTATCAGTAATTTTACCTCAGTAGGAATATTTATTACTCCAGATTCTGCTTCATCTTTTGAAATAAAAGGTTATCATAAATAATCCTGATTCTGGTCTTATCATCAAGTCAATTCCATACCTTCTTTTTTTCACATCAGCATAAAGTTGGCCCTGATCCTTAATAAAACCATGGCTTTTGAATGGAAGGTATGAATCTGCTCCATATGGATCAGAAGGTGAAACAGTATGTATTAAACCTGCATTTTCTTCATTTTTCACTGGCCTTTGATTTCCTTCATTTGGATCATATAGACATTGGTCATTCTCCTCAAGGGAGGGAGACGAATTGCTCTTAGACATCAGGATTGAGTTGGTGGGATTCAGACATGTTTCACTGCTGGCACCATCTCCATGAACATAGCTAGTCTTTAAATCTCCAGCCTGCAGAGAAAAAATGAATGCTGGTAAGAGGCAGTAACAAGATATATTGTCAGGGAACAAGGACCAGATTAGTTTGCCATTTTATTTATGGTTATATGTTTTGCCTTTTTTTTTCCCTTATTACTTTTTTATAGCACATGAATTGAAGGCAAGTTATATGGCTAAGAGATTCTAAACCTTGCATTACTTTTTCCATAATTAGAGTAGCAATGAATTGGTATTTGCAAGTCCAACGGATTTCTCGCTTGTACTTATACATTTCATTAAATGTATCAATTCATATATTTATAACTTTTATTAAAAAATATCCTTGAGTCGAGCAAAAAATATGCATAATACATTAGTGTGGGAGACTCATGGAGCAGAATTCAAACACTGTGCAATTTAATTTGGAAAAATCAGCCTGTACATCATGCACTTTTAATTTTCCAACACCGATTTCCTAAGCTTTGAGATAAATATATATGGCCTGGAACAGAGATTCTCCAGGGGAGGAAGGGAAAGGAATCTTTATTTTTTGCTATCAAGAAATTATGGGCATGAAGCACCTCTTCTCTTGCATAAAGACAGGAATGGAGTTGGTAATTATGTTTTCTCAGGTACAGGGATCAGGATTTAGACCCTGGTAACAAATAATTCTCTGTGCAACTGAGGTTGAATTCTCCTGTTGACTCTGCAGAAGATATTAAAACACAGTTTATTGTCAGTCTTTTAGTTAGATGCTACTGTTGTCTATTTAGACACTGAATAATACTGAAAAGTCACATGGCCAGTGAAAACACTTAACCTCCAAAAAGCACCTGTATAAAAGCAAGCAGAAAGGAAGGACTGCAAGCATCTCCCATGGACTTTCAGGCTGCTGACTTCCTCCTCTCTGGCCCCACTTGAGATGTATTTTCATCCCCATCATAATGATGTTTCTCATAGTAAAAGACAGAAAGAACTGCCAGCACATTTACAGCAGCCCATTTTTGCATTCAAAGATTAAGCACATGCAAGTCTGGAAGTACTTCTATTGTGTTGTGCAGATGAGATGCACGAAGGTAAAAACCCTTCTCCCAGGTCTTAGGCAGCTGTTCCTCCCTTCAAAGTTATTCCTGCCTGGGCAGCATTTCCCCTTAGCACCACAGGGACCTCCTCCGGCAGCCACTCCAGCTCCTGCCGCATGGGGCTTAAGGAGAATTTGGCCCCAATCAGCATTTTAACAAAGTTGAATGTGGTTATGTACTAAGCAAAGGTAAGTAATCCAAGCTGAAGGACCCCTCAGCAATATACTCGGGTATTATCTGCATTTGTAATGGAGCTGCACTTCTGCAGCTCTGTCCTTCCAACCTAGATATTGTTAAAATCAAGGGTTCACAGGTTGCCTATACAGTCCCATGCTAGTTGCTCACTCCTAGGTCATTATTTCATGCATCTCCCAGTAACCTTAGGCACATTTTGAACACTCTGGCCTCTGACTAAAACTTCCATCTCAGCTATCACAATGAGCTGGATCTGCAGTGAATGCAGTGGCTGAAGTGTTTCAGGGAACGAAAAAAAAAAAGGGGGGGCCTGAAAAATCACACTTCTAAAATCTCAGCCGCCTTCTAGCATGATGATCTGACCATTTCTTATTCCTATATTCCAACTTTCACTCCAGGCCAAGCCCACAGCAGGTTACAAATAAATAAATCACTTCAACCATCACTGAAACATAGCTACATGCCACCAGAATTTGGTGACTGTTTACCTACACACAACCGCTATACACAAGAGTTGGACTAGTCCCCCCTGCCCAAGTTATGATATCTGAGTGTGACCGTGAGGGAGGGATTTCAGGTGCAACATGGCGATGTAAAATACCATTTGGCCTGGACACTCTGGCTCATCTCCAGTGCTGGTGACAAATAAATCAGAAACAGGAATACTAAGTCAGGATCACCAGTATCAGAATGTTCCATGCCAGTTGTAGGACATCAACTTCACTTTCATCAATATCTCATTTTTATTGAGTCTATAAGCTTAGCTATGAGCTTATAATTAATTTCTGAAATCAGTCAGCATCAGAAAATTTGGCTGTTTTGTGAATGTACGCAGAATGCAGAAAATCTGAAATGCAGATGAGCAAGTTACATTGTGTTAATGTCTGTCAGAAAGAAGCAAATACCATTTAGCTCACAAACACACAGAAAAGAGAGTAAGAGCTGCCTTAGAGTTCTCCCTACAGGCTAGGGAGAATAATTCCTATCATCAGCTGAATCTATTAAAAGGGACCTCATAAATGGGTTACAAAATACAGCTGAGAAGAGTAAGGTATTGCTGTTTCTATTTTAAAGCTTTACTAACTGGCCACACACCACTGCTGACACATCCAGAAGATCCTACTATCACACAAATAAGTTACTTCAACAGAAGACGATGAAAAATTCACCAAAAGTTCAAACATAAGCTTACTTGATCTACTACCATGCAGTTTGCATATACTTCACCACTTCCACTCAGCATGGCAGAGAGTCTGGTTGCAGCAAAGAAAGTAGGTGGAGCCTTGAGTTTCCTGAGAACATCAAGGGTAGACTGTCTCTGCTCTGAAAAAAAGAAATTGTGCAAAATATGCCATTAAATCTCAAACCATCTTCTTTTCATGTATATATATGGTCATAAAAATGGCAAAGTTAAACATTAAGCACCAAACCTTAGGCTTTTTGAGTAATATTTGTGTGGCCGCTCAAAAATCTGCCTATTTTGTAATTGCCTAACATTTGTTTTATGTTCCAAGAAGCCAAGACTTCCAAGTTGGCAAGACTCTAAAAGGTACCGCAGAATCATCCACATCACTTAAAAATAAGTGTTCCTGTATCTTTGTTAGCAAAATCTTCTATTTTCCACCTAAGCTAGAATTTTGCAGAGATCTGTGGTGCAGAAATACATAGGACAAGATTTATGGGTGGGGATGAAGTATGCATGATTCTGGCCTATATATTAAATACCTAACATCTGATTCATTATATGAACAGAATACTGTTCAACTGCCATCAAATAATGACTCTTCTAAAGCATTCTACCTACTAGGAGCAACATAAATACTAATCTTAAACCAATAAAGCAGATTACTGTTCTTAAAACAAAAACAAGCAACAAAATTGTCAGAGGGGTATGAATAAAATACCACTGATAGTGCCTTTATAGGTGACAGCAATCAATCAAGATTTGACCCATGAACAAGGTGTTTGGGATGAAGACTGCATCTGATCTGCTTTTGGTACTGAAATGAGAAATTATCAGTTTCACCAGAAATAATTAACAGAAGTTGAGAGTTTAGTTTTCAATAGTATGTTCATGACTGCAAATAAGACAAAAAGCTGCAAATTCATGGGCTGACTATTTCATGGCTTTGAGCAGAAAACCTAACCAAGTGCTACAGAAACACTATCAGTCTATCCTGCAGGCCCACTTCTCTTAAAGTATGAAGAGCATGCACCAATCCAGCATTCGAGCCAGTATTCAAGGCCTCATATTATCTTCTGATTGTAAAATGAGGAAAATTTGACAAAGTGGAAACCGGTCTTGTTCTAGAATGTGTGAAAACAGGCTGAAAAAAAATATCACAGTTGTAATGTAATTTTCCTTATTTTAAGATGCTGTAAGTCAAGTATTACCATTGGAAGTGAACTGAGATAAACTAGCATACTAATTATGTGATAAAGTATGATACCCAGCAAAATAACCAAAATCAAAATTCTCAGTAAACTTAATTACAGTTTTTCTGTTACTGAAAGTTACGCAAAAAATCCTTTCTAGTCTGCATCAGCAATTTTTTTTTTCTGCACCAGTGGAAATGAAAAGATACCACTAAAGACCTTCCCCATGCTATATTCCTAAAGCAATGTAGCTGCTTTTGGAAGACCACAGAATCGTATAGCATAGTTTGGGTTGGAAGGGAACTTTAAATATCATCTAGTCCAAACCCCCTCCCATGGGCAAGGACATGTTTCACTAGATCAAGTTGCTTAAAGCTCCATTCAAGATGCCTATGGCCATCAGATTGCAAGAAAAGTTATAATGAAGAAATGGCACTGGATTAGAAACTACACTTGTCAAGGTCTGAGGCATTTGTTTCTTTGGAAAAAAAAAAGTCCTGGACGAATGCCAAAACTGCAGTGCTACAACGCAGCTTTTATTTAATTTTAAGATGCTATCTCATAAAGCCCAAGAACAGTAAGCTCTACACTCAGAGAAAACTGGAAATTCCCATTTAGAAAAGGCACACTATGAATTATTTGGTTTCTAGTCCTGGCAGGCCTTGCGGGATCTCATACCACTGAAACATCCTTACGCTTCTCATTTTGCTTCTCCCTCTTGCAGGAATTTTAACATGATTTTAGTGACTGCCACCTTGAGAACTGCTAAAGCTACAAGTCATTTCCTTGTGTCTGCCAAGATCCCAAAGCCTTTGTTCATAAATAGTATAAAAGCATTGTTTTCCACAGCAGTTCATCAGACTTTGGCAGCTAAAATCATATGGAAATGTGATTTGGCAAAACTGGTAGTACTTTCTTGTGGCAAGTAAAGCCTTCCAAGGGCTGGTCTCAGACCAACAACCAGGAAGAATAAAAAAAAAAGTCAGGCTTTCCATTGCTTCTTGTATGCTTATTACCTTCCCCAGCGCGTGCTCCCTCTCATATATAAACCCACTGGGTACAATTGGCAAGGCCAGTAGTTGGCTCCAGTGCAAGGCTGCAAAGACTCAATACATACACCTGAAAAGCAGCCCACGCATTGGGGATTCCCAAATCACAGCATAAACCTGAGCCTATGGAGACGCTTTCCTGACTTCAGCAACAGTCTCCACTGCTGGGGTCTTTACAGTCAGTTAATGGAATGCGCTATGAATTACATGTCCCAAGCCAGAAACAACAAAATGACCTATTACTTCACATTTTTATTTATATAGCAACTTCTAATACCACATTTTACATTATTTTAAAATTCTGTAAGACAGCAACAGCCTAAGTAACAAATTCAAAGAAAGCTGCTGCAAATAAAACAGATATATCAGAATATGTTATTTGCAGTACTTTCCATTGATAAATTTTTATTAATTATCACTGCTAAATGCTGTATGTTTTTCTGGCAATGCTCCAGTCAGTCTGTTGTTAAAGGTGAAGCATCTAAATAAACATTCATTGGGGTTTTAAATGATCAGACAAAAGGTAGCAGGTTATTTTGGGCTTCATGTTGCAATATGATCCCACTGTACCTACTCACTCCCACTCCACCACCCAATTTCAAACACGCATGAAGGGACGACTACATCAAACTAACTTTGTAACAAGAGAAGTATTTAAAGACTTTGCTGAATGCAGGGGAGAGTATTATTAATTAGACATTGGCTGTGCTAGTAACTTATTTCCGCTGGACAGGCCCACATAGTTTGCAAAGTGACAAAACTGTCGCAAACGTCCACATCACACGCTGCATTCCTACAGCCCCACTAATTGACTCCAGCCTGCCTCGCTGCCTACAGGTCATCTCGGTCTTACAGAGACCATCAGCAGGCCTTCCTCCAGGTTAACATGGCAGCAGGTAATAGCTCACTGCACTGGGTACCGGTAGCAATATGCAACAAGGCTGTGCTTGTCTGAAATATGAGGAGTATCAAAAAAATGCATTTTCAAACAAAATGTCTCCAAAACCTCCCCTACCCATTCAAAATGTTTATTCTCATTGCAGATGCACAAAACTTCAGCACAGCTTATGGAAAGACACATAAGATTGCCAGGGCAAACTTGCACTTATTGTGAGAGTACAAGTGTCCCAAAGAGTTTTAGCTCTGAAAGGTTTTGGTAATGGACTTCAAGATGCTTCCTAACGTAAAAATGACCTGAATATGACACAGCAGATTGGCTTTGTTACTGAAACAATCCAGCAAGCAGAGTTCACCAAGCTGACCATCCTACTAGAGCTGAACATTCTCTGGCTGTATACTGTGCCATGACCACAGAAAAAGAATAAAATGTCTGCTTTAGCAGAGCCTGTGGCTCTCTGCCATCTGCCTGGTAAACAGCTGAGAAAGATGTATGCGTTATTTAGATGCAGGTGAACAAAAGCCACAGTGCTGGGAAGGATAATCTCCAAACATGGATAAAATAAAAGACCTTGACCAATGAATAAGTAGGCACAAGTTCTCTACATCTTCTGTAATGTTGTCATCAAAGTTATACAGCAAAGGCTGCATATTTTACCAGGCACAAAAGCTTATAAAAATACATTAACTTTAAAAATAATATGATCATCATAGCAATAATTCAAAACATGCTTTATGTTGTTGTAAGAAAACATATAGCCTTGAATGACCTGTGTTGGAAAATGGCAAGAACATAACACTGACTGTTTTTCCACAAAAATCAAAACTTAAAACTTTCTATGAGAGAGCACACCGCAAAAGAGAAGTGAAATAAATCAATGTCACCAAGCCTAGAGCCAGGAAAGAAATTACAAATTCCCTTCTCTAGATACAATGAATACTTTTCAGACAGCTCATCACATTTACCCCCAGCAATGTGGGCAGGGGTTAATGTATAACTTGAAGTAACAGAGCTATGAAGTCAGCAAAAAATGCAGACAGCTAAGCAGTACTGGTCATGCAGTACTGCAGAAATACTCCTCTAAATCCAGAAGTGGTCATGTGAATTTGGAGAAAGACTACCACCACACGTTCCTGGTGAGGGGCCAGCCAAAGTGACATGCACATCTGTAGATGTGGACCACACAACCAGTTTCAATAAGGGATCTGCATCCCTAATTCGGGTGTCTTAGTGCTTCAGTCAGATGGTGCAACTCCTCATGATGCCAAAATTAAGCAAGTACATAATCACAGCATCACATGGAGAGTAAAGTGAGGTAGGTTTTGAAATGCTGTTACCATAAGGACACACATTTAACTGTCCTAAATCTACAGAGTGGAAACCAAAGCACTGTGTTTCCTACATACTACATGGTGAGGATCAGGCATCTGGATGCTGGAAATCATACCATCATGTTCAAGATATGGTCCTTAAGTAGCCACTAAGAAGCACTAAGGATAAAGGCACTTGTCAGCCACTGACTTTGATCTTTGTCACCTAAACGTGAGATGCGAGAAAGCATGCCTTTCCAACATGGGATTCACAGCCCTGACCTCCCTCCCTGAAGCAGGCACCTTGCCTACTATACAAATGAATATACAAACAGAAATAGGTTAGTGTCTCATTTTATACAACAGCACAACAGATAAAGTACTTTCCCAAGATGTGGGACAGTTGGTTTCAGTTCCTACCTCTGCCCAAGTGGACTTGGTGCTTAACACCCACCTCCCAGCACAGTGGGACAGACTTGTCAGAGACGTATTCTCAGCACCCCTGAAGGTTGTTAAAGCTTCCAAAAATGCTCTGAGAGTCACTGTCTCTGAACAGGTAAGATTATGCAGCACAAGGGGAGGGGAGAAGAAACCTGCTTCATGGCCATTTCACATTAAATAGCAAAATAAATACCATTAGGGGTGTTGCACCAAGGAACAAAAACTTAGATCCCCTCCCCAACCCAATCACTAAGCCAGAGTCATGTTCACATTCTCTGTTGAGCCTAATTAACCTCTAATTATGCCATGCACGTGCAGACTCAGCAGGAGGGAAGGGGTCTGCAATGCTTGGCCCTGAAGGTGCACAACATGAGCTTGGCTCCTGCCAGTCCCAGGAGTTCAGGGGAGGGCAGAGGCTCCACCACCCAGTCTGAGAGGTCCCCAAGCAGGGGCAAAAAGCTGACCTTGGGGCACGCAGGGAACTTAGAACCTGAAAACACTGATACGTATGGTGCAAAGTGGGGTGTCAGACTTTCCACTTCAGATTCTCCCACTGGAGGTCTGCACATCTCAGGGGGAGCAACCCCAGACCAGGAAACCAACAGCCTGTGGGTTCAGAGAGGAAGGGAGGAGGCTGGCATTTCATGGCCCAGATCAGCTGGAGCACCCAGCGCAGGTACACTACAACCACTTCAGGACTTTTGGGGTGGGGAGGAAGAATCCCGCACCGCTTCCTGCCGGGCACTACAAGTCTCTTGTTCACTGAGACCTGAACTCCTGCACGAGGGAAATGCAGCTGCAAGGTATGTACCCCACACCTGCATGCCAGGATCAACTGGCCATCTTCGGATACAACCAGAAAAAAACACAGGTCATGAGGGTAGATCACGAGCCTGCTGTCCCCTCACAGAGGCACTTCTCCCACCCTGTCGGCAGCCAGGATTTCAATTTCCCAACCACAAGTGAACCCTGGGACTTTACCACTAAAACACACACATGCACCGAAGAGCACCTTCTTGCTGCAACAACCCCACATATATGGTCAGCTGTGCATACAAGCCACATGTGTCGTATCCTATTAACAGGGATGGGAAACAAGATGCAATACTACAACATGCGAACACCAGATCTGTATACAGTACTTTCCAACAGTGAACCATTAAAAAAAAAAAAAAGCTGTCTAAAGGTAAAATAAATAACAACAAAAGTGCCATTAAGGATGGGTGCGCAGCTTTACAGCATTTACAGATAAAACGAGTGCCTATGAGAGATGGAAAGAACACACACCACGCAACTTGCAACCCATTTTATCTTCTTTACAAATTGCATCAGCATCCATACACATTGCAGAAACTCCTATGTGCTTGGGACATACTAGATTTCCCCGTGAATAAAAGGAAAAAGTTCGTAAAGTGTTCTGCATGTTGAAATGTGCATTCTGTACACATTTTTCACTCTAAAACTAGGTCAAAGTCTCAGTCTATGTAAACATGATTCTCCTGGCTCATTGACTTTAATGACTGACGAATCTTGGTTCCCTTATTTGGTTTTTCCCCTTTCTGAAACACAAAAAAGCAATTTTATGGAAGGAAGCACAGATTACATTTTTTGCCATTCCTTCTCTTCATTTCTTTGCTTTTAAATGTAGTAAAAATTTATCTTTCCTCATTAAAGCTTTCAATGATAATTCTTCCTAACATAAACTTGCTGGTCAGTGCCTTTCAACCTCCTTAAAACCCTTTTTATCATACTGACATTTATAATGCTTACCTCCCAAAGACTTCTTCACAAAGGAGCACAATGTCTAACTGTGCAAAGACAGTAACTGACCCTGCCACCAAAGAGAGTAACTTACTCTTTTGCTTTCTTTTACAGAACGCAAAAGATTTCCCTCTTCCTTCTGGTAAGATTTTTGTACATAATTTAAAAAAAAAATCCTGTTATGTGCTGAGACTTATTTGAATTACTAAGTTGTCCCTAAATGAAAATGACTGTAATCAGCAGAGCTTTCTGCAGCCACTGCTGTGCCGTGCAGTTCCCAGGGTGTCAGAGCTGCTGAGTGAAAGCTACACATGCAACCAGAAGAAAAAAAAAGCCCTAAGAGAGTAAAGACATAGAAACAATTTTAAAGAACAGTACATCATTTGGAGAAAACACTTTCTTCTTACTTAACAAATTCCAACACCATTATCTACAAAAGCATAACTAACAGCGAGGTAGACTTTTGATAGAAAACCCACCTCATGCAAGCCACCTGCACACAACCAGACAATGAAAAGGAGGTAGAGCTAATAAGTGAGAGTCATTTAAAAGAAGACAGCTTTTTCTACCTGGTTTGGATGCCCTTCTTCGAATCCTCATTTTAGGTAAGGAAGGCCAAGAGTAATTAAAAGGTGAATCAGAGTCTGAGTCCATTTTTGTGCTAAATAAACAGAAAGTAGATTCCCAAAGTTGCACTTTGTTGTTCTCAATAGCAAGTCAAGTCTAAGAGTGATGTAAAATAAAGGAATGGACAAAGAAGGATCAAATTGCCCACTAAACACAGGGGAGGGAGAAGCTGTAAATGTTTGCTCTCTTCAGGCGTCCAGGCATGTAGACAGCTCAGGCTGCAAATATTAAGGCAGAAGCAAGGAGGTTAAAGTATAAGAGCTTCGAGTGGAGCTGTTGCATCGTGGTCCAGAGCTATTTGAAAGGTCACTGTGTGCCAATGAATCATTAACTCACCTTTCCATTTTGATGTAAATGAAAACAATAGGAGCCAAGTAAGGAATGAGAAAATACTTTTCAAAAGTAAACAAACTGTTGCAAGCTTTTTCAAAGCTTTGTTTCCATGTTAAAAGTGGGGTTTACAAGGACTCTCAAATTAAGGACAGGCAAAATGCTGGAATTAGAGAAGCCAACGACTGACAGTAAGCTAAGAGCATTAATCAATCTGCTGGACCCTATATTACTGCAGAGCAATACCCCTCCTCTCAGCGTTTACAACTTTGGCAGACCTTGGGATGTTGCAGCTGGAAAAGCAGCGATAACCTACTCAAAATGTGTTGCTCCCATCTTTCTAGCTCAAATGAGCTTAAAGCTTAAGTGTTACAAAGATTACACTGTCATTAGAGGAGCTCTCCTTCCAATAATAGTTAGTCTGAATAGTATTTTCTCCTTCACACAGTCACCAAGTTAGACCCTGAATCGTAAGGATTTTGTAGAGCTGGCACCCTTACAGCTCTGGTCTAACCTCACAGCAACACACAATACAGCTAGTGACTAATTTACAACAAATCCTCCATTCTTATACAGTCTCCCTGAACAACTCATAGGCAATTAGTATTCAGTAGGAACTCATTATCCCTTCCCCCAACATCTTTACACTACAGAAACTACATTTTTTTAAACACGCTCAAATGTAGCTATACAAGAGCTAATACAAAAATAACATGTCCACCATTTCTTAACCAACTCCACCAAACATTTCTCTTTTAGTTACCCCACAATGTATGCGTTTTTGTATTCCACATAAAGGAGGAAAGGGAATGTGGATCAGCTTAAATGTCAGTTTTTGGAAGATGATGACAAGCTTGTTAACATTCCTTACTTCACTTCAATTATTTTTCAGGCTGCTGAGGTCTGCAGCGCTACTTCTGTATTATGTTTCAAGTGATTCCTCAATCCACATTTCAGTCAGAGATAACAATGTATTTGTTGAAAGAAAATAATGTAATTCAAATGCAAATTTAATTCAAAACCCATTAGAAAAATATCTATCAGGTTTTCAGGGATAAAGCAATTATTATACAAGCACTTCATAAAGTGCACAAATTACACAAAACACAGTTGAAACACATCATTGTTCTGCCCGTCCCTTAACTGAAGTTCTGCCAGCTTTGTTAGGCCTGAAAAGAATAATTCGCCCCAGATGCTGGAAGCCTTAGACTTTCACTTTAAATATTAGACACTCCCATAGACTTTGTCTGATTTATATATATAATTAACAGCCCCAGGGAATTACAACAGACAATGGATGACTGAAAATACAGAGAGGATATAAATCCATGCTTTAAGCATCCACTTCAAAATACCTTCACTCCCTGGAATGTCAGGTTCAAATTGCACTGATAAATCCCCTGGGCATACGGGAAAGCAGGCGTTGACGTACACCCTCCCACCTGCACACCATCCAGGGCACTCGCCTGTCCTCCATCATGGCCACAGTTTGAAAGAAAAGGAAAGGACGGAGCATATTTTTTGGATAACTTGCTCTCTTAGGAAATGTCTTCCCAACTGCTCCAACACAAAAGATTTCCTCTCTGTGCAGCAATTTTCCCTACCCAAGTGTGTTCTCTCACTCAGCGGATATATTTAACGCCAACTACCATAAAGTCTTAATTTCAGATGTGTACAAAAAGCAGCACTCCATGGGCGAACAGCAATTTACATTTAGAGCAGGCTGTTTTACACTGGCTTTAAAATTTCTCACCTTTTGGTTTTAGCAATTATTCCTTCGTTCTACTTTATGAGAAATTGTAAATTTTGCTTACTTCTGTGAGATGTCCATTTGTGCATCTTTTCTGTAAATTGAGCAAATCTGGCTTTTTTCACTTATATATTCAATTAAAATACACTTATTCACTCTCATTGGTCTTCCTGGACTTCTGTTTAGTCCAGGGAGGAATAACTAGAACCAAACAAAACACTCACAATGCAGAAATGCAGCCAATGTATTTAAAGGCATTAAAATACTTTACATGCCGAGTCATTTACTGTCCTGAATGACCTCTGTATGCTGCATAAATGTTTTCATTGACTGCTCAGTTATTGCCTGCTCCTTTCCTTAAACTAGCAGCTCTCATTTAGACCTTCAAATACAAATGAGTAATTAAGGACTGTTAAATAATTTTACAACAGCAGCCCTATTACATAACACTTGGAGAATCCAGCTACTAAACTTCTGCTGTGATAAAAACCTGATCGTGTACTCCAGACGTTTATCCTCTGTTTCTTGGCCAAGTTCTTAGGCTTTTCACCCACTTACTGCAATCTCCCTTGAATAGGATCTTGCACAGGAATTTGTCAATGGCAGTCTGAAAGCACAGATAAATTATCAACCTTAACCCCTATTTCTGAAGGGTTAATTGAATATCACTCATGTTATTTGCTATGTTCGGGCCTTGTGAAAGTTTTTTTTTTTTCTAGTTTGTAAAACTCCTTTATGCAGCCATGAAAGACCTCATGCTGGGTTTTTTTGCCACAAAGAATGGCTTTGCCTTACAGTCTTTGGCTAAAAATATTTTTCTTCCCCATTCTTGCACTTTGTGGGATGATCCAACGCACTTTTCACCTGCCACTCTTTGTTTCCAAAGTGGGGCATTTGCATGCAGCTGGCACAGAGATCTGGCAGCTTATGAGATAAAAGGTGCTTTCTAGCTGGAAAATATTAACCTTACTCTCCACTGAAAAATTGTTTTCCCTTATGTATAACAAGGTATAGATGTGAAGATAAAGAACAAATGGGGGGGTTGTGTGCATTACCTAAGGCTAATGCTTTTGATAAATAATGTAATGCCTTAAATTCTTTCACCCAGTGCTTGCCAAAACACATCCGTATTATATGTTTTTGAGAGATATTACAGTCTATTGTCTATTGTCTGACCATTCCCGTGGCTCATGGCAAGATGGAAGGAAGCAGAGGAATGTCATCAGCATCTGCAGTCTCTGTGGAACAGCACTGTCAGCTCCCCAGTGCAGCTCCACAGTGCTGAGCGGGTGGGATCCTTCTCCCCAAACATGTCTAAACCATGGGCTGGCAGCTCTCTCTCTCAGGCAGACCAGGAGACAACCCCTCTGGGTCCAGTGTTCCCTCCCCAGATGCAGAAGGGATGTACATGGCAGGGAAAGCAGTGCTACCAACTCCAGAAACAGGGCTGGAGAGGGTCACTCTTGGACACAGGTGAGATGAAAGCTGCCTGAACAATGGCTCTGCCAAAAACTCCCTGCCCAGTTTGGTCTGGGCAGAGTCTCCCCTGAAATTAGGGATGAAGTTGATTCCCTCCAGCTTGGTTCTGCCCCAGGACCAGCAGAGCCTGCAATCATTTCCCAAAGCTGCAGAGAAGGCTCTGACAAGGAAAGATGGTGTAGAAAAGGCTAGGTGATCTTCTCCACCAGCCTCTGTGACCCACAGGCGCACGTGGCTTTCCCACCTTCTTCACTCCATTATTTTTACTAATTAGAGCACATCCTCCCATAGACAGGACCCACCAATGTATGCAGACAAAGTATCTGCAGTACCCTACACTAGATGTAACAATTGTGTTGAAAACTCAGCAAATATGAATTAAAGGCAACTAAAAGCAAAATGCTACCAACCAGATCCCAGATACCAAGTACCCACTAATTCTAACACTTTCCACCTGCCCACAATGATGACATGATGGCTGTGCATACTGCTGCCAGCAAACAGCCTCACAGGATGCCTTGTCACACACATTATTTTTACTACCTCTCTTCTCTACCAAAGGACTGGGTCTTTTTCTTACAAAAGTTTATACTGGAATAGTCAGAAAAACTTTGCCACATCACTGTTCTCCCCCTCTCCCTTCCCCAAATCACTGATGAACTGATCATTGAAAAACACAGAACCAAGCCCAGACCCTTAAGATCTTGGTAGATGACCTCCCATCTTGTTTTTATGATCTTCCTTATTGCTAAATTTCTGATGGGTCATTCTTGAATTCAGTTTAGGGAACTGGCTCATTTATTTCCATATTTTTGTGAACAGAGGCCTCCCCCAAGTAACACAGCAGTTTCTGATTTAAACTGTTCAGCAGTGGATCCCAAAAGGTCTAGGTAGGCAGTCACTGCCCATCATCACTGCCCAATGTACGACAGTGTTTAGTGGATCCCACCTCTCTCACTAGTGCCCTGCAGCAGGCTCCCCATCCCACATCACCCGCAGGAGGACAGGGCTAGGAAGGGCAAGGAGCAGGGCAGGGGAAGGAAGAATGGAGAGTTTCTTGCACTGCACACTTTCCATTGCAAATACAGCTGCTTTCCACCATTTCAACCCCAATGAAGCCACAGATTTCTACAGGGTAAAAGATAATTAGTGCTCAGCATCACGGAGCCTCTTCCTCCCACTACCAGTTTAAAGTGGCAGATTTTGCTCTCCCAGAGAAGTGTAGTCCTGGGTGAATTCAGGTGTCAAACCTAGACCCATTCTGACATGAGATTAAATGGCCCTGACCCCCCAAGACCCCAAACCTCCCACTCACACCTCCCCTCATGCAGGTGTTCTCCACTCTTCCACTCAAACAGCTGATGGTGAAACCCACCCACACTGGAGACCCCTTTTCTGTAACGGGTGTCTCCTATAGATGCTGTGTAGACAATTACCAGAAATATTGATGAAAAGTACAAAAGAATGATACAGTACTGTAAATTTGGGTCAATTTTTCATTGACTTATTTGTGCAGTTTCTTGGACACTAGCCTGGAAATGAACACAGAACAGCTGCTGCCTTCACAGACACCCTACTGAGAGCAGCAGGCCACCCCTACCCATCTCCAAAAACGCTGTGCTACAGACCCCCAAGTTTACTGAAACAGTGCACAGTGATGGCGGGCTGCAGGAGAAGCAGAGTCAATTTGTGTGCACCACTTTCTGGATTGCTTTAAGCTAGACTGCCAGTCGAAGAGTTTTTATGCTCCACTGCATTTACTTCCTTTTTACCTACCCCAGACAGGGCACATGGAATGACAGTGCTGCTGCAAACCATCCAGACTGACAGGTGACCATGTCAGCTGAATTTACACCTAACTCCTCACTATTCCCCTGCAGGTATACTCCTCATTACAATGTGAATTATGAAATTAATATTTAATGCTGTCCTTTTAATGTTTTCTTTCAAAACCAGGGTGGCAACTACAGTTAGAACAGCTATAATGAGAATAACACTTTCATGCTAAAAATATCATGTTCATGATATTCGATGAATGTTGCATTATCCTTCAAAGAGCTATTAGCAATACTTAGCTCTTTTGAAAAGCAACTGTTTGTAACTGGTGGTACTTAAATCTTGTTTCTTTGATAATCTAAAAAAGTAGTCTACCTTTCAAAATTTAAGAGGAACAGATTTGCATGAACTATACTAGTACTGCAATATCCTTGGAGAACACCCACAAGACTGGGATGAAGAAGGGCTCAGAGTTTTTACAAAACTGAGGCAAAAACATGATCTCTGCCCAATCTTAACTCAATGTAGCTCCAAAGAGCTGGTGGGCATGCACACAGCATTAGCTCAGGCTTTGTCCCAAACTCTTTGTGGTTGTCCAGTTCACTGTCCTGCTGTCAGGATTTCACAGCGTTCCTCTGACTCAGACCTTTTTGATGTCTGGTTCATGACTGATTGCAGATTTATATTTTTTTTCCTTTTTTCACCACGCCATTCACCTGATGTGGTTTAGGATAACAAGCTCAGTTTAGGGTAACAAACCCATTAATACTACTTTCACGTGACAGCGGTCGGTATGCCCTGACTCTTGAAACAACCACTAAGTACTTCCAACAAAGTACATAAAGAGATAATTTGCCTAAATGCTCTCCTCGTCCAGTATCTATTCACATCAAAAGACTAACTGGGATATGTGGTACAAATGTAGACAGAAAGCTCTTAGCTTGTTGTTTTTTGTCCTGTACCCTGATGAAAAGCTCCCTTGAGTTTATTTGCAAAAGCTTGAGAACTAAGGGCTAGAGTCAATAAAAATCTCTTCCTGGTTTCAGCTCCACGGAGGCCTGTGTGAGCCACAGCAACACGGAGAGTGCACATGGCCTCACATGAAAGAAAAGCCAAGTTTGACTTGGACCTCGTTTCTACTGAAGTTTCGCCAGTGACTTGGTTGTTGAGTCTACACTTACAGTGGCAGCCTGTGCCGCCAAAAAGTTCACCAAAGACCCATCTCGTTAAAAAAAAAAATCCAATTTTCTATGTTTCAGGGAAGACTTCAAGGGAAGGGCTGCCTTTCAAGGAGGAAGAAAGCTGAGAAATGTGTTCATGTGTGGATTTTCAAGACTATGACTGTTTTCTTCACAATGTATTTCTGGATTGTATTTCACATTTAAAGAGTAACTTGACATCAGATATATCTCAGATTGTTTATTTATGTTAGCGTGAAATAAGACCAGGCAGAAGACAGCCAAAAGAGCTTATTTAAACATCAGGACAAAAAGCCTCTTTTGAAGGATTACTTTGTTGAGCAAATTTGTTTTGGATTTTAGGCAGAGGAGGAGGAGAAGTTCTGGGAAGCCAGACAGCACATGTTTGTAACTTGTTCATTTTTCTTTCTGTCTTCCTTTTGAGGTTAACTTGAATTATAATGTCTCAGAAAATCAAGAGTGGAGGAAACTCCAGGAAACAAGAACAAGCTTGTTTTAGTGCCCTGTGCTGCTTCTTCCAGGTTTGTCCATGGCTTTTTAATTAAGCTCAGTCCAGACTCACATCCCAGGAAGATTTTACTTCCTACATCTTCTGTAGCTCTCAACTATTCTGCAGTCTTCAATATTTAGTTGTTCATAGAGACTCCAAACAAATGAGAATATGTTTTATCTACTGAAATAAACTACTGACATGTTTAAATGTTGTTTCTGGCAGGACTCTGACAGATCAACCCCAAGTTAAGCCTCTCTTCTGCAAGATGCAAGGAACCTTGTAAAGGTTTTGCAAAAGTAGAAGCAGCAACAAAGATCTCTGAAAGCTGCAATAAAAAAGGGCAGAGTGCAACTGCCACAGTCATTAGCAGCAGCAGTAACACTGCAGTTTTCTTCAGCTGTTATTTTTCTCTGCAATTTTCAGACCACCTACCTTTCAACTAAAAATGAGTTTTTAAAAAAGCCTCCTTTACCACGAACTGACCTTTCAGCAATTCTTCAGCACAACCAGTCTGAGTATTTGCACATTTCCAATCACCCAAGTATCGCAGTGCCTCTTTCTCCCCTCACTCTCTATGGTATTCCATGTTTCATGTGAAAAACTGAGACACAGGGAAAAAATAAGTCACATGCCCAAGGTCCTACTGTACATCCGTTAAGGAGAGACACTGAAGCAACAGTCTGCAGCTCCTGCACTAGAAATGCTACGGCTGGATCACCCAACCTCTCTTAATGCACACATAAGCAAAAAGTAGGATCGAAAGCTGACAGGAAAAAATAAAAATGACCACAAACAGAAAAGATCTGCATAGTCTTAATCACAGGACTCTTGTAACTGTCTCAAATAGGCAACACTTAACATGTAACTTTCACTTTTATGTATCAATAACCATAAGATTATTTCCTATAGTTCCAATGTCAAAACAGGCACACCTTGACTCAAAGCACTTCCAAACGCAAGCATTCTGCCCACCAAAAACCAAAAGCAAATGAACACTAAAAAAGGAGCGAAAGATGTGACCACAGTTAAGTAGAAAAATTAATCATTTTACAGACCTAACAAAAACTGCGCAAAGGCAGGATTCCAGACAGAAGGACAGTGCTATTTTCTATCTTAAAAAAACCCACCTTTTTAAGTCTTACCAACCAAGAACAAAACAGAAACACTGAAACCAGATTTTTCTGCAGATTACAGTGCAGCCCTACTGGTTTACACAGAGAAGAAGATCATTATGTTCTGTTCCTTAAACTGATCTGTGGTTAAACTGGGACTTCTGTGGAACCATGAAAATCAAAGGGCAGACTCTACTAAAAATGTTTTGTAGCTGCCTGGTCACATACAGTGAACTGCCAAAAATTTGGCATCAGTATTTTTATCTCTTGAAGTGCAAAACGTGGCTTGCAGAACTTTTTCACCGCCAGCAGAGCAAACAGAATAGATGAGACAGACACCACTAGGTCATTGGCACTGTAACTAGGAGAGCAGGGAAAATATTTTGAAAAATTAACATCATCCTGCCTTCCTGAAGTTTAGGGAGAAAAAAAGCTATATTTCCTTGGAAGAAAAACAGGGGGTTAGATTTTTCTTATTGGAAAAAAGAAACTTTTGCAGCTTTATAAATGGCCTTGTGAACATCCTCTTTCCAAACCAGCTATGCAAAACAGGAAGGATTTATAAATGTTTAAAAACACATGCCCAGCTAACACTGTCACATGCCCAACAGTAACAGCATTCAGCTGTCACCTCCTAAACTCTCTCTGAAAATGTACAGGGTTGCTGACTCTGAGGATGACAATGCCTGGCAATAATACATATGCTTAATATTGAAAGGGAAAAAAATTCCTTTTTTTTTTGTTGCTTTCCATTTTGTTTCTTTCATTCAATCTCCCCAACCGGATACTGTTTTTTGTGTCTCAATCTTTCCAGTGTGTTTTCTTTCTGTGAAAATAAAAGTATTTTCTTCCCCCTTCCCCTCCCCCCGTAAACACAAACCAGATCTCTTAACAATTTCCAGGGGAGACAGAGAGAAGGGGAAGAAGAGTGGCAGGTGTGAACAGCACTGAACTCAGGAGTCTCCATACAACCCCCTATGGTCTAAAATCCTCTTGTGCCCCACAGTTTACTCCTATTCCTTCAATTCTTGAATATGGCAAATGCAAGAATCATCATCTGTAGTTTACGTGGCTTCCTATTGGCCCATTCCCACCTTGACACTCACAGGGGTGGGACCCCAGGGGCTCTCTAGCAATCCTGGAGGATGAGAAGCCTCTTGAGAAAAAAATTGAACTAAATTCTCAAAACTGAACTACAAGACTCAAACAGTGCCTAGGGCAACCAGGTCCCAGCCCAAAGATGAAGAAGACAGGGAGCAAGGACAGCTGATACCCTTTTAGCATCCAACTGACTGTTGTGAGCATCCCTGCAAAGATACTCCCAAAATTTTGTTGGGTGTGGGGAAAGGGCCAAAATAGTCAATATGTTTGAAAGGGCAGGCTGGGGAATAAAACAGAGAGCAGGAACAGCAGATCCCTTCCAGGAGTGAAAGCTTCTTCAGAGGTCCCTTCCAACACAAACCATTCCCTGATGAGACTGATTTTTGGTAAAGGTGTCTAAAAGCAAGAGCACATGGAAAAAGAAGTGAGAAGCATAAGTGGGACAGTTTGTACCCATTCAAAGAGGACTCACATTCTCACTCTTAGAAGTCCTCTTTGATTTATGCATCTAACTTAATACTGAGATTCCAGAGTTTGCCTGTTTCTATTCATTCTTCTTCATTCAACCCCCTTAGCTGTCTTCCCTCTTCCTCTCCCCCACTGACAACCATTTCCATTTCTCTCCTTATTCCCCACTGTGTGCTTTTCCTGCCAAAAACATCACAATTTAAGAACATTCCCAAGCAAACAATTTTTTAAGAAGTAATTTAAAAGAATCCATGGTAATAAAACTACAATATTTAGCAATATGGTTATATGAGTCAGGTTAGAACATACATGGATTTTTACATTAAAATAAACCAACAAAACTAGCTTAAGTCAACTTACAAATTTCTGGTTGTCACGAAACTCTATTTCCGTTCTTCCTCATCCCTCCCCACTTCTACCTTTTACTGCACGCCTGATAGCCCACTCACTCCCCAGCCTGCACTTCAGCCCCATCAGATCTCACATGCAGTGCTGACTGGAAGCCCTCCAGGCCCTGCTAAGGTCAATGGCAAAATCCCATCAGATGTCTATGTTACGAGTGTTTCAGCCAACCTGAGCATTCAACTGGTAGATGGGCGAGGAGAGCCCACGGTGCAGCTGGCATTGAGTCCATGCTCCAGTCCGTACATGGGGCAACTAAATTCTCAGTTACGGTGCCATACTTCTAATACAAGCAGACCCGATTTCGCTGCAGTTTCTCCACAAATAAGTCAACTTCTTAAATGTACAGGTAATTAGAATTTAGGGAAGAGCAAGTGGGTTGGGTTTTTTTCAGATAAGAGGCACAACAGGGAATTTTCCTTGGTTTAACAAGAGCTGAGCCTGTGCTTAGGACAAAAGGTATTTACATACACTTGTATATGTACAGATATATGTATATCTACACATTTATATCAATATTTGTAATTTTACTCTATACATACATAAGATGCTGAAGAAAATACATTCAAATCAAATTTTAAGTACCTAAATCTTGTTTGAAGTTGTATGCAAATTCACCATATTTTTTTTCACCCAAAAGCTCCTCTAAGAATCTACACTCTACCACTCCCAACAGTATGAACCATAGCCAAAGTCGCTTGCTTGCTCCCTGCAGAGGACTCAGGATCTGCTGCAGCTGCCCATCCAAGCATCCTAGAGGAGACTGAGCTGGTCTGAAGCCAGAGCGCCTGGCTCCTATTCCAGCTGTCACAACCAGCACTGTGCAAATGATGCCTTAGAAGGAAAAGGCACTTCAGGGGTCAGAAAAAGAAATATCAGCTATAATTTCAGGGTGGAGGACTTCCATTCTGTCAGCTTTTAAGCTACCTTATGTTGCCTCCAGATGGTATAATTGGAGCAGAGACTGGAGCAGATGTGGCTTCAGATTAGCAAACTGTAATCACTCCCCAATGGCTCCACACCCTCCTACGCTGAGATACAGTCCAATACTTCAGTCTTGCTTGACAAAACAGATTTGATCATACGGTCACTAACATCTCATGTACATACACTGCATTTTTGAGCAAGGCAAAGACTGCTATGCTATCCTATGCCAAAAGCACTAAAGTCAGTGTAACTATGAATACCAGTCTTTTTGCTACTACTCCCAATTCCCTTATGCAGCTGCCATATTCCTTGGATGTGAGAGTGAGACAAACATGATTAAATGGTTGAAGTACAGGCATTTGGCATAACAATGACTATAAAAATAGATTAAGTGGATGATGATTTTAATGAGAGATTATTAAAATCATCTGCCAGCTTCTTATCTTACAACTGTGTCTCTGAGTTTACGTCAGCTCATTTCCCTCTAAAATACACTGCCCCCATTGACGCACGTATATCCTCTCCCTTTCCACACACACAGAGTGACTCTTCATTTTGCAGCCAACACAGTTTGCATATGGGCTGTCTGAATGCCACCATCTGGGCTGCTCTTTCTGAGCTCATCACTGGGCCACAGGCAAGTGATGCCAGCCTGGCTCTCTCTGCCTGGCACAGCAGCTCCCACTGGCAGAGCTTAGTTACTCGTTGTTTTTTTCCGCTTTGCTGTGCTTTGCCTGAGCCCATGTTTGCACTTTGTTCTTGGAGCTTTCCCCAAACTTGAAAATACTCACCTTTCCATTTGAATTTCAGCCTTTAAATGTACTGTCTAGTGCAACTGGCTATATAGCCCTAAGAGCCCCACAACTCACTTACTCCTGCAGCATCTAAACATTTCTACATGCTTCATTTCATCTTCAGTCACATATGCTGGCTCTATTAGAAATTATTTTCAAGAACGTTGTTCCTACAACAGTTAACATACTACTGAAAAATCCTAGAGTATCATGGTACTGTTGGATACACCACCAATCTATACTAGAGACGCTTTGAAAGAGGTTCCCTCTCTAACATAGATATAACTCATTGATCTTCTGCCAAGCTAGGCTGCAATGTCAATGACCTTCACCTGTTTTAAAGAAACTACCTTGTGTGTATTTGGCATCACAGTGTATCTCAATAGCTTTTGGGAAGTCAAAATGATTATTTCTTACCTATGCCCAACAGGACATGATCTTCATTTTCTTTAGAAGGAACCACAGAGTCTTGGAAAGGCTAGAAACAGAAAATTTGAAGACAAATAGTTGCATTTGTGCTTAGTTGCAAGCTGTGCTATAGGCTTTCAGAACTCAGTTCAAACACTGTCGAGCAGCAGTCACTTAATTTCAGACATTTTAATAAATGCAACAGATACAGCATGCCACTCAGGCTCCAAAATATGCAGATGAACCCTATGGACTCAAACTCTAAACACAATCAAAGAAGTGACAAAACCGTATCTCACTTTCCATTCAAACTCCAGTTTTCAGCCTGCTCTTGTCTTAAAAAGTTTAACTGTGCCCTTACTAGTCAATATACAGTGTTTTGGAGGAAAGAGCAATATATGGCTAAGATGCCTCCTTCTCTAAAGCCTGAGCTGTTCACACCTGTAGAAATATGAAAGGTCAGTTCATTCTTCATATATTCAACTACAGCCTTTCTGCTAGACCAAAACAAAGAGACAGTCCATGTGGTAGCAGAACTTTTTCCACCCAGCAAGACTCGTGAGCTGCAACACTCTGCCCCAAAATACGTTTTCAACAGAGACTCCAAAATGCAAGCATACTGCAGAGATGTAATTCTGAGATGACACAGATTACAATAGCAACATGTGAATCTGAAACAAATGGTCAATCTTCTGCACAGCTGCCAAGTAAAAAAAAAAAAAACAACTAGAGGTCAGCACTTTTATAATAATGAACTAACAAAATCAGCTGTCCAACAACATTCCACTAAATTCAAATATTAAAAAAAAATCAAGAGTCATTGGCTATTGAGAAGATACCACCTTTACCAGATTTGCCAGATTTTACCAGATTTTGTTTCTCTCAACCTAAATCATTATTTTAGCTTCACACCCAGCTCAGCTAATAATCAAGCTCCTCCTTTAAAAGGTGATAAAAAAAAGCCACTGAGACAGATTTTCTGGTTTTGTAAACAGATAATTATCAATAAAAAGCAGAATATAAGACTAGAGATCAAATAGAACTGACTATCCATAACGGGACTTCTCACAAATATTGGTCCCTCTCAAAAGCTGTTACGATACCTCCATGTAGAAGACAATGGGAAATGCCATATTTTTTACCTCAAGCGTATTTCCCAGTTAAGTCCAGTTAAGGACTCAGTCACCCACAAGGTCTCTCTCAGAGACCAACTCCTCAGATGTAACAAATCATGCCATCTCAAGGATGAAGCCTGTGAGAGACAGATGGTGCTCCCCCCAGACTGGCAGCTGAGCTGCAAGCTCCCTGAAGGCACTAAGGTTCACCACAAACACAGGAGTTTTTTGCTTCAAAAGCAGAGCTTGTTTCTCCAACCCAGCTTTCCAGCCCACAACTACATAACAAGTTCCATCAAATAATAATCATCTACACACGTAACTATTCCCCCAGGATAGGAACAGGCAGGAAATGTTGTCTGGCAGGCATTAGTCATCTTATTTATTTCTCAGCTCTGGGAGGGACTCAGATAAGCCAAGCAGAAGTTGCAGCTTCTCAACCTAAACAAAGCTTAGCTATTTGTATAAGGAGAAATCTTTACCTTCATATCATCCTGGCACAATTCGTCAGATGCCAAGTTCACAGGACCTGTAAAATCAAAGATTCCTGCCTTTAATAACAAGCAAATTCAGTTTGGGTCTGCTTTGGTTTCTGCTACTGGTCTCTCTCCCTTTTCAAATAGGAGGGGGGACACAAGGAGCGGGCAAACAGGCAAGCCAGAACAATGGACATGGGCAGCCCATGCATCTCCCCACAGCGGCGTTCCCGTGGGCAGCGTGCGAGCTGGATGCACAACAAGTGCTATGTTATTGTCACAGTTATGTTCAGGCTAGGCAAGCCTTGCGATTTGTCAGCCAGCTGCAGATTAACCCCCACATGCTCAGAAAATCAACAGTTCTAGCACCATGCCTCACACCAACTCTGCAGAGCAGCTGGGCTCTGCTTTCCTTCTGCAGGGGCTTCATGTATTTTCTGAAATTAGACCTTGCATTTTCACTCCAAAAAGTAAAAAATAACTTCATTTCTGTCAGCCTTTTTTTTTTTTAATGTTTTCTTCACAGGGCTGTGGGGAAGGACACAGCATATGCAAAATAAGGACCACACTTTGCAAGTTTTGCCCAAATGCAGCCTCAGGGACTGTTGTGAAACAGCGAAGAGGAGTAAACTGGGTACAGGAATGCAAACAAGCACCAGCACCGCTCAGGCTTCCAGGAATGTTATTATTTAGTAAATATATTTTAAATAACAATAATTATTTAGCCAGATTATGGTGGTAAATATATTTCATTTTATACTGACTCTTTCAACTCAAGGTTCACATCTGTTCTCGGATACACAAATCCCCCTCCATTCTCCAGTTTCAGCAAATAGTTAAACTAAGTATGACTCAGCAGCCAGTACAGGGTGCTTTGGGGGACTGCCTTGAGGAACTTGGGTGTTTGGGACCTCTGTCCTTTCTTAGCACTGCACAGAGTCTACACTCAGGTTTTTAAAAAAAAGAGCCGTATCAATATATCTTTGGAAAAACAATTCTAAGACAGCTGCCTATTACCTAAATTGCACAATCTTCAGCAATGACAACCCCAACCTGCAGTCTCTGTGAGATTAAGTTCTGGGACGCAATTATGGGCCCACCTGCAATCAGTGCACCTCTTGTCCTTGACCTCAGCAGTGCCCCCAGACACTGGCAGGAGTCAGAACTGGTTCCATAATGATCAGTATCTTGATCATTAATTTTTAATTAATCCACCTTCTTTAAGTAACCTTCTGCAGCAGTCACATGTATACCTCCCCTTACATCTAACAGTGCAATCACAGTGCACAAAATTGCTAGTGCCATCAAAGCATCCCAGGCATCACCTTTCAGCTAGGAGGAACAGACTATTTCTTCTGTAACTGTAAGTGCAGAAACTTACTTTAAAAGCTTCAGTGGGGGGATATGTTTTACAGAATTGCCATGCAGTTGGCATTATTATTATTATTATTATTATTATTATTATTCAGTCTCACAGTTCTCAGAAATAAAAAGCTGTTTGCTCTATACCTAATATTCTGTAGAAGCACATGATTTATCCTCCAGATAAAAGTATTCAGTCAACTCATGGGCACGGAATTTCAAGGTCAGAAAAGGAGGAAAAAAGCACAAACTTCTGAATTAGCCAAAATACCATCTATTTCACCTTTTGTACTGCATCCTCACTGGATAATGTATCACTCCATGTATTTGACTTTAATTAAGTTGCTATGGGAGATCCACTGCTAAGATAGTAGCATCACCTTACACTGACCCACTGCTTTCATATGATTGCATTTCACAAGGAGCAACATACTGCTATAGCAACCTCTACTCGATAATAGCTCAGGGCTTCTGACAGCATTGTGTTTTAAAGGTCTGTTGATCTTGACTTTAGGCCCACCCAGAAGTGCATTGTTACTGCTTCTTGGAATGGCAGCAGTTCTAAAATCTGAGGAGGATCCTTTCATGACATGAATGCGCCAAATTAATGTCCTGAGCTTAGCAGCCACGTTATAAAGGAGTTCACTAAATGCAACTGAGAATGT
Source organism: Elanus axillaris (assembly GCA_026212715.1). Lineage (NCBI taxonomy): Eukaryota > Metazoa > Chordata > Aves > Accipitriformes > Accipitridae > Elanus > Elanus axillaris. The sequence goes on along the minus strand of JANZLQ010000079.1, from coordinate 55,440,247 downwards.
AGTAAAAAGTATTCTGACAACCATTTCATACCATTTCTGCTTCCAGCAGCAACAGTTTTAACTCAGTCTTGAAAAAGTTCTTTTGGTCTCCTGAATGCTGGTAAATGGAGAGTGTACGACAGGCTACTAGTCACCAGTAATGATCATTCACAAATTTTTAGTATCTGGATATGGTAGTGGTTAGCAAAAGAGGCCAAAAAAAAAAAGAAGTCTTGTTTATAGAAATATGGTAACCAATTGTTTATAGAAATATGGTAACCAATGACACTATCAAAGCCGAAGAAGGTTAAAAAACTTTGCTGCCCATCAGCATACAAACAATAGTTACAGGCTCCTCGTGTCTACAAGTAGATAATGCGGAGTGTAAAATGTGCAAGCATGATTACAACAATTTGTTTGTATAGGTCCTGGATACTACCAAAGTATGGCATACCTTTCTTGCTGTTGAACTGAGATTTTTTTTTTAAAAAAAACAGGCATAAAATAACTCTCATGCATAAAGGCACAAAAGTGTATAGCTTCACTGAAAACACAAACAGGTAGGTGTGCCTACACCAACATCTATGCCAAGTATCTTTGGCATAAAAAGAGGATGAGAAGCTTTACAATAAGATCCAAAATGAGACTAGACATCCTGAACTAGTGATTATCTCTCTGGGCAATGAATATCCACTAATGTTTGTTATCTGCTTGTGCCAAGTCAGCCTGAATTAAAACTGCCTTTAGTGAAAAATATCAAAGTAATCATCACCTAGAAGTTGTATTGCCCAAGCTACTGCCACATGTAGTGCCACCAATCCAGGACATTCACTTTCCATCCCTGAGGAGCACCATAACGATCATGCTGGTCAGAGTACAGCACTCAGGTGAATACCCAGAGTCAAGGCATTTGCACACTGTGTCACCAAACACAAATACAAACCTAGTATGGTGAACTGCTGCTTACACTTACAGTAAGAGATGCTTAGTTTGCAACTGCTAACGACTGCTTATCATTTGTCTGCAATTTTACCTTCCAACGGCAGAACACTTGTTGCCTGAACACTGCTGGAGAAGTTGGGTAATAAAACTCTTTTTCCACCACTAACAATGGCAGCCTACATGTTTAAACACCAGCTACATGATGACTGTGTCCCCATGTTATCCATTCACGTAAAGTTACTAGCTGATGCCTTCTGGAACTGCAGTCCCATTCCTCTGCCTCAGTCTGGTCCTGATCCTGTCAGTAGTTTATGCAGGTGCTCACACTTCTGTTGCCCTCAGTAGGGCTGCCTCCAGCACAGCCGCTGAGCAAGACGAGCCTCTTGCAGAGCTCACAGTCTTCAGCTTGCTGCTTCACCCAAATATACAGCGCCAGCCACATAAGCAAAGGGCCAACTGATGAAAACTTGTATTAAATTCCTAACAATCATATGTAAACACCCAAAGTGTCATACTTCTGATGCTGAAGAATGACGTTTTTCTGGGATTTTCTTTTCAGCTCTAAGAGATGCTTGCTCCAAGGTACACAGGGATGTATTTTGGTACTGAAAAAGCATTCCCATCAGCAAGCACAGTCCCACAACCCTTACAGAGGTAAACCGCTCACCAAAATATTGAATGTCTAATTGAAACACATGGGAATTTTGCAACATTAAGAACTCTGGGCTGGATCCCAAAACTATTCCTAAAAAATGTTACTCTGCTACTATCTTCTGTAACTTGAGTTACTTGCCTTTACTGGAATTGGCAGGCTGGAGCATTTGTTCAGTTAAACACTGCCCTCTCCTGGAATCTTCTGGCATTTTTCTGGCTCTTACAATAAAATTTGTGAAGGCTTTTCCAGTCACTATAAATGCCATCATATTTTGTGCACAATTTCGGTCTGACATTGGAAAACCGATGCTCTGTAGGGAGTATCACAATTTACACAACTCTCATAGTGTATGACTTGACTATTCCACTGTTGTCTACTTAACAGGTCTCTAATGCCATATGAAACATGATCTTCCTGAATAAATAAATAGTGTATGAATCTGTGCCAACTTTCCAGATCTTTTTAAGTCTGCAACATTATGGAATAAAAAACTGTACCTTCTACAGAGCTTGCTGTACTGCAAAGCATTTTTGGACCTTCCACTGTCTCAACTTGGTTTGAATTGATACTCTATTAAAAAAAAAAAAAAAAAGAAAATGACAGTAACTGTATTTGATGCCCATGACATTTACCTGAAAACTCAAAAACAGTATCAAAGACTAGTAAACAAATGTGTTATAAGCAATACTAAAATGATCGACAGAGATTCCACAGAGTACTTTATCAGTTACCCTCCAGAGGAAACCAATAGCAATTCCTCAAGAGGGAAAATGATAAAATATTTTCAACTACAGAGACAAATTACCTCCTGCTTACCATACTCAAGGAATCTAAAGGATCAGATTTAACATTCGTACTTCATTGTTTATAACCTCCTTATCTATAAGAAAAGCAGCACAGCAGCTTTGCACTACGGGTCTGTTCAGAAGTCTAGTTTACCTTGAAAGCATCCCTATAAAGTCAGCAATTTTGACAGGTAGGCAATACAAAGAGCCTAAACGAGGACTAAACACTGACTACATGGTAAACCCAGACTGGAAGGGAGAAGCTGCTCCCTCTCCATGTCCGTGGCACCCTGGCCCGAGCCGACCCCTCGCTCAGACACACATACTGACTATATCACTCCTGTTGAAAGGAAGACAAGGCTAGGATCCAGTCCCTTATTTTAGCAATTGCATTCAAAGATTATAAGCAAAAGGGGTGGAGGAGAAAATGCCTCCTTTTGCATAGTTTCATCCACAACACTGCTTGCTTCTAGTCTTTCCCTCTAATTAGGCTGCCTGTGTATTTGCCATCTAGCAGAGCAGCAAAGAGAGAAAAGGCATGGTAACCTGAATATGAAAGAAAACGTTCAGGGATGACTCTGGGCTGAATATTGCAGCCAAACTGATTTGAAAGCCATGCAGCTGTCAAGCTAGCTATATCCCCCGCCTCAGTGTGGCTAGTTGCATTCTTCTCTGTTTCTCTGTTGGTGTGCAAGACGCTTTCCCACTCCCCTGCCCATCAGGCAGAAATAAGCCAATTCCTCCCAGGTAAACCACTAAATCTGTCCACCATTGGGCAAAAAAATACTTAAATTATTGTAAATTATTGTATTCATTTTGGATGGTTTGGTCTTTCTTTTTTGTTATTATCCTGACACCACTTCACATGTCCATTAGTTCCTGGATTTCTCTTCCTCTCACAGAGGACCTCTCCCCTGCACTGCCTGTGCTGCCTCCCGCAACAGAGGCAGCCGAACGGATCGCATCCCCATGCTCCTCAGGGGTCTGCTCGGGGTGCAGGATGAGCCACGCGGCCTCACTGACAGGCGCTGCTGCCACCACAGCAGTTTCTGCCCCAAGGAGGTTGCACGGAGTTCCAGCAGTCCCATGCTTCTCCTCCTCATCTTCAGAAATCTGTCCTTTGTATTGCCTAGCAGAGCCACAAAAACTGTTTGAATTGCAGGGCCCCTGAAGGTTTCCAGTGAAGGCACTGCTCCTCTATGGGTAACTCTAGCTTACCGACAACTTGTTTGGTTTAACTTTTCCATTACTCTTTTAGGCTTGTAAGGAATAGTCAAGGGACTAAAAGCCACAGATGAGGGACTGAAGAACATACTTGAGAAAGATAAGGATTCCTTGCATGAATAAATACAAAAATAGTTTGTGCTGCTCTCTAAGACACCCACTTCACACACACAAATCCAGTGCTGCATGCCACCGCAAGTGAGACAAGCTCCTTCTCTTTCATCCACATCTTTCTGACCCAAGCCTAACATAACAAAGTGGTCATTTATGCTGTCTCAAGACACAATAAACTAGATGTACAGTCTTAGTCTGCTGCAGATGAGCTGAATACTCCAGTACAACAATAAATTCTACCTCTATTTTAAAAAGACTGTGTATCGTGAAATCTCTAATGCCCACTAGGATGGTATCTGGTGTATAGGAAGTGAACTTAAACCATGTGATCTTCCCAGTTATTCTGGCTTATTTCTGTTTTATTAAAAGTAGTGCAACACTGATACTGGGCAGAGGGTCCCCGCAAACAAAGTTCTGGACTGCTGCAACTAGAGGAATGAGCAAATGGGAAACCCACAGATGAGGGGTAGTGGGCTTTTTCCTGAAAATATCAAGTGCAGAATTTTGCAGCCTTAATAGTCTTTGACCCTGAAAGCCATATAAATATCTAACGTACCATACTTGCTTTTTGCATTTCAAAGACTGAAAGAAGAACAAGGATTTGATGAGTGCAAGAAAAAGCCAGTGATGTAAATAACAATGCATTCTTCACTACCATCTTGGGTTTGCTATTGGGTTTACAGTTGTTTCCATGGAAAAGCCACACAGAAATTGTAGGTATTCTGCAAGCTACAAACACAGAATAACTTCTTCATATTGGAATAAATCAAAATCTTGGCAGTGTAGTTACATGACATTATACATAAGGACTATACAATACATCACACCTTAAGATTTTGGGTTAAACATAACACATGGGTCATGTTCAAAGTTAAAACAACATGCAGAATGCATTAAAGATAACTCAAGGAAAATCAGTGCACAAATAAGGAAACCTGAAGTTAAGCATGGAAAAGAAAAGCTGAATTTTAAGACCAGAAAAAGAGAAAAGCCTATTTTTAGTGTGGTTTTAGTTAGCTAGTTTTATATAGTCATGCAGTCTCAATCTAAAAACGTGAGCACCTGCATTGCTATCAAAGAACTTGTGCTTTCGAGTGTTCTCCCCCTTACTTTACTGAAATTGAGAGATGTCCTGAAGAAAATCACAGCAGTGCTCCAGATACCTTATAGAACAATAAGACCCACTACACCGTAACTAAACTCTACAGCAAAAGTCTGTACTCTCTATTTCTGCTCTAAGTAAGAGACTGGGGTTGGCTCTTGATAAAGGCTCCGAGGCATTACACTACTAGATGAAAGAATTGAACTAAATTAAATATTTCAAAGTGCCAATCTCAATACAATGGCAATGCAATGAAAGACACAGAGATTTCAGGGAAAGATATTCTCTGCAGTGTCCACAATAATTCAAAAACAACTTGGGAGGTAAAGGAGGCTTTGATAAAGTTCTCAACGTGTCTTATTCTCCAGTTTCACATGTACAATGTGCTACAATTAAACAAAGTAGAAGCCCACAACAGTAATCCTGCAATTACGCTGCCCATTAGTGAGACAGGCAGTGTAAACTAAAAGGCTACTCAAGAAAACCAAATCCAGCCGGAAGAGTCTATAGCTGGAAATTATTGAAGAAAATCTGGGACAATGCCCTGAGCTAGATAGGTACCTACCTGGTAAAGAAGAGGCCTGTCCCAGAAGTATTTTCTGAAGAGCTTAATGTCCAACTCCAGCAAGTGCTGTGCGGTGTGGCTAAATGTCAGAGTCAGAGCTCCCGATGAATGAACAAACTGCACGCAAGCACCCTCACTGATCTCTACTCTTGAAATGTCAGGTGAGTGACTGCCCTGGAAACTGGAACAACATGCTCTTTAAAGCAAAGCAGATGCTCTGCACACAGGTAGAACGAAAGCACAGCCGCAGTGAGCTTCCTGCTCGCCTTCGGCACAGCCCGTCAGGATCCCAATGCACCCGCTGCAAAAACCGGAGGCAGAAAATCTGAAACATCTACTGAAAACACAGCTGGGCAAACAAATACTTACCAATGACTCCATTCAGGCCTAAGAACATGCAGCTACTTCTAGCCATCGGCGGGGAAAAGACAATGTCAGCTCTAGATGGTTACTCGCTAGTAAAATAAGCCAGAAAGAGCAAGCCGTGACAACACCTGTTTCTCCGTCTTGCTATAAATTAGCAATAGTACCTTTTCCTGTTAACATTGCCATATATAGCAGTAGGACATGACTGGCAGCTAGCAGGTTTGTTATCCCACGACAGTGAAAAATTGAAAGTATCTCAAGGGAATACAGCATTGTTTGGGCTTTACAAACAAATGAGACATTCATAACATAATGTACCATACCAGTGTTGTAATTTTTTTTCAAACTGAAATACGGATAAGTCTCACGTAAACTATACACTGCATGGAGCCAGAACAGAAAGAGACACGTACCAAAATAAAAATGTAACCCAATTCTTGCCTATTTCTATTTGCAAAGAAAAGCCGACATTAGGAAGGGGTGAGAAGGGGCGTCTGATGCTAAACATTTGGTACCCCAAGACACATACACATCACACAGCTCCTCAGGTCCTTACAGAGGAAACTCCAGACAGCTAAAACATGCCAGAAAGCACTTGTCCTTTAAGTCAGCATGACAGCTCTCCAGCAAAATAGACTTATAGCACTGGCTTTGCTGCTGACTCTCCCTTACCCATTCAAAACTGAGCTTTACAAGGGTCACAAAGTCTGCTGAGGTTTTGTAAAAGTCAGGTCCTATGATTCTCTTTATAACTAAGTATTTCTCTACATATATTTCAAGGAATGTCTTTATTTGCCGGCAATGTGTTGGGATTCAGCTGCGATAGTGCTGGGAGAGGTACCTGACAGTGCAGCTGGTCCTCTGTCACTTAACTCACTATTAATTTACTTGCAAATATAATGAAGGATGCGAATCATAAACTTCCATTAACTGTAAATACAAGTTTACAACTTAAAATGGCAATAATGGCAAAATGCAACAGAAACCAACACAAAATATGCAACTCGAGAAAAATTACAGTACTCCCCATATTCCTTAACTGATAGGATTTTTTCAGAGGAAGTAACAAACGGTTATACTCACTTTGTGAAGACCTCAGCAAGTTTGGAGTGCCCATTTTGTAAAGCCAAATCTAATGGTGTTGCTCCATCCTCATTAGGTAATGCTAACGCTGATGACCCTCCAGGCTGGGCTGCTAAGAACTGGGAAAGCTTAACCAAGCCCAATTTCATCACAAGGTGGAGAAGAGTTTCTTTATGTTTAGGCTCTGAAAAGAACACAGCAAACAAACAAAATAATCAGTAACAAAACCCTGCAAACAAACAAAATAATCAGTAACAAAACCCTGCATTTTATTGGCTAGGAAGCATCAAAAGAAACTTGTTATCATCTGCAGAAATATCACAGCTAAGGTTCAGATCTACAAAAGTACTTTGGCAGAATCCATCTTTCACTGAAATCAACAGAGTTAGATACTTACTTGCATCTGTGGAGCTAAACTAGGATATCCAAATACCATCTAATTTCAGCAGTCAAAGAAAACAGTTTGAATTAGATAATCTCACTATTTCTCTCTTTGTGTACAGTATAGCAGCATTGCCTTGCTATACATGCAGAATGTAGTTAAGAGGCAATTTTCCAGCTGCTTTGCATTGCCTCAGCAACACAAAACATCTGGCAGCACGGCCAAGTATGTAAATCAAAAAAAAAAAAAAAGTGTGTGATTTTTCAAGGCAGCCTGCTTATCAGCACAGTAAGACATCCTCAGAAGTACAGTGAGCCGTAAGCTAACACACATGTGGGTAAAATATAGAGAATAATTCTTGTGTCTGTCTTGTCAGAAAGGTGACCTCACCTGCCAATACTTCATCTCCACTTTTCAGCACATAATCATCAAGCTCAACAGGATGAAGGTTTAAATAAAAGAGTACACGATGACTTAGTCACTAGATGCTGATTCTCCACTCCAGACCTTCCCTGGCCTTTATTCAAAGAAGGGTTTATCCGTCTACATACAATCTCAAACACAAAGCCTCTGCAATTTAAAGGCAATAAATAAAATTAAGCTCAAGTGCCACTCAACCAGTTCCTTACACTGGTATTTTGGTATGAAGTTAAATATAAGGGTACTTTCACAAGGGTCAAGTATTTAAGGGCAGTTACTCTATAGGTCTCAGAACAACTAGCTGAAATCTATTAGGTTTCTAGCGATTTATGAAATTCCATTGAAATTTATCATCCTGATACAATGGACTTTTTATTCCCTGTTACCCAACCAGTTCAGAACACATTATTGAAAATTATACACTCCAGTTGCAAAGGAAACGTGAAGCTCCTGAAGCATATGTAGGTACACGCACACATTTATGTAAATAATAGAGTTAAAATCAACAGTAAATTGCTGCCAAATTTCCTGTCTGCATCAATATTTAGAAGATAAAAATGTCTTGTAAAAGCAATTGGAAAACTGTCTTGTAAAAGCTTGGAAAGCAATCCCCCAGCAGAGAGAGTGGTTATGTGGCCAAAAAGCTAATAAACACATTTTTCAGAAACACTTATGCATTGAGCAAAAGTATCATACAATGGCTCACAGCTGAGTCCTATTCTGTTTAAGTACTCCCTTTGAAAGTCTCAGGAATATTTATTTTATAGAATCATCAAAAACAACTCAACCTTGAAGAGTCCTCAAGAGATCTCTAGTGCAATCCTTCCCTTAAGTTAGTATCAACTCAACCTAAATTTCTCCCGTACAGATATTTGTCTCATCTGTTCTAAAAACCTTCCAGTGATGAGGTTTTCATAACCTCCATAGGCAATCTACACAAGGGATAATTTTACCTTCACAGTTACAAAGATTTGAAATGCCTAACCTAGCTCACCCTTTCTCAGTATAAGCCTGCTTCTTCTTGTCCCATCTGAAACAGGCATGAAAACCACTTCATTCCCTTCACTTCACAGCTTCCTTTTACATAATTGAAGGCTACTGTCATGTCTCAGCTGAGTACATCCTGTCCAGACATCTTAAGAGAACAGTTGCCTTCTGAAAAGTTGGACCTTTTGGAACATCCTGAGAGCAGGGAGCCAAAATCATTAGCCTCCTTTGAAACTGTTGGACTTGGACGTATCATAATATTAAAAAAAAAAAAAAAAACCCCAAAAAAAACTATCTCCCCACCTCATAAAGCCAGAATGGCAAGGGACCTAAGGAACTTGCTCTACTGCTCCACTGGGAAAATTACTGCAGCATCTCCACTGGTGATCAGTTTTTGCTCTGAGTATTTGGTGGCAACAGATCCAGACTTTTTACCTTTCTGTTTCAAGCGGAACCAAAACTTTCAGACAGAGTCAAATCCCAGAAAACCAGGTCAAGCTTCCTTCAATAAATGAAACAAATTCCAGACATCAGAGTAAAAGGGAGCTTCAGGACACAGACTCTAGCACTGTAACAGCCAGCAAACCTGCATGTAGTGTCTGATATATTTATTACACTGCAGTTCTAACAGAAGGCGGCACATTAACATGATGCAGGGGGCATTATTTAAAACAGCATATCATTAAACAGATACACAATATGTACCTAAGTATTTCTAGAACACACATATAAAATGTCACATATCATTATTTTTAAAAAAATTAATCTTCAAACTTCCCTCTTACTTGTGGTTAGCCTACATGTTATCTGGTACATTAAACTGCCCATGCAACACTTATTTTCACCCCAGGTTTCGGGCAATAAAATCGTTTCTAGGTCTCCCCACTTCAGATCCCAGGCAAAAATTAGTCCAGCTGGACACAGCATGTGCTACAGGATCCTAGGCCACAGAGGAAAGTAGTGAACTGTGGGGTTTTTTTGCTCAAAGTCTGCAAAGTATTTCTAATTTCAGCCACTGGAGACAATGATCACTCCTGCATTTTAGTTACCAACATTAATCATTAACTGTATGAATTATAGTGTTGACATATCTTATTAAGCAAGATGGCATATATGTTTCAAAGTTTTCAAGTACTTGCAACTTTTAAGTCCACTGAATCCAACTAAAGCGTTTGCAGAACTGGTTTGCTAAACAGCAATATGGAACCATAGAATGGAAGGGACCTTTAAAGATCACCTAGTTCAACCTCCCCCACCATGGGCAGGGACATCTTTCACTAGATCAGCCTGCCCAAAGCCCCATCCAACCTGACTTTGAACACTTCCAGTAATGGGACATCCACCACCTGTGGGCAACCTGTTCCAGTGTCCCACCACCCTCATCACAGAAAATTTCTTCCTTATATCCAATCCAAATATACCCTCTTTCAGTTTAAAATTGTTGCCCATTGTTCTGTTGCTAGAGGCCCTAATAAAAAGTCTTCCTCCATCTTTCTTGTAAGTGCCCTTTATATATTGAAAGGCTGCAATAAGGTCTCCCATGAGCCTTCTCTGTTCCAGGCTCATAGGAGAGGTGTTCCATCGCTCTGATCACTTTTGTGGCCCTCCTCTGGACCCTTTCCAACAGAGCATGTCTTTCCTGTGTGGAGGGCTCCAGAGCTGGATGCAGTACTCCAGGTGAGGTCTCACCAGAGCAAAACCCACACAGTGAATGAGTGTCTGACTAAAGTCAGCCCACAGGGAATACAGAGGCATGAGGATCTGACTCCAACCCACAGCTTCAAAGCCCAACCAAGCACTATTCTTCAAACCCCTCGTTCTGCCTGGATCTGAGACCTTCTTGTATGAACATTTAAATGAGCAGGGCTCAGGCTTCCCAAAACCCATCCAGAGACAGTGGAAATGATGGCTGATGTGCCACTTCAAAAATCGGAGACCTCAGTTCAACTTCCTCCTCGGCCAGATGGGATTTGAACCCACACACATCTTCAAACTTTCTCTCATCATTCATCTGGCAGGAGCACAGCGTGCCCCCTCCATTGCAGAGTAATTGAAAATGGGTCATGGTGCAGAAGGAAATCCAAGGGATGCTGGGCAGAAGACCAAGAAAGCGGCAGACTGACTACAACACAAAAATCAGCTGGGAGAAGTTTCTGCTGTTTGGACATGGATGCATTTCTCATTAGACTGTCATCAGATGTGAAAAACTATGCTGAGAGCCCAGGCATCTCCCTTGGTTGGAGAATGCCCTAACCATTCAGACACAGTACAAAAATGTGTGCCAGCATCTTCCCTTCCCCTAGCTATGTTCATGAATAGAGATTGATAAGATCATCTGTGCTTTGCACTGGCCCCCTTGGTATTTCTGTACTTCAGACAGCCTTCCCCACAAGCACTTTGGCAGACTCAAGGCCAAGCCACCAGTCTGGACCCCAGCGGAGCACTGCTGGATGCCAGGCACCAGCACACTCTTGTCTGGTGCCAGGGACTTCCAGTTTAGATGCCCAGGAAATGCTGTGGTCCAAAACATAGCCCCTGAACAAACATTATGCATTTCCAGGTTAAAAAGTTCACTAAAAAAATAGTTTTCAGAATTGCTCCTTGGTCTGGAGTACTTAAATTCTGCTAAAGTCCCAACTTTGACATCAAAATGGATTCACTGGGTGTTTCCAACTAGACCATTTTTTTCTATATACAGTGTTAATAAGCAGCCAGCACATAAGTCCATCTAATTAAAACACATGCAAATATATCAACCAGTATTAAGCTGTCGTGGTTTAACCCCAGCCAACAACTAACCACCACGCAGCCACTCACTCACTCCCCCCCCCCCCCCCCGGGGG
>JANZLQ010000079.1:55385435-55428700 GCA_026212715.1 Elanus axillaris | reverse complement strand
ATTTCAAGACATAAATCCTTGACCAAGTCTGAGACTAAGAGTGGATCCAGCCACCCCTGGACCCTTCTCTGAGGAGACTAGAAAGCAAGGGGGTCTGCTCTGAACCTTGGGACTTAATGGGAGGGATCTCCTTATTCACTGAATCAATGTATATGGTTGAGAGAAGGGGTTAAAGGAGTCTTAGAAGACAAATTACTGGGGTTAGAAGGGTCTTGGTAGGTAAATCACTGCTTAATGATTATCCAGATTGTTGAATAATATAAAAGAGTTATGCTAGTAGATAGGATTTGATGCATTACCCATTATTGTACTAACCCACTGAAACAGGGAGTCCTGTAACCCCTCACAAAAAGCAGTTCCTAATAAGGAACAGGTGTTTACCCCAAGAACCGGTCAAGGTTGACCTCACGGTTTGGATGAACACCAAGAGGTAACTGAGCCTGCACAAGATGAGAAAGTTAAAAGTTTACCATGAGGAAGACCTACCAGCCTTCATCTCTACGACCCCCAGCGACCACCATAAAGGGGCACTGCGCAAGCGCAGTCAAGAGAAACTTAAGAGAGTAACCTCTTGGGACTAATTTTAATATGAAGCAGGGACAGGTCATGCATATATATAGGTGTATTGAGAAATCTTATGTATATGTAACACTTGATTGTTTAAATTTGAAGCAAGTTGCTGCGTCAGGTGAACACAACTTTGGTGGGGCTACCTCCCGTGCTACCCAGCGCTGAATAAACATACCTACTTCACCATCTCAGTGACTGTGGAGGCTGTTTCTGCACATCATGGTTACCATGGATTACACAGTTTAAAGAAGTAGTCTTATGCCAATTCCTGTTGTGAGAAGCCCTGCCACCTACTACTATGCCTCCCCAGTTCAGTTTGCTTCTGTCATGAATAAAATCTTTAACTGATCATTTGGTGTCATTTCACCTTAATTTAGCCCAAGGAGATTTCAAATTAAACACGACTCCCTGGTCTGTCCAGTCTGGGTTGTGACATAAGGGCATTGCCCAAATGCCTCTTAAATACTGACAGGCTTGGGGCATCAGCCACCTCTCTATGAAGCCTTTTCCAGTGTTTGATCAACCTCTCGGTAAATAAATGCTTCCTATGTCCAGTCTAAATCTCCCGTGGCACAGATTTAAACCTTTTCTGTGTGTCCTGTCACTGGATACTAGGGAGAAGAAACCACCACCTGCTTCTGCACTTAGCCTCCTCAGGAAGCTGCAGAGATCAATGAGGTCACCCCTCAGCCTCCTTATCTCCAAACTAGGTAAATCCAAAGGCCTTAGCCACTCTTCATAGGATATTCTTTCCATCTCTCTCACCAGCTTTGTTGCCCTCCTCTGGATGCCTTAAAGGATTTTCAGGTCCTTCTTAAATTTTGGGGCCTAGAACCATACATAGTACTCAAGATGAGGCCACACCAATGCTGAATACAGTGGGATAATCCCATTTTTTGACCAGCTGGTTCTGCTGTGTTTGATGTCCCCCAGGATGGGTTTTGCCCTCTGGGCTGCCAGGACACAATGCTGGCTCCTGTTGAGCCAGCTGCCAACCGGCACCCCCAGATCCCTTTCTGCAGGGCTGCTCTCCAGCCACTCCTCTCCCAGCTTATACTTGTGCCCTTCATTAATCTGTCCTAGGTGCAGAATCTGGCATTTGGACTTGTTAAATTTCATCCCATTAATCATAGTTCAATGCTGCAGCCTGTTAGATCCTTCTGCAAGGCATCTTGTCCCTCAAGAGAGTCAACAGCACCTCCCAGGTTGGTATCATCAGCAAATTTGCTAATGGTGCATTCAACTCCTGCATCCAGATTGTTGATAATAGTTTAATAAATATATTGAATGGCACTGACCCTAGGACTGAGCCCTGAGGAACACTGCTGGTGACCGGCCACCACCCAGATGTAGCTCCATTCACTACAAGCCTTTGAACTCTGCCCTTCAGCCAGTTCTTCACCCAGCACACCCATGAACCCACCCATACCACAGTTGGACAACTTGTCCAGAAGGGTGCTGTGAGGGACAGTGTCAAAAGCCTTACTAAAATCATAAGAAAAAAATGAAGAAATTCACGTAAGTTAAAGGCTATTGAAAAAGAATTCAAAAATTATACAAATTTTCTTTTGACTCCTGGGTATTATGACTACTGGTTTTATTTATTTTTCCAATTATAGTTTTTAATCTACATGGAAATAATTTCTTTCTTTTTTGGAATCCAAAGTTCACTGGTGCGTACATTAAAAAAAGAACAAACCAAAACAAAAGCAAAAAAACAAAAATTTTAGTCAATATTGGTCTTCAGTCTTGCTTCACTGTTACTGCATATGAATGGTAGTCCACAGGTAGCTAGTACTGTTAAGCAGATGGAGTACAGAAAAGATTGTAAGACTAAATGGGCAAGGACTGACAGCTCTTGCAAATCACTGAGCCATTTAAGATGAGCAATGAGTCAGAGCTGGAGTCCTACTGAGAAAGATCAATAGTGAATGCATTATCATAGTTATTTCCAATGACAGAAATAATAATGCAGTATTTATTTCTGGCACAAGGTTGTTTCAAGTATCATTTTTTCCCCTCTCATGATTTGGGATGTACTTCATTCTAGTGCAAAACAGAGATATCTCACTGTGTTTAATACTATGATTCCACTCAATCTAGCTACTCAATACATTTTTTTCAAATTATGTTGGTTAATTAAACTTTCTGTGAAGATTGTGATAATTGAGTGTAAAGCTCCCATTAACAGCAATGAGACTGCAAGGCAGTAATGTAGCCTTCTACAGTTTTAGCACTCCTCTCTGTGAAATAAAGGGGAATAAACAAACAACTAGCCTGTGGTTTTATGTTAGCTGAAACACAGAAAAAACAGGTAAAATGAAAGAAATTAAAAATATTTCTCCTAACCTAGGAAAGAGACTACATGGAGCATACAAGGAGAGTAAAGCTAGGAATAATTAAAATGTTCCTGAAAGGATGAATTTTTTATCACTTTAGCCTCTATGGTCTTTAATTTGTTGACTTTCACCAAACTCTTTAGATCCTAAACCTCTTTGACAGATAGCCACTTTTTTTCTTTTCCCCACTAAGCTATTAACAAATATCCCATAGCAAAATATAAATTGGCAGCTATTTCCTTGTTTTCTGTGTGGTAAAACTGCTTCAAGAAAATTGTCTAAGAGCCTGTAAGGAATGAAGTCAAAATCATAACTAGAATTAATGCTGAAGACTTTATGTTTTCTGGCTCTGTGATTCTGTACATATTTATGATCATCTAAAACTTTGGAAAAAGTACTCAACACCTAACTTTTAAAACCCTGATGGATTCTTTGTATACATTTTTCAGTAAATTTTGAAACAGAAATTTGCTTTTACATATTTATTGTCAATTGTCTTGATGTGGTTATTATTAAGTGTCAATGTCTTGTCACATGGGTGAAACTTCTTTTATCTCTTGATTCCTTAGGAAGTGTTTTGACTTCCCATAAGTTGAGGGCTACTTCCAAAAATTTATATATATATAATAGCATCTAGAATATTACTTAGGAAGAAGTTCTGTTTATACCACTACTTCTTCGTCCATCTGGTTTAACATTGGGATCAGAGAGGAAATTCAAAGACTACCAAGTAGGATAAAGAACATTTTTTTAGTTGCTTCTCACTTTGTTTTCTCAAGCCACTTGCCTCCAACATTTTCTTCTTTTCTCCTGATTCTTTTAGGTGGAATTTTCTTGTTTTAACAAACCTAAGCAATAAACCAACTGTGAGACTGCTCTTCCTTACATATAAATTTGGGCGGTGTCAAAGGTCTCACTGAAGTCAGGTAGATAACATTCACAGACTTTCCCTCATCCACAAGGCAGGTCACCTGGTCATAGGAGGAGATCAGGTTGGTCAAGCAGGACCTGCCTTTTGTAAACCCGTGCTGACTGGGCCTGATCCCCTGGTTGTCCTGGACTTGCCACGTGAGTGCTCTCAAGACAAACTGTTTATAATATTCTCTGGTACCAAGGTCAGGCTGACAGGCCTGTAGTTTCCCAGATTCTCCCTCCAACCCTTCTTGTAAATAGGCATCACATTGGCAAGCTTTCAGTCGTCTGAGACCTCCCCTGTTGACCAGGATTGCTGAAAAAATGGTGGAGAGTGTCTTGGCAAGCAGCTCTGCCAGTTCCCTCTGTACTCTCAGATGGATCCCATCTAGTGTCATAGACTTGTGAGTGTCCAGATGGTGCAGTAGATCACTAACTATTTCTTCCTGGATTATGGGGGTATATTCTGCTCTCTGTCCTTACCTTCCACCTCAGGGGGCTGAGTACCCTGAGAATAACTGGTGTCCATATTAAAGACAGGCAAAGGAGGCATTAAGTACCTCAGCCTTTTCCTCATCTCTGGTGGCAACGTTCCCCTCTATATCTAGTAAAGGATAGGAGATATGCTTCTTCCAGAAGCAAATCCAGCTGCCTGTTTTGTATTCAATTAAGCCATGAACTTCGGAACAAAGCAATAGGCTCGTAAATATCTTAAACTTCAGCATCTACTCAGATGTTCCCTCTGACTAGTATACTGTGTCAGGTAACAAGATTGTGTGGGTTCAGCTGAATCTATTAGTAGGCAAGAAGTACTTTTTTGTGTGAATTAGTAAAATTTGAATAGCAACCATGATTCCCTTGTATCTATTGGATATGAATTATCTCTTTAACTCTGCCACTGAAAATTTCCTTTTAATATATTGATCTTGTTTGTGTTGTTCAGACTGGATCCCATTTTCCCATGTACTCTGCCAGATTGGCTTTCTCAGTCAAATGCAAAACAAGTGGTTCAAATAGTGTTTGTAAGAATATGTGCCTGCTTAACTCTTTGAATACATTACTAGGTATAAGTACCACATAGCGAAGATCTAGTGACTGCAGTTAGGCATGCCCTTCACTTTTTTCTGCCTCGAGGCTAGATTTACCATCACCCAACCATGAACAAACTCAGGGCTCCTCCAATATTCCCTGCTACTTCACCCAGAAGGATGCCTTTTGTCCTTGCCCTAACAATGGTGTATTCCCTCATATGTGAATAACAATACAAAAATCTGCAGATTTCCTGGAATCAAAAGGTTAAACATTTTGAAAACCATACAGTTAAATGAGTGATCCTGGATTATGTTCAATAATTGCAGTGGACTGACACACTACTACCACCAAGTCTGAGAAACACACATAGTATCTAAGAAGGTTAACCAAAGCTAACACAACACCCAGGTGTGTCTTTTGTCTCAAATCTAGAGGCAAATAAGTTTCTGAGGCACCATATGCATTTTTAATATCTGGGCTTTGAAACAAATGTGATTGTCAATCCCTTTTATATACTTCTCAACAATTCATTTCCAGTAGTTCAAAGCCATTGTAAGTTAATTTGGTGACTTCTGAATATTCCCATTGGATGAATATCAACATTAAAAAAAAAAAACAAAACCAAACCCTGGAACCCAATTATGGCGAGCAATTAAGAAGACTTATAAAGATTGCAGTCCTGATGTGCTTGTTATGCCAAATAGCACACAATTTTCTAATCTGCAGCCATTATTATGGCACTCTGCAGCTATTTATTAACTACATAACTGATATATACATATGTATTTAAAAAAATAACTGAAGGAAATAAAGCAGAACTAGAAAAATGTGTTTGCTGTGCTGAATTATATTTATTATGAGTAGTATAATATATTATATATAATGTGCATTTTATTACTATTTAATTACTATTAATAATTAATTACTATTAATAATTGATTGATTAATTGATTACTATTTAATATTACAGTTTTTTGGATTATGTCAATTTTTTTAGGTTCCCTAGCAGTTTTGGTGTGTTCCATTCATTTGTCCAACAGCCCAGTTATTTCTACCATAGTATGATAGATGGCTGTATTTCAGAATTTTCTTAATGAAGAAAAGGAAATCACAGTAAACCTCTACATAAATACTAAAGGAAAACTAATTAAAACCATATCTTTTATTACATATATTGTAGCATACTGTAAACCACCATCTTCTTCAAAATAAAAAAGCTGGCTTCTGGCCATAGGGAGACAGTATGAATTATTTTAATCTTTTTTTTATTTCAAATCATGTAAAAGAAGGTAATGTAATTAAAATAAGACCTTGTCGTGGTTTAACCCCAGCTAGCAATTAAGCATTATGCAGCCAATCACTCATTTCCCCTCCCCCCACAGTGAGATGGGGGAGAGAATCTGAAGGAAAAAAGTAAAACTCATGGGTTGAGATAAGAACAGTTTAACAGAACAGAAAGGAAGAAACTAATAATTATAATAATAATTATAAAATCACAATAATACTAATAAAAGGATTGGAATATACAAAACAAGTGATGCACAATCCAATTGCTCACCACTCGCCAACCAATGCCCAGTTAGTTCTCAAGCAGCAATCCGACCCCCAGGCCAATTCCCCCCCAGTTTATATACTGGACATGACGTCCCATGGTATGGAATACCCCTCTGGCCAGTTTGGGTCAGCTGCCCTGGCTGTGTCCCCTCCCAACTTCTTGTGCCCCTCCAGCTTTCTTGCTGGCTGGGCATGAGAAGCTGAGAAATCCTTGACCTAGTATAAGCACTACTTAGCAACAACTGAAAACATCAGTGTCTTATCAATATTACACTCACACTAAACCCAAAACATAGCACTATACCGGCAACTAGAAAGAAAATTAACCTATCCCAGCCAAAACCAGGACATAAGCACACTAAGCATCTGATTAAATACTAACCACACCCCAACCCTCAGGTTAAAAACACAGAAATAAAAGGGCAAACTTTACCCTGAACTCCATCCTCCAATTAAAACTTTGGCCTGGGGCCACTGGGTTTCAATGTATATTGTAACACTGTAAAGAACCCAGATAAACTTGCTCTGGGCAAGGTAAGATTAGGACTTTTCCACTCAGGAAAAAGAGAGCCCCTTAGGAAACCTTCCCAAACAAGAGGATACCCTTCTCTCTCTGCTCCAACACTGCTGAAAATAAAGTACTCTTTTGGCAACCAAACCTTAAAAAAAATGCAGTATGAGTAAGTCGGCTACAAAAGAACCTAGTTTTAAAAATAAATAATAAACAATAATTAATCTTTGTGGTCTCAGAACATCGTCTACAATAATAACTTCTATTATCTCATTACAAATATTCTTGTAACTAATTTTTATCTGCCAACCTAACAACCTTCATCTAACCTTAAGCTAAATATTTTCATGGCTAGCTTGAATGCACATGGTAGCAGAACTACCTGGCAGCTCCACTACTTTTTTTCACCCCTGATGCACTTAGAAACAGCACTTTCATTCCTTGCTATCCTTCACCTCTACAGACTATGTGTTTGGTGGGCTACGCTCCTCTTACTACTCCTACCTAGCTTGCCCAGGAGTAAGCAGAACCTGATGACATAAAGCAATTACCAATAGCCTCATACTAAAATCTGAAATACAAATTGTAAAGTTGGAAGGATAAATAGAAAGGTAAATATGTTCTTTCAATACAAGGAAAGTATTTTTCACCACGAGGATAGACAAACAGTGGAACAGATCACCCAGAGGGCTTACAAACTCTCTGTTCTTGGAGGTGCTCAAAACCTGACCCTAAGCAACCTGATCCAACTCCAAACACGGGGTAGGACCATGGCACTTCCAGGGACCCCTTCAATCCAAATTCTGCTGTGGTTCTATTCCAGGATCAGCACTATTAAAGAAAAAACAAAACAAAACAAAAACAAAACAAAACAAAAAGACGTGATGACTGATAATAAGCATTTTAAATAGATCTGCCTAACAAGAAAAGATTTGCACTAAAAAAAGGGGGTAATTCTGAAACAACTAGGGTTTAACATTTTTTCTCTTAAGAAAGATTTCCAGTTTCAGTTCTCCTTTCACCACCTCCTCTTATAGCTCCTCACTGTGGCAGAATACAGAATTCCCTTGAGAAAGGTTTCAAATGTGGCAAAATGGGGGTGGTAACCCATGAGGACAAAAACAAACAAGACAAAAAGAAAACCATCAAGAAATAAAAAAAATGTTCTGAAAAAACAACGTAATTAATTCAACTGCATTCAGTGGCAAACAAGAGGAAGATAAGGGAAAAATGAAAAACACAAGGCTTCTTCAACATATTAATATTGAAATGGTATAAGGTAACATTTTCCATTAAGACACAAACCCGCCAATTCCTAAGATCTGAAAGAAGCACTGCTGGCTGATTCATACAGGGTCAGCTACTGCAAGGCAGGTGGTGTTATAAAAGATACGCATTATCAGGATGTTGTTTTGCATTGCATCCTGATTCTCCAGCCAAAAGACTGAGTTACACAGAGCTGAGCCAAGCATAGTCTGTTTTAAACATTAAATAAATCCTTTTGTTCTTCTTTGCACCTGAATCCCTTCCTATGTCCAACACAATAAAAACAACGTACTTCTCTCCGACAGAACTGACTAAGCCCTTTCAGGGCTATGAATCTCATTCATTTCCTGGACGGAGACTAAAAACCTCAAGACTTGTGACTTGAAAAGCAGGGGGAGACAACAAAACTGGCTGAAAAATTCCAGTTTTTCCTGGCTTCATACTTTTATGCCTTACTGTTCAATTTTTCATTTTTCCGTTAGGTATGAGATTGTTTATAAAGCTGTGTTCAGTGCACCCTGCTGCTGCAAAAATACACACAAGTGGTTCTCTGAACAGACAGTGGTCACAATGCGTGAAGTCAGGTACATGACAGCCCATCAGAGGGCGGGGCTGTGGTGACATCTCCCCTTTCCACTTACCGAATATCTGGAACATCCCCCTTTTCTTTAACTAGTTCCCCTACTCATCACACATTTAGCAACTAACACCCAGAGGCTAGCATCAATACTGCAGAAGAAAAAGAAGAGATGGGGAAGGTTAAGTTCCATTGCAAAGATGGACTTTAAGGAGTCTTGCCCCAGTAGTTTTAGCAGCAGGAGGGTTAGAGAAGGCTCTCATCCACCAGCACCATGGGGTCAAGGCTGCACATGGTGCCACCACCTATGACATCAGGTGAGGAGGCTTCAGTTGACTTTACTGCTTGGGTGACCCCAACAAAGATGCAAAACACTACAGGAGAGGGTTTCTATTAGCAAAGGTATATTCCTCATTCTTGTGTACTACAGCCAAACACTGCCTCGAGCTGTTTGGTTTAAGACATTTGTTTACTAAGCACTACTGGAATGCTCAACACCAGGCAGGGACACCCTCCCACACAGGGGCAGAGAAGGGTTCTCCAGTCCAATGCTGACTCGAGATTGGGGTCCGGGTCAGACCATAACTTGATACCTGGTCTCTCCAGCAGCAGAGTAGGCTTCTGAGCCCCACTACTTACACAGTGCCTTAAACAGGAAACTTAATCTCTTATACCTCTTACAGTACTTGCTCTTACAGTACTTGCTCTACTGTCACTCTGCATATCACTATCTCTTCCAAGTGCTTCACGGTCAGGGGGATCTCAAACATCTCCTCTCTGCTATTAGTATCACTGACCAGGAGATGAGGATTAGACACTTGCTGGGGGCCTGCAGGCTGAAGCATGCATGCCAGTGTCTTGCCCCATGCTGCAGGTTTCTTGGTCAGAAGCAGGCACTGGAAGACACTCCTCTGCTTCCCGACACCCAAGCAAGCACCCTCCTCCCTCTGCCCCATGCAGTTTCCAAAGGGACAAACTCCTACAGGTCTGTTTCTCTAACGCCCATAAACTGTCTGACCAAAAAATATTACCTCTCCTCACAAATCTCACCAAACCTAGAAATATTTGTCTGCCATTCCTAGTGTTTTCCTAATTCCATGAAGAAGACAGGCACTTTCCCTCCCTCTCCCTTTCCTTCTGCAGGAAAAAAAGGAATCTAAAATTCCAACTGAGGAAAAGACACAGACAGAATTTTCCTTAATTTAGATCAAAAATACAACATGCATCAGCCAGGTTTGAACTGGTGCAGCTTAGCAGGAATGTGCTTAATGCCAAGTGGAAACAGTAACAGGATTTACAAAGAAAAGGGCAGGGAGAGGGCAATAAACTCAAAATGTCAGAGAAAATAGAAGAGTGTTCCCCAAAGGCAGACTATAAAGCAGCAAGGTTGGGTAATTTGGTTCACTCCACAAGACCCTTTCCTAGAAAACAATTATGAAGCATTTATGAAATAAAACAGAAATTCTCCTTCTTCATGAAAGGGAATCAAACAAGTAGAGACACTGTTCCCTTCCCTATGACCCACAATTAATTTTCATAATTCAGCTGTAATTTCATTGCTTCTACTAATAGCCTTAAACCTAAAAGAGCACTCTTCCTCTTGAAAATAACTGTAAATAGTGGCAAAGCCAGCAGCAACTGTTTGATTACCAGTACAGTTAAGTTACCCAGACAACCTGAACTCATCCTCCCAGCAATGCCCTTAGAACAACCAGAAACTGAGAAGCCCTCAGCCTCCTGTATGTAAGGCAGACTCCTTGTAAGGTCCACACACTTGTGCTCCCACTCCCCCTCCAACAGCCAAGGGATGTAAGCCTGAATGTGTTAAGGACAAAAAAGACACAGTGAAGATGCTGAACCTATGTCTGATGGTCCTTGGGGACTGCCAGTCCTAAAAGACTGCCCTAATCTGAGGGTACTGAAAGAGGAAAGGTTACTTGGAACCATTTTTCTCATCCAGATCAAACCACTCCATCTTTCTTTTTTTTTTTTTTTTGGTAAACTAAAAAACTATGGGAAGATTCTCTTCTTTTTTTTTTTTTTTAGCAGCTCTAACAAGGTATTTGGCTTTATATTTAATATCGATTATCTCCATAAGTTGAATAATTCAATTTTCAGACAGAAAATATCCTTTATGAACGTGCAATCAACAAGAAAATCAGCTTCTCTCTCTCCCTCCTCCTTATCCTTCCTCCTCCTTTCTTCAAACCCACCAACAAATAAACGTCTAACCATAGCACCTCTGTTGGGTCCTCAGTTTCTTCTAGCAGCGACCTGCTTGTGGGCAGGTGATCTCCACATCTGACCAGTTTGTATGGGGTGAGCAGCTCCTGACGTGGTTGTCACACAGGCACTTATTACAAGTGAGGATTACCAAAACGTTCATGCTTTCTTGTTTCTTTTGTTGAACTTTAAATAATGTGGTTAACAAGTCCTGACCTGTGCAACTGCACTAAATTCCTGAATTATCTGCAATGCTCCCTAAACAATCCAGCCTCTCTCTCTATCCAATTCGTTTTATATCTTATAAAGAGAATACAAACACTTTTTCCAAATATCAAAATTCCTATGAATAAATTATTCTTCTCTCTTTCCATCAACCCATATGTTTCTAAATCCTCATAAAAATGAATGAGGTCCAAAAACACCAGATGGTGCAATAATCTTCTCCAGCAATGTGTCACTCAGAAGTAATTTTTTTCCAGTAAAAATAGCCCAACAGCTCTGGAAACTGACAGAATCTTACAAGCATGAGGTCCTAACTAGTGACAGTTGACAGCACCCACATCTTTCACAACACCAATACTATTAAGAACATCCTGACAGTGCCAAGTGTCAAGACACCCTCAGACCCTTGGGACAAGGGGTTGCAGGGACAGCAGGTAGGGAAAGAAGGTCTCATCCTTTTTCGAAAACCACATCAATTCCCTGTTTCTCAACCATTTTGATCTTTTGCAGTGTGGGGAAGAAACGGAGTGCTGGGACAACCCTTTATCACCTCATGGTGGAAGATGAAGAACCTTCTCCCCCTCTTCTCACCTGGGCTGAGATCTGAAGCCCTCCTGCCCCAGTCCATCTCCTTCTCCCTCCCTCTCCTTCCCCTGCATGCAGGGCTCCTTCAGCCACATGCAATCCTGGGCTGTGCTTGGCCTCTTGGCTTTGGGGACAAAAACACAGGGTTGGGAACAAGAACACATGGATGGGGACAAGCACGAGGAGGCAACATGAGTCAGTGCTTCTCAGAGTCACGTTAAAGGTGAATATGGCTGCAAGAAGAACTAAACTATATTTTCAGAAAGGAGAGAGAAAGGATACAGGAGCAAAATAAAAATTACACAAACTGCTTAGAGGATACCAAAATAGATGTCAGCCCCAGCCCAAGCCTGGACCTCAGAGAGAGACAAAGGGAATGACTGACCTCCCTTGGGCTGAAGGAGAAGCTGTCTGAAAAGCTTTCAGGAGCCCCCCACTCAACAAGGATGGTCAGTAAGCACTGCCCAGGCAGGACTGCACTGAGACCTCCTCACTGTGCATGAGCATCTCTACCAGGCCCCAGGAATTTGGATCAGTTTTTGTTTTATTCAGAAACAAGGGGAAAAATCCCAGCTTTATTTAAGAGCAATGACTGGGGTACAGAGGGAGAGTCACCTCTTCAGTGCAACAGTGCCCATGAGGCAACCGCTAATGCAGCATGCTCAAGACATGCTCACCTAACATTTCAAATGTTCACACAGATTTGTGTAGTGACAGGAGCGCAGGTCCCTGCTTTTCTGTTGTATTCAAATTTTGTTTACGTGTAATATTTAAATCTGAAAATTGGACAAAGTATGAAAAAGACATAGAAACAATACAAGTCTTGCAAGACTCAAAGGGCAACATACTCTTTTCCATATAAATGTTGCAGTACACCTGAAAACTAACAATGATCATAACTAAAAAGTGAAGTAATTTTGCTATTTGGATAGCGGCTGCCCTGACAGAGCTTAATCTGAGCTGATCTCTGACCCTCTGGACCCACAACACAGCCAGCACAAACTTCTCCACATTTCAAGCAAGCAGTACCCAGTTGGCTTTGCCTGAGGTTCTCTCAGTACTGTTGGTATCCTGCTGATGCTTCTGGGTTGGGCTTCAACTAGTTTTGATGAAAAGCTTAGCCAAGTCTGTGAAAAAAACTACAGCTGATTTCTTCAGGCTTTAAATCAAGGTCTTCATTGCTAAGATCCAGCAGCCGTTCCAGCAGCTGACTTATGTGAACAAGTATTTACTACACACCAAAATGAAACAAGGAACAGCTTTTTTTTCTTTATTCTCTCCTGTCTAGCCAGTATTTGAATGATACTTGGTATTTATTTTTACATCTCTTGAAAGAGCTGTTTACAACAGACAGACAAAACCCATCCTTCTCCTGAGCAAGGCAGTAGCAGACTTCAAGCTATCTGTCATTAAGAATTAGAAAGATTTAAGACAGGAAAGAAGGCCTCACCCAAAGAAATTCTCTAAGTGCTGTGTTTTTACTTCCCAAAAGCTTGCATGAATCTCTCTTTCAGTTTGGCTCATATGGAAACTGCCTGTCCTCCAATTTTTAGCAAGTTAAAGTACTAAAAGAAAAACAGCCAAAAGTACCAAATTTTCAATGAAAAACATGTGAAGCCATCAAGTTTAACACTATTTCCAACCTCAGCTATAAATCAGCTGGGTCTGCAAAAAAAATTATACACTTCAGCAAAACCTAACTAGTGTTCTGTTTGCAATGAAACCAGGAAAATTTCACCGGATTTTGTTACAAAATTTTTCAATGGCATACCCTAATGTAAAGTTTCGTGTATATTTTCATCCTACTTCCTCTACTATAAAAAAAGCCACAAAACTTGTTTAATGATATTGTCCCCAAAGAATGATCACAGTCATAAATGAAGCATAAACACTGACAGAACCATGATAAAAATTATGTTTATTCTGTACATCAGAATGCATACAGTAACACATTCTTCTGGTTTATGACGGTCTGCTTTTTGTCTGAGTAATTAAAATATCTTACTTGGTTGGAATCATGGTAGCAATACTTCACTGCTACAATTCTTCCTTTTTTTTTTTACACAGACAGCTCTTTAATCTTGCAAATACAGGGTCTATTTATAAATAAAGAACTGCATTCACAGTGAGTCAAGGCACAAAAGGCTTCTGGAGAGACTGAGTTACAAAAACCATTGTTATGCTTTTTAGACCTCTGGGCACAAACCAAATCTCTGATTACCCTTCTCATACTTGAACAATTTTTCATCTTAACCACAAAATAAAGCACAAGGGTTGAGAACCTGGGACAAAATGGTGAGATAGTATGCCCTGAACTGTGCACCAAACCACTATTAAAAGCTTTCCAACTTAAAATAAAACCTTACCGCCTTCTGAGGAGCTTCCAAGGATGTTCCAGGTTGATGGCAATTCTTCATGAGCAACAGACATCATCAAATCATTATCTAGGGACTGCAGATCTTTTATCCTTAGCCCAAACTTATCCAGCAATATCTTGTGACTACTGGCAGTGACATACTTTGCGTGATCAACCAGAAAGCGAGACAACTTGCAAGACAGATTCTCTCTGTAGGTAACAGGACAGCTGCCGAGGACCACAGGTGAGTATCCCCTTGTGTACATTAACACAGAGACAGAAACTGCTTCTTGGCATCCATGGCCTATAATTATAATGTAAATTAATCACTAACATTACCTATGTTCAGAAAATACACTAGTTTTTCCTCATTCCCCCGCCCCCTGCATCTAAAAGCTGTGACTACTCATCCAGAATTATTTCATTCTTCCTTCTAATTACATCTATTTGTCATAGGGCATCCACCAACCATTTCTGGTGATGAACTTGAATTCAGCTAGACTGTGAACTGCCAGTCCTTTTAACCTCACACTTTATTTTCATTTGTTCACGGCTTCTGTTAGAACAGGCAGAGGATTAAATGTTGCCTGCAGCCTCCTGTTTTTATTCCTAGCCCAGAAGCAATCATTTAACAGTGTCATTTCAGGCCTCAAAACTGCATTTTGTCCAGTTGTAATCCATGACAATCATTTACCATTTACAGTATCAAAGGAGTCACCATGTAACAGCAGCGAACTTTCCCTTTTTATACCCAGCAGCTATTTTCAGACTCTAAATCCCCTTTAGAAAACAAGCACAAACAACAAGCAGATCCTATTGCACAGGTACATCATGTCTATAGCCACCTACTCATACAAATGCAAAGGTCACAAAGCACACAATAAAGGTGACAACCAGGGCTTATGTTACATGCATGAGGCTGACTGCTGCACCCAGGGAAAGCTCAGACAAAAAACATCACTTCTGCAGGTGTTAGGATGCCTGGAGGCAAACCGCTGTAGCATAGAATTAATTCACATTAAAAATTATGCCATCCCTGCCTGAAGATTGCACTTTAGTGCGCACCCAACTATGCAAGCCCGTAACACTGTCTATGCCTGATACTGTGCTGCTGTGGATTGCTACGAAAAGCAGGATCCCCTACTGTCAGTCAAACTCAGCCTGGGTCCTAAAGGCCATCATTCAATTCCTGCATTTCCTCCATTACACAGCCATAAAAGAGTTATACCAAAACATCCAGTTGAGCCCAGCTTTGAAATGGGGGTGGGGTATAGCAAAAGAGATGAAAGATGTAAACAGGAGTTAACGCTCACCTGGAACAATGAATGGACTGAAGAGCACTATCACTACTAACTCGCTCAGCAAACATTATGTGCCTCTTCAGGGATCCATCATAAACAAAGTAAAACTCGGCGTCCTCTGGGAGGTAAATGTCTTTGTCAAATTTTGCATGTATAGTTACCTGTCCCTGAAAAACGAAAGTGCTTGCAGAAACATCCAGTAAGGTTCTCATCTCCAACAAACCCACTGACTTATACTTCAGGTGCAAGTTTGTTATAACCTTTTCAACTCTGCTATAGAGGCTGTGATCCAATGACAAATCTGCAGTCTTCTACTTCCACTTAGAAAATAACACTGGTTTTATGCCTGCACAAGCAAAGGTGATTTAAAAAACTGCCTTTAAAATAATGTCTTTCAACAAATTCCTTTCATCCTGACCCACACAAATATAACTGACTTTTTGTTTAAAATGCTTCAGAACAAGCAAGTCAGTGAACCTGAGTACTTTGCTATTTACAAATGCATCCTTTGTGTTAAAAAAAAATTAAAAATTCATAAGTGATTGAAATTATCTTAGACTCGGTTTACAAAACAAAAGCACTGATGTAATTCTACAACTGCCTATGCTGGTTTCAAAGAATCCTGGTTCTCAGATATCTGATCATGGGTTTCTTTATAGTAAATAGAAAGCAACTAGCCAAGAAAAATCTGTCATACAATAGCTTCAAACAACAACAGGAAAGGGATCTGAGAAGCAGCAAACAATAACAAATGCCTGACATGTCTGAGGGAGGAAATTTAGATGAAGTTGCATTTCCTCAAAGAGTAGGACAGTGTGCTCCACCACAGTCCCTGGCTGCTACAGTTGTTCTAAATAAGACAGAATTGCCCCAATATCTGGCAGAAATGGTGTTTTCTGGAAAGCACACTGCAGTAGACTATCTCAGCCATTCACACTTCCAAACAATGCCTGCCCTGCCTCTATTCAAAACAGTTACCAAAGCACTGACTCCACCAGCTCCAT
This sequence comes from Elanus axillaris, assembly GCA_026212715.1. Lineage (NCBI taxonomy): Eukaryota > Metazoa > Chordata > Aves > Accipitriformes > Accipitridae > Elanus > Elanus axillaris. Next base: position 55,412,245 of record JANZLQ010000079.1, on the reverse strand, counting down.
AAACAAGCCTGCTAAAAACCTGCACCAAAGCACAAGACAGTAGCACAGAAATTTACGTGGCTGAAAACCACAGTTATGCCCCTGACTGTCCAGACAAGCACCTGGCTCCTTCCCCTGTTCATTATATGGCAAACATACACTTTACTGCAGTGAGACTCTTGCCGTGCCCCATAACATCACATCTTGGCCTGCCTTTCCCAAGGACATCTTTCTCATCACTCATAACAATGCAAATCCTGCATTTGTTTTCCTCTTAAATACAGGGGGGTCTAGTGAATTAGGGGTGAAGAGGCAAAGGCTAGTTTCAGGCACAATATCTTCCTTAGATAGGATTGTTCCTCTAAGGATAGATGTAAACAACATTAGGAGTCCAGTGTCGAAAGCAAGCATCCCCAGAAACTGGTAACAGACCTCTTTTTAGTAGCCTGAAGTGTTATTACAACTTCCAAGAGTTTTCTCCTATTTCTCTTTCTGCTGTGCACTGTTATACCCCAAATTTATTATTATTGTTATTGTTGTTATTAACCTCCTTTTTAAAAAAATCTTTTTTATGTTAGTCGTGAATAGCCCTTTTTTTCTGTTAAGTACTATGGATAGCTATTTTGTAGAGATAGGAACAGGATAAATCCCTGAAGACACTCCACAGACTGCTCCTACGGGTGCTTAGCTGACAGCAGCGTGGTGCGCAGGAGCACAGCAGAATTTCTTCCACACAGGCACTTGTGGCCACAACTCCCAAACCACCTGTTTAGCCTCTGGACCACTAAGGCTGAGGGACTGCATAGCCAGCCAGCTTTCATGTTTTCTTTGCACTAACTACATGAAACAAAGGAGATATTTTCTACCAACATTTCTCATTTCATAAGCCTACTCTTGAAAAAAATAAAAATCAAGCTCAAATTGTAGCCATCATTGGCTCATACTGCTACTTTTTTAAAAATGTTAATTTAGACTCACTAAGGACAGACCCTTAAACTGGTCACACTGCGTAACGTGCAGGCATGGGGAAGAATTTCACAACTCCTTGTCTTATAATGGGTGAAGCAAAAAAGCAAGAGGGGAAAAGATGGAGTGGAAAACTCATGTGTATATATGATAAAGGCAGTTTTTTTCATAACCCACTCCTTACAACCCTCCAGAATAAGAAACTGCTGGTAACTTAATCAATGACTTTATAGAAAGAAGGCAAAATGGCAGCTCAGTTGTATCTGGCTAAACAATTAAGTGATTCATTTGGAAAATCCCACATGATGCAAAAAAAATGGTTAAATGCTATATTACTAGAGAGGAATCAAAGATAACACAGTAAGTAACTTTCACAGGGGAACATTAAGCTACACTTTTGATGCTGGATGGTTACTATACCTGGCATGAGAAGCACATGTCCTTTCACAAAGGACAAGCTCTTATTATCACCTCTAGCACTTCCCATTTGCCATCGCATCCATCCTGTCTTCAGATGTTCTCGTTTCATGTTGCTCAATTCCATCATCATCTTCCTTGCTGCCAATACTAAAGCATGCATCAGTTTGCTGTGTAGGCCACCACAAATGCCTTTTGCTCTAGCTTCAAAAGTATCCTTTTTCTCTCACCTACTCCTCTCCAAAATACCCTTGGTGCACTTCTGTCATCTCCCCTTCTCACTACCCAAAATTCTTTTACAATTGCATCCTACTACTGCTGGAGTTCACCCCTCCACTTTCATGCCTTCCAGTCCCTCCACTGCTTTGCACAATACTCGACCATGAGGCCATGCCCTGTGCCAGCCGTGCTGCTGCCTGCACTCTCACACTGCAACTCCTCTTCCACCACGCATCAGCCCTTCTGCCTGCCTCATCCTCTCCTCTGAGCTACAGCCTTCACCCTGGCTTCAGATCTACACACGGCAGAGCCTACCTTTGCCTGTGTTTTGGAAGGCATACTTACTGTACTTCACAGACACTTCAATACCAACCTCCAGAGAAGCTTTGATCTTTATAAGGTAAGACATGCTAGCCACCCTTTGGAAAAGACATGAAAAAGGTAAAATCATTTGCGCTAAAGGGAACACCATGGCTGTTCAACATGTATATAATACTACATTTAAACCTAATTATTTAAGTTTCTCTTCCTTCAGCACAGTGTTCCTTTAGCACGGAATTTCATCTATTTAATGCCAAGTTTGAATATAAAGCAGTACTTCCAATAAAAGTGTTAGGGATCTATAGGCTGCTAAAGAAATGGAGTTCATAGGACAGAGTGAAACCAGAAAGAAGAACTTTATACTGTGCTCGATCAATTCCTTTCCTACATTTGCAAAATCCTTTTTTTTACATTTTAATATAATTACCGTACAGTTAATATAATTATTAGGCAACACGTTGCATAGGTAGCATACATACACTCTACATCATTATATATATATATGCACTAATAAAAAAAAAAGATACTGTAATGCAGCTAGACAATATCACAGACAAATGTGACTGATGGAGATGGCTGCACCCACAATCCATTTACACTGCTGGCACAAATGTATTTGGCAGACCAGTCTTTCCCACTCTTATGATCACTTGCACTCCCCTCCAAACACTGCTGCCAGAGGCTTGTTCATTACACACATGAAAACAAAAATACCACTGAACTCTGAGGATGCTTTTATTGTTATTGTTTTATTGTTTTATTTTTATTGACACCACAAGAGGTGTCCTTGTGTATGTCTATGCACACATCAGGGAAGCTTTCTCATTCCTTTTCACAGCTGTGAAACGAGCTGCAGTGAGACAGCACTGTAATTAGCACACTGTTCATTTCCTCTGTGTGAACTCAACTTTGTTACCGAATTATTTGATTTCTTTTTCTTCAAACAAAGATCACCTTGCAGTCCATTCTAGAACTCCTAGGTAGAAAAATACTTGGAGAAAGTGATGCATGCTGTGAGCCTCTTCCAGACTGCAGATGGAAAAGGCAGAAGGATTCATCCAGCTCTCAAGCCAGACCAAAATGCAGCCTTTCAGGGCGAAGAAGACAAAGAGGAGATGAGAGAAAAGTCTGCCAGCTTATTTAGTTCTTTGCAGAGTTCTCTGCACTTAGTTTTTGGATGCATGACCTTGCCTTTAGCTGCATTTAAATGCAGATCACTCGAGGGCATTGACTTTACCATGTTATCAGTGCTGCACACAGGCAACCAACCATTTTACTGAGACCTGCCAACCTTACTAGCAATGATCATACATTTCTTCCACAACTTTGATAAAGACGTCGAAGAGCTCCGGGCCAAAAATTTTTTGCAAAAATGATACACCTCAGCTTTTGCCACATGAAGGTCTGGGGAAAAGACTGATGCAGAAACCTTATTAGAAACAAAAAAAAACCCAAAATTAGGTCCTCCCAGGCCATATAAGAACAGCCTGAAAAGACTAATATACAAAGTGTTGAAAAATATATACCTTGTAAATAAAACAAAATTTCAGTGCCACAACTACTTTGGTCAAACACAGCAACAGGCTTCCTGGAGAGGTGGTCAGTGTCCCAAGCCCATCAGTGTTTAAGAGGCATTTGGACAATGCCCTTAATAACATACTTTAACTTTCGGTTAGCCCTGAAGAGGTCAGGCAGTTGGACTAGATGATCACTGTAGGTCCCTTCCAACTGAAATACTCTGTTCTATTCTATTCTACTCTACTTTGGATTACTATGTGTGGTAGCAATTGCTAAAGCTTAGTGTTAGAAAAGTGCAACAGAGCTTCAGAAACGTGCACGAACTTGATCTCTATCAGCTTCTTTGCACACATAAAATAAGCTCACTTAGGCAGAAACCCAGAAGCCGTACATTAGCCCTTTAAGAAAAGGGCTTATTTTACTAACTTAAATCTGAGGGATAATTTATATCTTTCCATTATACCCATTCCCTGCAGAGGCATTTATTTCCTGGCTCCCTCAGGCAAGGCCAGCCCAGCCTAGGGAGCAGGTTGCAGCAGGAACTACCTGAACAAATCTTTCCTCTGCAGACAAATGAACTTGGAGACCAACAGAAGTGGGAACAATTCCAGCTCCATCCTCTTCCTCCTTTCCTAAGCAAGACACACGGGAAGAAGAGATGTGGGCTGGATCTTGCAATGAGCCTCAGTAATGTATTCCTGCACCAAAGCAATGCCTCTCTGCTTCACAAGGCTTTCCCAGAGATGTGGGGGAGATGCTAGCTCTTTTGTAACAGAGCTTCTTCTTGGCAGAGCCCAAGTGGTCAATCCACTCTCTCAGCCAAAACATATATCCACTAGACTATCACAACAATTAAATAGTGTAGGTAAACAACAGTGAAACACATTTCCAGGACTCCCACGAGAAATTCATACTGACAGAAAACATTTTTTCAGCATTACTCTCACCACATCTAAGAAAAGCACTTCTCCACACCCCATTCTGCAAGGAACAACCAAAGCACCTTCTCAAGTCTGCAAAAAACCTCTGACACTGGCCTATCACTAAAGCATGAAGAGACTACAGTTACAGTTATCAGCATTTAAAAGTAGGTAATTAAGCCGTAATTCACATATCCGTACAAAAGAGCAAAAACAACAGAAATAATTATTATATATGCACTACCTGAAATGGGGACATTGTGCTCCTACAGAGCGATGTTTGTTCTGAGCTTGTTCCAGACACTGAAGCGGAAACACATCCCAACTGGCATGTTTCTTCTGCATGTCTAAATACAGAACCAATTTAGGCTTAACACTTACCCTCTAGGTACCAAAACCCAAACTAGGTAAGTCACATAGGCGCCTCATCTTTGGAAACCCAGCCAAGTGGCCTGAATACAGGGCAGCTGTGAGAGGACTTCACTGGGCTAGATTCCTGACAATCCAACAGTTGCTAGGTGTCTTTGACACTATTTTCACAAGTTCATTTGTTCAATGACAGTTCAACCTCTCTTCCACTCTTTCCTCTCCCTAACAAACTTACTTATATCCTCACGAACTTGGAGAAACGTAACAGGGATTTACAGCTTTATTTCTATGTGTAGGTACGCTGAAGCACACTTCTCAGGGTCCTTGTGGACCTCATATAGTTGAATCACCATTCAATCAAAGCAAGGGGAAGGATGTGCCACTTCACTGTCTTGGCAAATAAACACAGCCCCTGGTCCCAGGTCTTCTCAGGTAGATGCTGGGGAAGGTCCTTGCCCTCAAGTTCACAGTGTTGATTCTGATGGACTTAGAGAGGAAGAAAATTTTAAAGTCGAAGGGCACTTATGGAGACCAGCCAGCCATTATCTTACTTAGACTTAGACCCGAGTGGCTCAGAACAAGTACTCAACTCTATCCAACCACCACAGGGACACATGGGAACTGGAGATCCCTCAAATGCCATCCAGACCTGTAACAGCAGAGAACTTCAGGCAGCCATATGAACACCTTTGACTGCAGAAAGATACCAGAAATTGTACAGAACAGCGTGGCAAAAAGCTCTTGGTCCCCTGAACCCAGGAGGAGTTCTGCCACCAATTTAATGACGGCCAGGATTATCACTGCAATCCTTGAAATAAAAAACAAAAGAGCATGCAGAAGGACTAGGATGGGAAGGCTGCAGCTACAGCGGCATTAAGAGAAACAACAACCTAAACACATTAAACCTGTGGCTGAACAAGTGCTTGGCAGCTTTGACCTCCCCAGGATCCATAAAGGAAAGCATAGCGCTTATTACCAGTGAAAACACTGCCCTGGTTCCAGCGCCAAGAAGGATATTAGGAAGGTTTATGTTTTTAACAGGCTTTATAGGTCGATGCACTTCTTCAATGTAACCAAACAGGTTTTTCAGATGCATGTCTTCCTTTGGTTTCTCTAGCGTGCTTGAGAGCTGACCGGGTTGGGCATGTGGCAGCAGGTTCCCCAGAGCCCCACATCCTGGGTAGGGAGCCACAAAGACCAGGCTCCCCACAGCCTCAGGAGAAGAGCTCCCACCTCCAGCCAAGGACTGACCCCCTTCTGCATCCCAGCAAGGGGCTGGGGCAGGCTCCCCACGAGGAGAAGAGAGGAAGGGAGGTAGCAGACCCTCACAGCTGAGGCACCGCAGCATCCAGGCAGGCAGGACAGGCTGAAGGGGCAGCCGTGGCACTTCCAGTGTGCCTGATGCCTTCTCTGCCCCCAGTCACCCTGGGCCCTAATAAATAAGTGGCCCTCAACCTGAACCAAGCTTCTTCCACTTTGGATTCATTTAGGTAACACCACCTACTTCACCAGCAACCTGCCCCAGCAAAACAGGTGCAACCCAAAAAGACCTTTAGTGGGCTTCCAGATCCAAGCCATAGCACTGGCTAGCACTCAAAACTTCAATGATTGGTCCCTATCCTTGCATACACAGCCTGGATAAATCTATTTTCCCAACAGCCTTTTACCATAAAAATAATGCATTCTAAAGTACACTAAAAATGTCTTTACTAAACTGTATAAGCAACATAATAGCTTGAGAAATAATGTTTTATCCAGCGCTTTCAAAGACATTATCTGTAAATATAATGGTACAAACAGACATCATATTTGTAATGACATGCTCTAAGAAAAACATCTACGTGCAGGGGTAAAAAAAATGGCTTCACTGTTCCCAAAATGCAAGTCCCAACATCTCAAAGGAAATGTGAATCCCTAAGTATTTCTAGCAATAACGGGGCTTTTATCCTCTATGTTGCCACTGCCGTGTTTCCTCTAGCTGACACTAGCCACTACCATTTAACATAAATATTTCTTCATTGTTCAAAAGACTCGCTTCAGAAAATCTTTACATTCTAAGTTGAATTGTTTAAATATATTTTACTTGTGCTTAGACAAGAATAGTGGCAAGATATTCTCCCTGAGCAGCCATACAGTTTTAATGACCTTTGCTGCAACTTAGCTGCAGCTACGAACAATCCTACTCAAAAGATGCTAAAAAAGCACTAGGGAAGTTGTAAATAAACACAAAGCAACCATACTCAAATCATTAATAACAAAGATATAAATATGCCTTTCTAATGTTCAGTGATATTTTTCTAACATCTATCAGACAGTTCTTGTAAACACACTGCATAAACACTGTCATGGACTTGTTTAAGAATGGAATGCAATGGGATTCAAGGCTAAACACACAATGAAACAGCAATTAAACCCAGGGAAGGAAAGGAGCAATAAACTGAAAAACAAAATAGGAGATAAAAGCTCAACTTTCTCTGTAATACTAATTTTCTAACTGCACACATCTTAAATGAAAAGGGAGGGGGAGGTCCCCAATTAATGACTTAAGAGAAGAAGCAACTGAGTAAAATTAATTTATTTTCTATTCAGAGTAACAGAACAACCATAATTCCATGTACAGACTGGAGACAAGGTATGTGATGACAGTCATGCCCAAAAGCCTACATGTAGATTTTTATAAAAATTAAATATGCACATATGGTTGCTTTGACAAGAGCTGGCCCTCTGCCGTTTTACACTGCAAAACTCCACCAGGACCCCAAGAACCTCACTCATTCTCACCAGGTAAAATGCCAGTCTTCAGCCTCTACGCCTGGGCCCAAGACACTGCCTGCATGCAGGAAATGCGCCATGGCAGATTCTCCAAACAGCACCAGCTTTACGCACCAAGTATTTGTAGGCACTTCCTTCAGCATGAGGCAGCTTTGTGAGAACTGCAGAGGAACCGCTTGCGCAGACACCTCTGGGCACAAGTAAGAAGCATCTCCCCCACATTCGCTTAAGGCAAGACAGAGCAAGGGAAGCCTGACGACTAGCAGCTGAGGCAGCTCTCTGTTCTTGTCAAAAGAGTGAGAATAAGGGTTCAGTGACCACTTGCATCCCAGAATATAATCTGAAGGATGCTTCTAGCAAGGTCCCAGCACAAGCTTGAAGAGAAAAGCAGTAACTGAGAAATTTCCTAATGAAGACCGACAAGCAGCCCTCTTTTGATATGAAATATCAGCAAGTTCATCACTTCGGTTTAGATGCAGTGCCTTTTTAAAAGGAAGAGTAAGCATTGGTAGAAGCTATTGCCACCTTTTTTGACTGCTAAGTAGCCCAAATAAACTGGAAAAAAATAAAGCATTATGTTACATCCAAACCAATGACAAAAGTACACTCCAAGTGAAAAAGAACAAGAAGAATGGAAGACATCCTGCGACGTCAACTAGCTGACTCCCCTGCCTCAAGGCAGGATTAACTCTGCCCAAGTTCTTCCTCAAAGACAGTGTTTGTCCACCCTGTTCTGAAAGCACCCCCTGGGCAAATCACCTAACCCACAGTGCTGCGAACTTCTTCCCACTCGAACCAATGTCTCTCCCACCTTGTGCAGCTAGTATGTATTTTGGCTTTTTTTAAGGGCCTAACAAGTCTTTGGCCTTGATAACACTATAGCTGGGTGATACAAAATGGCCAACAATGTGCCAGAAGGCCGTACTAAATAATTCAGTGCAGCCTCCATTTCTGTACAGATGTTTTCATGCACAAGCTGAGCTCTAGCCTGTTGATGACTTCGGAGCTGGATTATTTTTGTTTGTTTTGAAGAGGAGGAGAGTTGCAGGGTTGTGGTTTATTTTGTTGGGTTTTAATAGGAGATCAGCCTTAAACCTTGTGGGTTTCAGTCAAGCTTACTGCAATACTCCTCCCTTGGTGACAAAGTGGAGGACATCTGCTGTATTGGGTGTTTCTGAAATTGCACACACTGGCATTTTCCCAAAGCTGATGCTCAAAATAAGCTACACCTTCTGCCTCCTCACTAGCCTCAACACAGGCTCACTCTCTTCACAGGCACAGGCAGAAGAACAAGTTTCTTGTTGAGAACTGCAAGATTTTGCCCCAGGAAAAGGAATTAGAATCCAACAGAATTAAAAAAAAAAAAAAGCAGGCATCTAAAATACTGCTTATATGCTGCAAAACCAAATACAATTCCTCTAAAAAGAAGGAACTCAGTAACAGGTAATGACATACATACATCTGCAAGTCTCTGGTGCTCTGCACTGCTAAGTTGCCTCTAATGTTATCCACTTTAAAAAGAAACACATATTAGACATACTGATGCATTTCATTCAGTGCACATGCAATATGCCCAGATGCTTCCCAGGTCCTTATTTTCTATAGCACCATCTTACCACAGAAAATTGCCTTCTTCAGTCCTGTTTCTAGTGTTGCACCCTCTCAGTCAGCCCTTTGTTTTTCATTTAGCTTCCGTCAGCTCTTCCAGCTTGCATTGCTTTCACCTCTGCCACAAAGCACCATCCCCAAAAAGATGTCAAGCACAAAGACAGCAGGAGCTTATGGTTCACAAAGGCTGCAAGGGAAGCCTGGCACAATTTTAGGCCACAAACAAACATGACGGCATGCAGCAAGGAGGCGGTCAAAAAAGCCTAACGCTGAGATGCAGCTGTCACATAAAGCTTTCATGCTGCACTGTTGTACTGGTATACAGGTTGATGGCAGGGCAAAGGAACACCTAGGGTACTGAAGGGATTAACTCATAATGGAAGATCAAAAGGCACATAATACAGTATAACTTGAACAGCCAGCCATTTCAGAAATACATTCTAGTGCCAAATGCAGAAGCTCAGACACTTTATATGATCACAAGTAGGTGGCTGCAGGAACTCAGCCAAGAGCAATAAACCCCCCAATGACTCTGCAAATCATAAAGAATGAAAGCATCCACTAATTTCTTTCTCAGCTCAGGGTAACAACACTAATCTCTCATTTAAAGGTACCATGGGCAGCAAGACCATTTACACACCACCATGAACAACACCCAGCTGCACTAACCTGACCCACACCAGACCTGGGCACACAATCTCATTTTTGTTGAATTAATGAGAGTACACGATACAGAGCTTATGCTGGCTTTGTGCTTTTTATGCCTGCTGTATGTCAGCAGAAGGAAAAGAGAAAATACCTAGTCTAGCTGCTAGTGTAGAATTAATCTACCAATGTTTTTAAACAAACTGAACCAGAGAGCAAGTTCATAGCACATCAGAACTTTGCACCACATGGTCACTATTTTCTTTAACTTGTCACCAGCTGTCTTAAAGCTGTGTTTAGAGCACAACCGAACTGTGACAACAGGTAAGGTGGAGAAAAGTTTTCAGTCTCCCATATGGCAAAGTAATCAATACTTGTGGAGAATGGGATATCTTCTAACTCTGGAACTGCTGGATAGAAATAAAAATATCCTGGATGCCTTTGTAAGAAAGAAGGCGGGGGGGGAGGAGAAGAAGAAGAAGAAAAGAAATCTTTTCAAGCATTACACAGTGCCAAAACATGTATTAACATTCTTGCCAGTCTGTCGTTAAAAATATCATTCAGTGTTTTGCTGTCAATGGCAACACATTTATGTTGGTGCATAAAATCATAGAGAGGAATTAAGAAGCTTGGGAATGAACTATCCACATACACAGGTCAGAAAATTTCTGCAATAAGGTATATTAATAGAAAATGAACATCCATTCTGACATGTAACTGTTAACTAAAAAAAAGGAGTTACCTCTTTCAATTGACTTCATTTACAATGTACAAATCAGATTACTTATTTTCTCATGTCCTACGTGACCTCAGTCACAACTCTACTATTGCAGACACTACACAAATACATGGAAGCACAAAGTCCCTGCCCAGAAAAATCCCAGTCTAAGAGGTGAACAGGAAAACAAAAAATGGAGGAAAAATAATACACCATGGGAACAAAAAATGATCTGACTGCTGATGGACACGCTTTGAAGCACCCGTTCTTTTCCTTCCTAACTTTTAAAATAGATCCCATTCTTTCACATATGTTTCCTCAGTCTCATTCTGGCAGCAACTTTGCACCCAAACACTGGCCAGCCTGTGCACACTCTTCTGTGTGCCCCCATGCAAGCCACCCATGACAGACCTGACCAGGCTCCCACAGGGGTCAACAACAAAACACTCATGACTCCAGCCAGGATCAGGCCAGTGAACGCAGCTCCATGCACTAGCAAATGCTGGAAGCCCAACACACATTTACATTTTAAACCACGTTTCTCTTTTGCGTTTTGAAATCACCATCTAAACAAGACAGTGGCTCCAGCCTGGTCGAACACACAGACAAGCCCAGGATATGGCCAACTCTACCGCAACAGCAAAGAACATGAAAACACAGGATGGGAAAGATGGGCTAGAAACTCGCTTTCTTCCACATAGTGCTGGCTAGAAGACACTGAACACATGGGAAGAGCTGAAAATCCAAAAGCTGTATCCCACCATGAAAACCTCTAACCCTTTCTACCCCTCTTCCTACCTCAACCCCTCCTAGTTCAGCATGGAGGAACTGGGAAGGCACACAGCTTGGCAAGGTAAATGATCAACTACTCACTTCGGGATCAGTAAGTCCTACTGCCACTTCCTACTCATATCATGCAAAAGCATGCTGGGATCATGTATCAGTTTGAAATTCACTTCAGCCATTTAGAAAATAGAATTACATTGTTGAATTATTTCTGTTAATTCCATTTCCCAATTCTCATGCACATGAAACCCATGCATTGAAGGTAACAGTTGCAGCTCATTTGTCCCTCTAGCTCTAACTAGGCATACAAATAACATTTAGAAAAAAAATAAATTGGAATTTCTTCCTGCCCAACAAGATGATTCATGACTTTTTAACTGTCTTATCAAGTGGTTTCAGAGTCCCTCTGCCTATGTACTTCTGAAAACTTTCCAGCACATGTGCTCAAATTATTCCTGGACTATACTGCTAGAGTACAATTTAAACCCTGTTTACTTAGTCACCTTTTGCATGGGACTCACCACAGAACCGAAAATTTGAGAATTGTTGAGGATTCTGTGAATAACAGAATGCACCACTGCCTTCAGCTGGAGCAACATCAACCAACACAGTGCACTTTGGAAAACTCCCACATTTGAGGTAAAACCAGACCAGACAACTAGAAGCTGCTGACAGAGTACCAAATTAATCCAGTCCCTGGATATGCACTAAAATCCTCTTTTCAAATTGAACTTTCTGCCACCCTTTGCTTTCTGATCTTTTCAACAGGACTTTGACTCCTAATCTGAAACTTTGGTCTTTAATTTCCTCCACTGTAGAACAGCATGCATATTCTGAAACTGGCCTGGAAGTAGTTTGTGCAAATGTCCATTATGGAACTCTGCAATTATTTTTCCCCTTCCATGGCACTGCTGCTGGGTGTGCAGATGGTACAACAGTACCAGGGCTAATTCAATGCAGGAGCACAAAAGCCACCAATGGGCAAGGCAGAATGGCCCCTGGCAGCTGGCTAGACAGAGCTCACTTGCTTCACTCCTTTGGCAGTGCCTACTGGCTTGTCTTTTATTTTACTGGATAATGAAACGAGCTTATTTGTGAACCAAAACATTTTAGAATTAATTCTGTTTCACCATATTCCTCATCTATAGAAATCCAGGGAGTTAAATTGTCCATTAGTACAGCAGGCTTTGGTTTGAAGAACCTTAGAAATCAGACCAGGAATTTGCTGTTGTTGTCTGCACCCCTTGGGTATGAAATATGTCCCTTATTCAACTTTCTCCCCTCTGTTCCCTACTCAAATACCTTCTATGGCCGAGGTAACTGTGAATAAGCAGTTGTGTTTTCAGCTGGGTCCCAAGGAACTATGCCAGCTCATCCCTGGGGAACCACAAGATCACAGACTTTAAGAAAACAGTGAAGATGCTAATGAACCTGGCTGTGGCCCAGGTGTTTGCCCAAACACTCCTGGAGGGAGGGTGTATCCTCTGAAAAAGTAACAAAAGCTCAAAAGAACTTCAAAATTGTTACTTACAGACAGAAGGAAATAAACCAGCATGGATGCAAGGGATAATTAACTGAGGCTGTAATACAGACATGCCTTTGTAGGGATAGGCTACAAGTATATTGCATGTGATAAAAAAGCTGCCAGACTGTCCTGCCCACACCAGCATTTAATTTCCAATTTTGGACACCTACTCTCTCTTAAGAGAGTCAACCTCTTGGGCCAGCAGTTACTGTGGAGGCAGCAGGGAAGATACACTGTCATCTCAACTTGCTCGGAGTAAGCCCACCTGGAAGGACAGCCACGGCCACCAGGCTGCACTTGGTCCTCCTCCTTCACTGCTACCAAGGCTGAGTTCCAGCGGTGCAACGGTGAAGGGAAATGCTGGTGCAGATGTGGCCCAGGTTTGTACATGCATATGAACTAGCCTATGAATTCAGGACATGCTGCCTCGAATGCTCCAAGCCCTCACAGGAACAGCCCTTAGCCTCAGTACCTCTCACTTCTCTGCAGGGTGAGGGGACAAAGGTCGAGATGTGGTTCCTCTGGCTTCCATTTATTCTCAGAGGGCAGATGGCTGTGAATGCAGACTCAATGCACCTCCAACTAAAGCAGCTGCACTCCTTTCTTTGGAACCATAAATGAGATGGGATGCACCTGCATCCCATGGGATGCACACCCCCTGATGCGACATGCCATGAGCAAGCTGCATTAGAAGCAGTTTCCACTTCCAATACAGACGTATTTAACTTCTAAACAGGTTACAGAGGAAGGATGCTGCCCTATCCTAGCATCCTAGGTTAGGATCTGAGAAACCTGGACAGGGGTGTGTTTCACCGCACCTTTCTAACATTTTCAGCATGTTGCTGTACTGAAGTCATTTCAGACTTTCTTTGTAAATGAAGTTAAACAACATTTCATGACTGCAAAAGTGCACTGCAAGGAATGGTGCACACAAGGACCACCAGGCACTGACATTATTACAGTGATGGAAAACATAGCTCGTAAAATAGAAGGCATTAAGCCAATATCACATCACCCAGAGCAAACCACCAACCCAAACAAACAAACAGCCAGACAAGCAAAGAACAGGCATGACAATGCAAACTCCCTAAAGACCACTAAGACGAAACATACTGGACAGAAAAAAGTCAGGGAAAAAGAAACCCTAGAAAATTTGACATGCTTGGCACTCTGCAGACCCAGCACAGGCAAAGACTATCGCCAAGCTTGTCCAAGGAGGGAGTCTCCAGACACTCGGATGCTCTGTGGCTGTGAGCAACCCTGTGCTACATCTTACTCTCAGCTCTCCCCAACCCAGTCAGAGGAAAATCTGCTGAACCCTCACCACTTGTAGGAATACTCCAATACATTGGTATCAAACAGTGAATACATAAGCATCCCTCCATCTTCATGCTTACACTTCACCAAAGAAGCTGTAATAGTGTCAGAAATAAAACCCAACCCCAAACAAAAACAAACCAGCAGAGACACTTAAGAGGGAAAGACTTGGTGCAGTGGAATTCAAGAGAAGTTAATTAAGCTTTCACCTTGAGCACTTTTAGCCAACTCCAGTAGTTGTAGGCAGGAGCACACGGTATCTTAGGAAAGTGCATTTCAAAAATAGTAAGCAACACACAATATAGGACCAAGTGGAAGTTTTATTTTCCAGGAGATCTTGAGTATTGAAGCTGGGAGCCCATGTTTGCCCCTCTTCCTGGAGAATTAACATCCAAATAGTCCTTTGGAAGGACAAAATTGACATGCAACCTCCAGCATCATCTCCTTGGGAGATGCAGCCCCTCTGATGTCCACAGGAAACTGCTGTGGATGTCCTCCATGGCTCAGCATCTCTTTACTTCTCTCTGCTGCTCCCACAGTAAACATTCATCAGGCTCTCAGCAGAGAATAATTTACAAACTTCTGAGATCACCTATTTTCTGCTCTTGACTACTCCCAGGGTATGTTTGCACCATGGCAGCAAGATACTTCTTTGCCAATGTTAAAGATCAAAAAAGTTGGTAATCAATAACATTTATTTAAAACAAACAAAAAACAGTCACTTACCATTAAAAAAGAAGGAAGGATTCTCCATGAAAGAGATTTGGTTTTCCACACTAGAAACTGCTTTCAATAGGAGGAACAACTGCCATACATAAATTCTTTAAAATCTGAAGAGTGCTTCATCAAGTATTTTGCTTTTTATCTTCCATGAATAGTCTTTTTTCCATCTACAATGAAGCCAGTGGCTTCCTGAACACAGCATAGTCTTATTCCACATACTGTGTCTGGTACACTGTGAAATGAAAAGGCTCAGCTTGCTGCTCTCCTTACAGAAAGAACTGGATAAATATAATTTTATTTGTATCAGTTAAAAAAAGCATAATTCAGGAAGGCAAAAGCTATTTAAATTCAAGTTCTGTTTACTTAAACAATGTATCATTAGCACTGAAAGAAGAGACAACATGTATGATGTTTCAGTTTATCCTTGGTTAGTCAATTCTGAACATCAGAATGCCTTATATCGAGTAATTTTATGATGTGGTTAACAGTATTTTGCTGCCTAGAAGGCGGAAACAGGCTCCTCAAATTAACTGAAAAGCATCTGCTTCAAATACTTAATTTTCTGTTTCATTACATTTTTTAAACCATGACATTTATGTGTCTTGTAATTAGATTTTAATGTATTGCTGCCACAAAAATTACATATACAGAGAAATGTATCAAAACAATGCATTTTTGAAATGGAGTCATTTCATAGAGTATTTTTAAATTATATTTCACAAAAAAATTATATTACCCAGCAAGGTCCTTGAGCTTTCTGAATGCATTCCCTCTTATGTAACAAAAAATAAACCGCAGTCATTCAGCCAACCAGATTACACATACTATTTAAGATTTGCAAAGAAACTCAGTAACTGACAAAGTGTGGTAGTTTGAAGTAACAGCACTGTACCGATGCATCCTCCAGCTGTGTAACAGCTGCTCACATAAAGTTAACAAAGTACCTTGCATATAATGTTTAAAAATGT
The DNA here is from genome assembly GCA_026212715.1 of Elanus axillaris. Lineage (NCBI taxonomy): Eukaryota > Metazoa > Chordata > Aves > Accipitriformes > Accipitridae > Elanus > Elanus axillaris. Next base: position 55,396,474 of record JANZLQ010000079.1, on the reverse strand, counting down.
GTATTATGAACACAGAACTGCAGTTATTCTCAGATAATTTGATGTGAAGTACAAGCCTCTCAGACAGACATTCTTGGAATAAAGAAGAGTGTAAAATCCACTTGATATAGATGCCTAGCATGTTTAAATACAGTATGAAAAGCATCCTAATTTTGGACCCAGCACACAGTAGATCTCTCTTTCCCTCAAAGAAAAAAAAAACTATGCTTTCATAGAGGCTGGAAAGAAGGGATTACGTCCTACCTTTTATCTACTTCCACTTTTCCTGTGGAAAATAATGTGTTATGACCATATGCTGACATTTTTAAAGTTGCATGTGAACAGTACGCAAATGCCATGACATGGTATTCTGTAGTTCCACTGAGCCCTTTAAAAGGGACTAGAACACATCAGAGAAATACCTGAATTCACTGCACTGCAGCTATTTGTCATGTTCCCTCAGTCCTCCCAAGAGATGCTTTTTCTATCCCTGCTTATGAAGATTCAACAGATTTTAGACAAGCTCAGCTAGCCAGAGAACTGCTTAATGAAAACTGTCTCAGGAACTGCACAATCGGAAGTAAGTTTCACTTCTAATTTAAATGCTGATTTGATCATGTTCTCCAGCAAAGTCATGCAAATAAAGCAGGAGCAGTTGGAAAGAATTTCCAGAACTGATGAAGTAACTGGAACCAACTAAGAGAAAAGAAATGCCTTGACTCAAGGGCTTTTTCAAGACGGACAGACTTCTTTGATCTTCCCAGATGCACTGAGAAGTACTCAGATTAGGAACAATACTGTGACAGGCAAGACTGTGAAGCTGCCACACAGACACCAACTCACCAGAGCAACTACATCAACCTCAGATGATCAGTGTAACGCCTGCCAACACATCCCCAGATTTTAGATGGGAGTTGAGAGACAGCCTTGAATCTTTCTCAATCACCTTAGGGTGTTCACATAGCCCCTTCCCATTCCCTGCAGAATCCCTGAAAGCTTTACATACCCTCATTGCCACAAACACACACACTCACCTACACAAAATATAAGAGGCTGTTAAAAACTTACTACAGTCCCAGTTTCTGGGAAACTCACCCCAGGTGCTCCTGCTGCCAACTCTCTGGAAGTCCATGTTTCACCACTAGCCTCAGGTTTGCTAGGACACTGGGGACCCAGGAGAAAGGTACCACCCCCACCTGCTCCACCCATAAGGAAACAAGTTGGTGACTGCCTAAGGGCAACCAAACCACTCTCATCAGGTTGTTAGCAAGTTTGGAGACCCCTCTGGGATCTACCCATCTGGGTTGGTGAGAGGCTGCAGACCACAACCAGCAAGTTTCCAAAGCTCAGGGCCGGTACAGGCTCTCGCTTGCGCAAAGCTTAGGGAAAATGTTCCCAATTGAAATCACATTCTCACATCCATCACTGTACAAGTGACTAATACACTCCAAGCTCTCTGATGAGCCCCTAGTTCATAAAAGATGTATCACTATTAGCCCCCAAATGCACAGCTTTGTACCATGCTCTTATTAACTGGAGTAAATAAAAGGTGGGAAAATGCAATCTTCCCACATAATAACTGAATCCTCCTCTTTACTAACCAACATCTCCCCAATACTATGATGTCCACAGATTTATACAAATTTCACAATCCTACATCTGGCTCTCAGGGTTATAATCAAAATATTAAACAGAACCGGCCTTAGAGTATGATCCTTAAGAGGTATCACTTGTAATATCTTTCTCTCTACCCTAGTAACTGTTCTTGCAGTCTCCATATATCCTTATCTCTTCATACACATCTCCACCTCCTTTATGTTCCATAAGAATTTCGCATGAGATACAGTATCAAATGCCTCATTTTCAACAACTTGGATTAAACCAATTGCACTGTCCTTCTCTAAGTGGTCAGTTGTCTTAGCGTGCAAAGATGCCAGATCAGTGTGACACAGCCACCTATGATAAAACCATGTTGAATTTTATCCATTAGCACCATGTCCTTGATTTTTCTTTACTGTAAAAATTTGTTTTTAAAACCTTGCACAACACAGCAAATATCACATGAGCAGGCCTCACAAATCCCTGCCCCCTCCCCGCCACTGCCTTTAAAGATTTAAAGATGCATCTGATTTTTGTGAGCCTGAGGTTCCCACTCCCAAACTGACATACAATGAAAACTCATGATGGTGCATTAGCCATGTTCCTTTAATACTCCAGGGTACAGATTATTTGTACTCCTCTACTTCCATCCCCATCTCATCACAATAAGCAGATAATTGTTTTGTTTCTTTGTTTCACATTTTACCACCCTTTTGAAAACCATTCATTGTCCACCCACCACCCTCCTAGGCACCAATATTTATGTACCCCTGCTACTATCATTCTCATTGCAAACCACAGCAGAACAAGTCAAAAAAAGACAACAATAGTTTATTAATAATGACTACACTGCCCAAGTTTTAGTCCTCATACTCACAACCCACTGAAGGCACCAAGTAAATTAAGCTTATCTAATGCATGTCCTCACTTCTGTTACTACCTGGTTTTGAATTCCGAGTTCACCTACTTTAAGCAATCACTTCAGGTTTTGAAGAAAAAATTCCATTTGATTACAAACTTCAACTTACTCATTTTTTGACAGAACATACAATTCCCTGCTTTGAGAAAGTGGAGAGAATGATAATTTGGAATCTTATAGGGAAAAAACAGCCATAAATTGTGTGAAACAGAGAGTGAATGTGTCTCTTCACAGGCAGTAACTCTGCTTTTGAACACTCAAATGAGAATACTGAAGGAGAGGAAAATAAATTATTATAAAGGAGAAATAATTTTAAACTTACTTTGGAGAACTCAGCCACAGTACTGAAAACCATCATCCCCACACATGCCTGTATCAGAGAGCAACATTCAACAGCCTCAAGACAACCAGAGAATGGGTTTTGGTTTCATTCACCCTGCTTTTGAATGAGCTGTTACCCAAAAGAAAGAGACTCTCCAGGCAGAAGCCTGGTGGTGTAGAACTTACATAAAGAGGTACTTCACTGCAGCTCAACTCCATTTTCACAGCATCTAGAAACAAAATAAACCAGTGGCATTATTACATGCCCATCAGGAGGCATTGATATCGTTATATGTCATTCATGTCTGCGAACTAAGCTGACATCTTCCAGAATTAGGGAAAAAAAGGGTTATTAAGCTTATCAGCTATCCAGTTGCCCCAGATTTCCCCAGGAGGAGGAAACGCTGGTGTAACGATGCCCATGTAAGGCTGGAGAAGGGGTGGCTGGTCCTCATTAACATGCTACGTGCTTTTCACACAACAGACACAGTAAACAAAACAGGTCAGCCTGAGCCCAGCCACTAAGACATTTGTAGTTGTAGCAAGTGAAGTATTGGGAATTGTGGCACTTCTTATCTTTAGGGGCAAAAAACAGAATTTGACCTCAAGATGTAGTTGTAGCAACTTTTACTCCACACCAATATCCCAAGTGTCTGGTGCTGGTTTTTTTTTAGCAACTTCACAGAAGATATCCCCAAGGCAGGTCGCCTTAGATACCCTAAACAGCAAGCTACTGATACAAGTCATCACTGGAATTACTATAATTACAGTCATCATAGCAACTCTGATTTATCAATTATTATATTTCAAACTCACTACATCCTCAAAATTCATACTGTGAAAATATTTCTGTCAAATAATAAAAGTATACCAGAAGCAACTCCACATCTTTATAACAATAAAGTAGGCTCAACAACTACACACAAGTCTTCTGCTTGCTGAAACAGGCTATGAAAAAAGAGAGTCTGTCTTAAGAGCAGGCTGCCTCAGCTCAGATGTGGCCTTGTTTTTACAGCTGAACAGTTTCCAAGAACAACACAGTTGTGCAGCCCACTGCTTGTTAATGCATAGGTACAGCCTGCTATGAGTCAGACAGGATTTGAGAAGTTCCCTGCCTTTAAACTGCAGAAATTAAATGCACAGCTTCAATCAAAACCAAAAATGACCCACCCACCCACCATCCCAGCACACACTCCTTTTAACCACGAGTTTGTTAATACTCATCTCCTGGTGCCTGTCAATTCACCCCCATTCACAACTACCTCTATTCTTGTGGTTTGACTTCAGTATAACTTTAAAACAAAAGATAAAAACCTTTAAAAAAATCTCTGGTCACAAATGTTCAGCCAAAAAAAAACAAAAAACCAAACCTCAAAACCTTTCATATTGTAAGAAAACGGTATCAAGGCAAACACTAATCCAGCCAGCCTAGTCAGCAGCAACACTCAGATAGAGGGGGTTCTTATTTTCTGTGGAGGGAGGAGGTATCCTGCAGCTGACTCCAAGGCATCTCGCTTTGACAGACAGAGACAAAGCTCTGCAGTTTCCAGCAGCAGCATCCCAAACCCAAACTTAAGAGCAGCAGCATGGGAAGCGCAGTGTTGTTTGTACAGAAGAAAACAGGGTTACAAGAGACATTAAGAAACCAAAACGTTAATTCCGCAAGGAGTATTTTAAGGTGGAGCTTTTCACAAGTGTCACCTTACAGAACAGATGAAGCACATTAACTTCTATCCCAGACCTGTCACCAACTCACAATTACTGCCACACACAGGTTACATATATACAGGGCACCTTGTCACAGTTGGCTGAAATGAGAGACATGCCAGCCAGCTGGTTTACACCATTGCTCTATTTTGCTGTATAAAACCCCTTCACCTGCAGTGGTTTTCCCTCTTTAAAGAAAAACATCCAAACTAAATTCCACCATCTCCTCTGCAAGAAAATGAGCACATTCAAATCATTATGCCATGCTAACAGAGTAAGACCTACTCCTGATTACTTCTTTCACGTGACTATCTAGACAGAGCCTCAAGAGACATATCTCAACATCTTCCTCCTTGGCAAGAATGAGAAAGGCAGGTATCCAGTCTAGTCTACCTATTCTACTGCAAGTGTGCACAAGAAGGCATAATTTAGCCCTTCCTTTGGGGGATTATCACTGCACCACCTATACAACAACCTTCTTTGGTATTGGATAATACAATTTATTGGAGAAAGGATGCCATCCGGACTTCATCTCCCTTCACCTTTTGCCTGTGTCACACTGCGGATCCCCTGGGAGCTTGTGCATTTGGACATACTAAGTACCCAGCTCAAAATGGATCCTGAGTGGATAAAAAAACCTGAAGATTTAGCTCATCTGAAGCAATCGATGTTTTCCATACAGCACTGATTAGACCCCTGTTGAAATACCATCGGTACATTCGACATACACTCCCTTGACAAACCAGCTTATATTGGTGTTTCCTGGATACAAAGCTGTGCCTAATGGTACTCTTTTTGCTTCCTGCAGAGGAACCAGTAAGTGTCAACCCACAGCAGTAAGTGACCCCTTCTGCCTTTCTCACATTCTCAAGAGTGCTGCTTGTTTAGAAGAAAGGTTGACGTGAATGGCTCACGTCTTTCCTCCATCTGGGGCTTCCAGTAAGTCGGCTTAGCTGCTGGAAGTGGCTGGGAGGGGCAGGAAGAATTCTGAAGAGGATGCACGTAGGGAGGAAACACTCAGCTCTGGCTACGGGGCAGCTCTTGTGCAACCTCCGTTTCAGAGCGAGGGGATGAAGGAGACACTATCACATACATGCACCCCACCGCTCGCCTCCTCTGTGCAGCAGACGGCTGCTCAGCTCCACCAAAAGCCGGGTCCCCAGCGCCCAAGAGACGCCATGCAGGCAACCGCTCCGGGGTGCTGAGGAGCAGTCCTACTCTGCGCAGCAAGGGGACGGTCAAGCTGCCCGACATCATGAATACCCATCATTTCACAGAGCAACATCTGATCTCTTCCCCCAACATCTGCACCTCTGACACAGGAACCAGTAGGACAGGCATCTATCTAACAGACAAACAGGTCCAGTTTCAGGCACTGCCCACAAATATTGAGCTCACACCAGCGTCAGCAGTGGCAGGATTCATCTATATACAGAAAAAAAACCCTTCTCAGCATCCAGTTTAGCAGTAAATTTAATGGAAGCATTTCGTGTGATGTGCTGCAGACTGGAGAAACTCGCAGTGTATGTTTCAGTTAAGTAGAGGTAAACGTACAAAAAAGAACAAAAAAATCTTGAAAACAATTTTACTTAACCTTTTTTCATCTACAATCTCCCCTTAAATCCAGTGTCAAATGCTATTGCCGGACTCCTGACCAGCTCAAGTTACTGAGAGGAACATCAACAAGTATTCTGGGTTTCATCAAAGATGCAAGACATTTCAATAATTCCTCCAACACTTTTCCTCACCCAATATTTTATTTATTGGTTGCCAATTATAGGACTCTTATATATCCAAGTTTTTTCAACGTTACAAATTTTAGCATTTTATAGCATGGTTTCCCCAGTTATCAAGACATGTTGTTAGAAGGACCACAATAAGGATATAAACCGATGGAAAATAAAAACCATCAGGTATTGACTCAACTACATTTCAATGGAAAAGAGGTCAGTTATCAAAATTTTTCACTCTGTACGTGCCGAAGAAGTTAGATAAGGCAAAGCATTATCTAAATCTCAGCAGAAAGGCATTTCTACTGGTTGACAAGGTGACCTTTCAGCCAACACTGTGACTACTATTTGTCTGTCCTAGCACCTACTGTGTATCATCAGCATTTTCCTAAACACAAAAGGACACTTCCTGATCCTACAGCAACCTGGCTTACAACTCACATCTTGATTTTCTCCTCTTCCCTGTAAATAAAGCATGTAACTGTGGGAGAAAGACACAGAGAAGGTGAAGACAGGACTCTGGCTTTGACGCTGCCCTGTGATCCAGCAGCCACTCATACGGACTTCACTTAACTCAGAGCTACACTACACTGCTGCCATAACCAGCTCCATGCTTGCTAAGCAGCACCAGACCACAGTCTGTGCAAGCCTTGCAAATGGCTGCAAAGTATTAGCAGTGGTATAAAATATATATTTCATGCTTCTCTTCCACGTATCACTTCAAAGATGACAAAACATGAGGTCTTTGGACCCTGCCCCCTATACCCTCCTTTCAGACCATAATCCCACACCTCTGTGCCACATATCACTACTGCCGTTCCATGAATTGTAAAGCAACTGACTGAATGTCAAAATTGTCAGACTATGTAAATAAACCCCTAATGATGCTTTGCAGGTGCCCTGGAATTAAATTCTTCCTTTTTAAATACTATTTCTTTTTGGTGATGGTCACACTGAAACTCATGTCTATAAAACACTGAGAATTACAGTCGTATTACCACCATCAAGAAAAGCACATTCAATCTTTGTTTCTGACCAACTGGAGCAACAGGAAAGCAAGGATGCCTCTCACCCAGAGGCCACTGGAAGGTAGGCAGGAATCCCCAGAGCATCATTTGTGATGCTTTAAAACCTAACTTCTTTGTCTGAGCAAAATGTCTTGTGCACTGTGAAAGTCTAGCAGCATCTGCATATTAAGAGGTCTTCTGCCGAGCTCTCTTCCACCAGGTGACTGTATTACACATCATTATCACCATTTTATTATTTTTTATCATGCCATAGTCCATAGGAGGTAGGTGCTACATCAGCCCACAGGACAGCCTCCAAGACAAATATGAACTATTGTACACACTGTGTTTATACTTCTCAGATCTTAATACTCTTCAAAAACAGTGAGATTCCAGTGTGGTGCTCATAGACCAGCCAGTTTCCATTAATAATGTTCATGCCACTGCTTTCTCTCAACAAGCACAGCAATTGAACCAAACCATATTTTTTGAATTTACGGATTCCATCTGAGTTAAGTTACATATGTATGCGTAAAGGCTTGCTCACAGCTTCTCAAGCACCAGGAACCATGCTGAATAGCAATCAGGTCTAATATGGTACAGAACGTTCTTTTACATGCAGATCCTTGCTGTGGACCTGATTCAAAAACCTTGGAAGAAATAATGAAAGGAGAGAAGTAGCAAGCTGAAAATACACACGTAATAAATACTACATTCCCAAAGTCAGAGTTTTACACCTTTACAACCAAGGTTTTTGACATGATCTTTCATTTTTACATTTGCCTCTCCTGAACATCTAGAGCATGGGGGATAGGGAAGAGACACAGCAAAGCCCTCAGCTAGCAGCTTCGCAAGCACATTGCTTTACCGCCTTCTAACAATATTCAAACTGAGAGGTAAAATAAACCCTTGCCTATTAAATTTATAATGAAGCGGCTTGCACTAGTGTCAGTTACTTCACTACACATCAGTTGCTCTTGAAGCAAGTGAACAGAAGCAATGCAGCTAAATGCCTTCTAAAATAGCTCTCTTTTCAACAATTTGAGACAAAAGAGAAACTTAAATCTTCTTCCAAAAAACATCACCCCATTCATGGCTATCATTTCTCTTTAATTTGTTGAAGCCACAGCCATTTTGTGCTCCTTAGCAGGGAAAATATTTAAAGAGTCTCCAAAAAAGGGTCACATTTTTTAACCTTTAAAAAATAGATTTGGGTTTTAAAACACAAAAACAACTCTAGAAATATGCCTTTTAGACGGAAGCCTGCTCCAGAGGTTGGCAAAATACATTCTTTATGCATTCCTGTATTAACATTCTTAATGTAGCATTTTCCTTTCAACTAAAAATAAAGGGGCTCTAGATTTTAGAAACCTTAGAAATGTGCAATATGAGTTATACATTACTGAAGAACAAAAATAAAAGCAGACGTACATGTAAGGTCACTAAAGCAAAATAAAATCAGTTTGATACCATTGCCAGACAGCTGTCTCACCTCCCTTACTCCTTATAATGTTCATTTTGACAGAGATAGCAGCTTTCTGATGAAGAATTTTTTTAATGGGTTTTAGAATTTACTACTCCTTCGTTTAGGCACTATGAAGCCATGAGATCAGAGCAAAAGCAAGCTCTTTAAAGAGTTCATGCAGCACAATTGCACAGTTTACTGACAAGGTAGCAAAGAAGCGGACTGGAAACATTTGGTTCTACAAATGCATTCAAATGCATGCTCCAGTGCTACCTGTAACACTTCATCATTACTCAGGCTTAGCCATCCACCAAACTGCTATAACTAAGGAACAAAGTTAGGGGGATATACTGTGTGTTTAAAGACACTTCTGTAATTTGCATTCCACCTTCACGAACAGCTAGAACAGCACAACAAACTCTACAACCAATAAGAGCAAGAAACAAATTTTCAATACCAAAAGTCATTATATCTAATTCTGATATTAACAGATGCAGCTTCCATTGAGAAGGGCAGCTATCCCACCTCACAGCCCTCTTCTAATTATTCAATGTAGTCTAGCGGTACCCGCTTGTCTTAGTGATGCTGAGCCAGAAAAACATAACTCACACAGCTCAATTAGTCCGTAGGAAAACCTGTAAAGTTTTGAAAAATCTGTAATTTTTTTAAGAATTTCAGCAGACATTGAGGAAAATTCCAAAATTATTCAGGAGACAGGGGATGAGAAGATGATAGAGATGTGGTAATATCCAAGCTAATACAGAAAAGAAAAAAAGGAGTGCTCCGGTCAAAAACTGTGAAAACTCCTGGTGCAAACAAAGGCTTCTGTAGCTTCAGTACTTGGGCACAAATATGCATGGCGACACAAATTCTGCTTGCTGTTCTTGGCAGCACCTTGGAACCTAAAGGACTTATTTGTAGAAGGCACACAGAATGTATGCTCCTGCCCTGAGATTACCGTATCCCCCATCTATAAATGGGAAATTGAGATATGCAGGTGCCGAATGACTGATGTGTGGCCATGCAGAGAGCTGGGTTTTGGCTGGCAAAGCCAAAAACTGTAACTGGATCTTCTGAGTCACTGTATTAGTCATAGGCTATCCTTCCTATATCCTGGTGCAAATTCTCGTTCAAGGTGTTATTCAGATCAAAACAATGTTGGGCCATTTCATACACCATATCCTTCTGAAACGGCCCCACAACTGAACTATTCTCAGGGGAGACAACGGGAACTTCTGAGTAACAGCAGCAGCTTCAGATGGAGAAAAAGAATACTCCTCCCTGGTATTACGTAACAAAACGTTGGCAAAAATGTCTAATTTACAAGTCAACTGAGAAGGCCAGATGAGTTTACTGTTAGATTATTATTAAGATACATCTACACGATCACCTCCTTTGTTGCACTCAATAGTCAAACACCACTTTGGAAAAAGGAAAGCACTTAAGTACTTAAATCTTTTCACCAGATTTTGTCCTGCCAATTTTTCAGGCCAAAGTCATAGAACAGTTCATTTTTTACCTACATGGAAAAATCCCTCTTACTCAAATGCGTCCTCAAATCCTGTTCCCATCAAGTGCAGTAGAGAGCAAATTGTCTCTACACAGGAAAAAACTTCTGTTGTCTGTTAGGCTTTCCATCGCATTCACATGGCTCATAGTGTCTTATGTGAAGAACTACCTCCATTTTACGTACAGGAGAAAATACAGAGGCAGGAGTAAGCGCATAGAACCGAAGAAGCATTTTAGAGCCTTTTTTCTGTGTAAGAATCACCGTGCAGGTCGAAATCAGGCGCAACTCTAAGCTGCACACACCAGTGCCCCAACAAAACGCTACCACGAACTGGTTCGAAAGTAGTTTCTCAGAATTTGACCATTGGAAAAGTTTTCATTTCCTTTAAATTTTTCGGTTGTGAAAGAAGTTTAAGTTAAAAGCTTCTTTTGCTCTGGCTGAGACATGCAAGCACTTTCATGATTAAAACCATGTACCTTGTCCACTTAGGGCCAAGAACGGAAAAAAACACGAGCGGCTCTTAGGGCAAAACAATGAACAGACGGGGGGGGGGGGGAATAGAAGATTAGATTGATAGATAGATAGACAGATAGGTAGATAGAGAGATTTAAGGAAAAAAAATGCCCCCTCTCCCCACTCCCGGGACCCCGGAAGGTAACTGACAGCCCACGGGAGACGTCTCCCGCGGCCAGGAGCGGAGCCCGCCCGGCCGCACCGCGCACGCCGCCGCGGGGACCGCGACTCAGCCGGCAGAACCGCCGCCAACGCCGCCCCCAGCCCAGCCCAGCCCAGCCCAGCCCAG
>JANZLQ010000079.1:55365663-55384832 GCA_026212715.1 Elanus axillaris | reverse complement strand
ACCTCCCCCCCCCCGGCCCCGCCGCCCGGGACCGTCCCGGGGGTGGTGGGACCCGGACACGGACCCGGACACACACACACCGCGCCCGCCCCGTCGGGCCGCGGCCCGGCAGCCCGCAGCAGCCCGCGGGGGCTGCCTGATGGCGCCGCTGCCCAGTGGCTCGATGCCGACGGGCCACGCCGTGGTGTTGCCTTTTCAGCTGCTACTCGTACGCGATACGCGAGCTGTTCTTAAAATCATCTTATAACGTTGACTCCCTAAGCCTCTTCTGACAACCCGTTTCACTAGGAAGGACGGCGCTGCAGATGCAGGGTTGAGTACCGGGCTGGGGGCAGGGACACTTACCAAGCTTCCTCTCGTTGCACTGGAACTTAATTCATGTCCTGTTTGCTGGAGATGAACAGCATACTCTACCTGTGACAGCAGCATTTTAGCACAATGCTGGGGGCGGGGGGTGAAAAAAGTTTACCCATGTGCTGTAAGCAAGGCACAAAAGAATTAGTGTGTTACTGTGAATCAGTGGCTGGAACACTATGAAGGTGTGTATTTCCTTAGTATCCCAAATATCTGGGAAGCAGAGGAGAATAGAATCAGAGGAAGAGAAAACATAAGAGCTGGATCTGTTCAGTCCAGAATTAGAGCTTCAGCAGGGTCTAAGTATGAGCTCATTGAGCAATGCTACCAGCTTAAAACTGACTAAGCAATAAGTAAAAAATGCTGTCCAAGTCCTCCGAGAGTATCATCTGAGATGAAAGCATGCTCTGTTGCCACGCGAACTCTTTTCCCATACCCATAAGGATACTTGCAGGTCCAGCCTTTTAAACTGAAACCCACGTACAATGAGAACAGCAAACACATTAACTTTAGTAATCTGTGATGATAGTTTAAAAAAATAGTATATAGGAAACAGCAGTGCAATTCAGACTGACGTTTTCCTTAGATGATATTCGAAGGCCTACATGTTGCATATTCATCTCATAGAAAAGCTGTAATCGAGCTGGCAAATACACTGAAAGCTCCTAGTTAAAAGCACAAGATCACATCCTGACTCACATCTCATAACCAAAATTCAATCTTCTCAGTTATTGTCTTCTTACCAGATGTCCTTAACACAAACTCCTCTAGTTCACTTACCTTCCCCCATCTAAACGCATGATAGTTGCACCAGCACTTTTAAAAGGGAAGTCTTATTAGACTGCTGCAAGAGAGCACAGGTCAAGAAGGTACCGCCTTGAAGGAGAGAAAAGCTGGTAAAACCCTATCACCACCCCTTGTGTTTCAGCAAGAGTTTCATGGCTTTACATGGTGTGTGCCTGTCTCTAAAATTTGAAACTTTTCATTGGTTTGCTTTGGGCGGTTTATCAAACGGACAAACATCTGCGCAGAGTACAAGGAAGCAGGGACTTTCTGTGCTGTGCTTGTCAGAACAAGCCCACAACTCTGAGATTGCAAAGGTAATACACCTTTCTGTATTGTGTGCAACTGGACTTTGGAAAGTTAAATTTGCAAGGAGGAAAAATACAAGATATAGGTTGATGGGGTGCAGCCAGGTTACCGGTGGCTTGCAACAATCTTACAGCACTTTTCCTCTACATCCAACCCCTTTTACTGGAAGCACACATAACGATTGCTTTACTTCAGTTGCTCTATTCACTTACCACTCAATATAGCAAGCTATCCAACTGCATATTATCCAAAAAAAAAAAAAAAGACAAGCCTAAGTGCATCTGCAGGAGCTGTAGACCTTTGGGATTTAAATTCCAGATTTTCCTAACTGAAAGAGTTATAAAAATAACTAGTTAAATGTTGTAACTTAATTTATATAGTTTCCAACACTATGTAGTATGACCCTAAGATGCTGATTTAGACCTCAATTCCAGAGGAAACCACCGTCTGCATTTCTATCATGCAAACAAGGATTTAGGTAAGCTTTTTGTATGTGTTGGTACTATGCATGCAATATGACAAGTGAGTTTTGCTAGACCACATTCAAATATCAAAAGGGAAAAAAAACTCACATACACTTCAGAGTCAGTCTCCAGATCACATAGGACATCCTGGCATCAAAGTAATGACTGTTGCCCAGGACTTACATGTCACTGACTAATGTTTACTCAATTTTTCATGATGCACAGGATGGTTTCTGCTCAAATACATCAGTTATTAAGAACAGGTTAAAGTAAAGAATCTGTGATCTGCCAACTCCTACCTTAGTTAATAAGAATTGAAATGTTTAGATGAATGCTTAGCTTTTGAAAACATGCAAAAAGTAATGTTACAGAATGGAAAGCATCATAGGCAAAGAGGCAGTGAGGTGGTTTCTTGATCTTACTAAAATGACTACTACTTACTTAGTACTTACTTATTACTACTCCTCCTACTCCTCTTCTTCTCACGCCCTCTGCCCCCCAAGTGACACAGCTTGGAGAAACTTCTCCAAATGAACTTCTGAAATTACGGTCTTAATAAATTCTTACTAAAATAAGAAAAATGCTGAAATAATCCTTGCCTGAAGACCAAAGGTGGTGTTAGTCATCATGGTACAGTAACGTCCAGAAAGCAAACTCTCACTGAAGACATTAAAAAAAAACCAAAGACAAGCCACTTTAAGTCATCTTCTATCAGAATATGTCATTGGAGCTACAAATAGCTATGTAGATAAGCATTAAAAACACAACTTATGCTCAAATCTTTTTACAACAGAGTGTCTTGACATTTCCTATATGCCTTTTCCTTCATTTTAAAGGGGATTGTAAATGGAGAAATATTGAAAACTACATATGGGCAGGTTTTTTTATTTCTTTGGTTTTGTGTGTTTTTCAAGTGTCAAATGTGTGTGATCTTCACTGAAAATTTGCTCTATAGCTACAAAATATGTCATTTCAATCATAAACTGCAGTATCCTATAAAATTTGATGTTTTTCCTTAAAACCTCTGACATCTTTGTTTTGCAGTATTTCAGTAGCGTAGATTACAGGTTCCAACCATGGAATGTCAGCACAAGGTAGACTGCGGTTATCCAGTCACTGAAAATGTTTTAGCTCAGTGTTGCAACTGTAACCTTTGCACAAACTCTGAGCTCAACTAGGTACACAAATCAAAATCAAGTATCTGGCAAAATTTTCTTCTGCTGCACAAGCATTGTTAAGAGTCATTACAAACCCTTTTTTTTGCTTTTAAATGCAGGGACGTGAAAGTGTGAAGACTAACAATGGCTTTTTACAGGCAATAGCAATGCCAAATTCACCACCCAGACAGACTTCCACAATATAATAAGGTTGCTTTGTCTGGGCAGGGTCAGAGAAAAAATTTTCGAATCTATGAAGGGGTATGTTTTACTTCTTTGTTTGCTTGTTATTTTTTTTAAGTAAGGGATGCCTCCAGCCTGCTTTAATGTGCTCAGAATTTTTCCTAACACGGCCCACTCATACTTAGTCAACTCATGAGAATTCAAACCCAAAGCAAAAATCTTTGGCACAAGGCTAAATGAGCAGAAAGCACCAAGAAACTTATTCTGCATCCAAACTTCAGATTTTAGGTATGTAATGTTTCCATTTACCTTTGCAAGCACAGTAACTGATTTATGTAGTTTCCACTCCAGAACTCCATCAGTGATTAAATAAAAGTGACAACTCTATAAGCAGGAACCTATTTCACTTGAGGAAGGCTGGAGTAAGCCCATACCTTGAGACAGTAATAGAATTGAAACACATCTCTTGTGACGGCACATGCACTAAGTGATGGGAGAACTCAGTCTAGTACACAGCAAGAATATTTCCATCTTCTTTTATACCCTTCTATTTCCCAGCACCTCCTGCCACAACAATCAATCAATCAATCAGGAATTGCTTCCTTTATTAGTCACTTCAGTATTACACTTCTACAGCATTGCTCATTCTCTTCACATTTTACTGTTTTCTCTGTCAAATTCTTTGTGTTTTGTATAGCACCCTTTTAGCAACTGCCATTTATCAGTGCATCTTCACAAATATTATCACTCAGCCCCTTCCACTAAAGGGTAGTGATGCAAACTGCCAAAACTACTCAGGAACATTAATATTTTCCATGACAAAAAAATTGAGCACAAATTTTGCATTCAAATATCTTATTTTATCTTACTCAGCAAGAGAAGTTTATTTAAAATATATATGTTTATTATAGCAAATAAACTTCAAAAAACCTAACCCAAGCTGCCTTACTTCATATGCTGTTGGCACCCTGATGGGAGCAGCAACAAAGATGACCCAGTTCAAAGGCGAAAAACACTGAACAGAAGAAGATGCCTGCTAACATACTGACCAAGAAAGTGCCTGCCAGCCTGGGAACTGGAGCATCCTTGAGGCACACATCTCTGAAGTGCAGCTGGGCACCAAGAAACTGGAGACATCCAGTGATAGTCTCAATATGCACAAAACCAAAGAAATGTAACAGCATCTTATCATCTCCAAAGGTGAAAAATAGTCTGGAAAAAACAGGACAGAATCCTGCGAAAGTAGGAGTTATAAATGCAGTTGGCTCTTCTAACTGAAAGACCAGGAAAACAAACTGAAAAAATAAAAATTGGTCCAAGAAAACAGAAAATAGCATTATCTATTGGCTGTCCCATGTGGTGGTGTCCTATGCCCCCTTACAGCTCTGCAATACAAAAATTACTTGCTTTTTACCAAAAATGAAGCCTCTCTCCATGAGAACTTCCCATACACATGCTCTTTTCTATTGGATCTAGACAGATCAGACCCTCACTGGGGATGCCTGACTGCCTCCAAACTCCATGATGCAGATCATCTTTGAAGCAAGATATTGTTTGTTGTCGATCAGTCCCACTTTTGGGATCTGTTTCATTGGCCCCAACCCTGTGATCAGTTTATATGTGTGCTTGTAGGTAATTAATCTTAAGTGTATGTGCTGCTCTACTAGTGGTAATTTTGTAATAGCCTGTAATGCTGCAATATATACTTGCTTTGTTATTGACTGCTATTACTGTTGATTGCTGTGACTGTTGTGATGTTTATTTGCTTTCCTGGTAGTAATTTTGTAGGAACTTGTAATAAGTATCTACTTACTTTACTAACCACAAGTACACTGGCTTTATTACTGGCGGTTTGTAGTAATCTGTAAAACAGTGAAGAAATTTAGCCTCCACATGTTTGGGTATTAAGGAATCCTGCAAACCCAGCATTGCTATCTCTATGCATCTGCAGGACACATAACCTCTTCAGGTCATGACACACACCTAAGTTTGGGCTCCAGGTAAATGCCCCTTTCCATATGATCACTGAAAAGTTTCCTTTGCAATGAGTCATGTCTTCACTCACCTGGAAACTAGTCTTTAAATTGTGCTAGACAGTGAGCTTACACGATCTATAAAAAAGCCACTTTGGAGATGCTACCTGTGACTTCATCACTGAAGTTCTGAATGGGTTATCAAACACCAGGTGCAGCTGATAATGCTAAATAAGAGAGCAAACACACTCCATTCCCCATCCTGCTTGTCTTTCTGTATGCAGGTGTCAAAACTTACTACATTAAAATGACACATTTCTGGTATTTTATAAATGGTGAAACAAACATGGCGTTGTGAAATGGCTTTTCAAGTGGTCACTCAATAGCCCCACATTACTTGAGAGCAAGCAAATGCACTTTATGACATTGTACAAGTTGCAGACGATGATGGCAAACAATGAGGAAGTGTTGTATTTAGGCAGGAGAAAAGTACATTCCATTATTTTAATTTACATGGGAGACTGTAGTATATTTTGTAAACATCTAAGAATAATTGTGTCTATTAAATAAAACTGCTTCAGTTTCAGAAGCCTTTCATTACCAAACACCAAGTCTCTAAATGGAACCACTTCAACTACAAGAGGTGCAACAAAAGTACAACAAAAAGAACAGGTCTAAGATGTAATAAGGGACAAAACAATTTTTAGTCAGAAGAATTTAGTCAGAGAAAGGCAGCAATAGTAGCTGAAACCCAACGCCTGACCAATCCACATCTCCAAGAGCCAGAGATAATCATTGTCTATTTTCAGTTCATCTGATAGTGAAAGATATGCAGGAAAACATAGAGGTGTGTGTAACAGTTTCTTGTAAGAGCAGCTTTAATATCTTTTTGTAAATTCAGCTGGTGATGCAACAAACTTACCAGATCCTAAATTCCCTTTCAGCTGGGGAAACAGCATCAAAATTCACAAAACAGTTGAGGTTTGTGAGCTCATCTAGTAGCTATCCTTCCCCTCCACTCCCACACATTCAAATCCCTGAGCAGAAAGGCAAAGATGGGATTGACAATTTAATACCCCCGTGGTTATGTTAGCACTCCACTTTCTTCTGCCAAAAGCCATGTGGAACTACTGCCTCTCACTCACACTGGAGGGAGCATCCTCTTTTTCTCAATGTGTATTAATGACACAAACCCAAGAATTACTCATGCAGAGAGGAACTAAATCAGCTGGGTGCAACTGCTGATGAGACTGCGTTTTGCCTTCCAAAGAACAGAAGGTATCAGAACAACTTCCCAGAGAGAGCATGCAAGGAAGTGAGTTCTCCAGAACTCCATTCCAGACCACGTTCTGGTCCAACTTGTTAAATCTGAGGGAGTCATCTTCAGAGCCATGGTCTGATCGCATGTTTTTTGTCTTTTTTTGTCTTTGTCTTTTGTAATCTTTAACAAGGTAATGGGGGTAACATCAGTTTTCTGAATCCAAATATGAAGTACACATACACACAATACATGGTTGCCCTCAAACTGCAGATTTTTTTCATAGGATCATAGAATATCTCAAGTTGGAAGGGACCCATAAGGATCATCACATCCAAGCCCCTGCTCCTCACAGGACTAACTAACATTAAACCACATGACTAGGAGCATCATCCAGACGCTCCTTGAACTCTGACAGGGTCGGTGCTGTGACCATTTCCCTGGGGAGCCTGTTCCAGTGACCAACCATCTGCTCAGTGAAGAACCTTTTCCTAATATCCAGTCTGAACTTCCCCTCATGCAGCTTCATTCCATCTTCTCATGTCCTATCGCTGGTCACCAGAGAGAGGAGACCAGCACCTTCTCCTCTGCTGCCCCCCGTGAGGAAGCTGTAGGCTGTGATGGAGTCACCCCTCAGCCTTCTCTTCTACAGGCTGAGCAAACCAAGTGACCTCAGTTGCTCCTCCCAAGTCTTGCACTCAAGACCTTTCACCACCTTGGTCGCCCTCTTCTAGACACGGTCTAACACTCTGCTGTCCTTCTTACACTGAGGCACCCAAAACTGCCCACAGTACTTGAGGTGGGGCAGCACCAGCACAGTGTCGCATGGGACAGTTGCCTCCCTCGACCAGCTAGCTGTGCTGTGCTCAATGCACCCCAGGACACAGTTGGTCCTTCTGGCTGCCAGGGCACACTGGTGACTCATGTCCAATGTCCCCACTGCCATCAACCCAAACCCCCAGACCTCTTTCTGTGGGGCTCCTCTCCAGCCTCTCGTCCCCCCATTAGTAAGAATAACCAGACTTACCCCATCCCAGGTGGAGAATCTGGCACTTTCTCTTGTTAAATTTCATATGGTTCATGATTGCCCAGCTCTCTAGTGTATCCACATCTCTCTGTAAGGCCTCTCTGCCCTCAAGGGAGTCCACAGCTCCTCCTCATTTAGTATCATCAGCAAATGTACTTAATGTACATTCAATTCCTGTGTCCAGATCATTTATAAAAACATTGAAGAGAACTAGCCCTAAAACTGAGCCCTGGGGAACCCCACTGGCCTGAGGTAACCTCAGTTACTATAACTCTTTGAGCCTGACCCATCAGCCAGGTGCTCACCCAGTGTATTATGGACTTGTCTAGCTGTGTGCTGGACAGTTTATGCAGAAGGATACTGTGAGAGACTGTATCTAAAGCTTCGCTAAAATCCCAAAATACCACAGCTACTGGCTTCCCTTTGTCAACTAGACGGATGACCTTGTCATAAAAGGAAATTGAGTTGGTTAAGCTAAACTTTCCCCTTGTGAACCTGTGCTAGCTATGACCAATGACTGTGTTGTATCACAAGTGTTTCTCAGTAACTCCCAGGAAAACCTTCTCCATAATTTTACCTGGCACTGAAGCGAGACTGACTGGCCTGTAATTACCCAGGTCTTCCTTCTTTCCCTTCTTGAAAACTGGGACATTTGCCAGTTTCCAGTCAACTGGGATGTCTCCAGACTCCCAAGATGACTGAAAAATAATGGAGAGAGGTCTTGTGATGACATCCGCCAGTTCTTTCAGTACCCTGGGATGAATCTCATCGGACTCCATGGATTTATATGCATCCAGCTGGAGAAGCAAGCCTCAAAGAAGCTTGGGGTCAGCTGGAGTTTAGTAACCCTCTAGTCACAGTCTTCCAACACAGGGCTCCAGGGATCCTAGTGCCTGTCATCGGTGCTGAGGACAGAGGTGAAGGCATTAAACATCTCCGCTTTGTCTATATCCCTATTGTGAGGTGACCAATCTCATCAAGCAGTGGACCTATGTTATCTCCGACTCTCCTTTTTATAAGCTTGTTTCAGTTTCTCATTTTTTAAACACTCTACATAGCTCAATCATAAAGTTAGACCATAAATACTTCAGCATTTTCTATTTTCTCATCATTAGTTACTCAGCTTTGAACAATTTGAGTATTACAATTTAGTCATTTCTAGCAGCATGGTCTTCAAAGCGTATCTGTTGAAATACAAAGGTATTTACCCCAAGAAGTTAGAACATCTAAGAGATCTAGCATTAAAAGTTTCACTCATTAGCAGAATTAGTCCAGGGAAAAGACATCAGTGCCTTTCCTGAGAAATGTTCAGTTGAAGGCTTGATAAAATCAATCAAGTGACCAACCAGCTCATCTCTCCTTCCTTCCCATGTAATTCAGGTGGCTGGACACAGGAAAGAGAAGTGCTGAATTTACTATTCTTTTTGAAATCCAGTCTATTTCTGGTTGCATTTGATTAGAGAAGCCTCTTTTCTGGAAACCCTCCATGCTAACTGTGCTCCTGGTGCATAATAATATTCAGGGGTGGGAAGGTGTTCCCTCTTTCCAGTAAACAGCTGCAAAAATGCTTCCTATAGAGAGGATGCCAAAAAAGTAACAGAGATGCTTTTTTGTCTGTAACTTCTTGCTCTGGGAAAATGTAATTTATTAACTACATTTCAAAGACAAATCAACTTGGTAATTCCCAAATGATCCAGAAGTCAAGGAAGATGCTGTGTGCAATAAATCCCCACTTTTCTATAGAAGCAGAAAATACAGAATAAAGTATAAAGAGTATCACCCAAAACAGGACACCCAGCATTACATCTCTTCCAACCCAATGCAGTATTTTAACTATTTCAGTTCACGACATTCCATCTTAATGCTTCAAAATATTAGATTCTGAGGCATAAGGTAATGCACTGCTGGAATAATAGTTACATTTTCATATAAACTAATTCAATCTTCATCTGTAAAACAAAAATATGCATGTTTGGCACTGCAGTAATGCATTTTAAACATTCACCAGCACAGAGAAACCACTGCGGACTGTTACGAAAGAACTTCTTTTTCTACTATTTTATTAAACCAGCAGCCTATTTAAAAGCCAAAATTTGAAGTTTTATGTTAATATTAGAATTAAATACAATCAGAACATGAACAATAGGCACCACAGTAGTAACAACAGCACCTTATTCTGGCTCCTCTGTAACTTCATTATGTAAGTACTGAAGAAAAACTTGCAATAATGAAAAAAAAATCTTACTAAATAAAAAAACGAAACTATTAATTTTCTTAACAGACAAGAGCAATGACACAAAGAACATACAAGTTTGGCAAGCAGACTAGGTGTCACCTGAACAAATACTATCTATCAATGCAGATGCAGTGAATCCAGTAGAACTCATAATACAACAGGTTGCTTCTACTCAAGTAGCAGAAAAAATCAGTTGGCCAGTCAGACAACAGTCTTCAAAATTTCATTTTAGTAGTCTTGTTAGAAATTCAGATCTTAAATAGCATTTGGTTTTCCATGTTTTGACCATATTTCCATTTATGTAGATATCCCACACCTGCTTCCAGCTCTACCTTGGCAAATTCACTTGGTAGAGTAACATGAATGGTAAACGTCATAATAAATCAAATTACCATAAGATCACAGAATCATAGAATGGTTTGGGTTGGAAGGGACCTTTAAAGGTCATCTAGTCCAACCCCCCCGACCCCTGCAAAGAGCAGGGACATCTTCAACTAGATCAGGTTGCTCAGAGCCCCATCCAACCTGACCTTGAATGTCTCCACCACCTCTCCGGGCAACTTGTTCCAGTGTTTCACCACCCTCATCACAGAAAATTTCTTCCTTATATCTAGTCTGAATCTACCCTCTTTCAGCTTAAAACCATTATCCCTTTCCTATTACAACAGGACCTGTTGAAAAGTCTGTCCCCATCTTTCTTGTAAGTCCCCTTTAAGTACTGAAAGGCTGCTATAAGGTCTCACTGGAGCCTTCTTTTCTCCAAGCTGAACAACCCCAACTCTCTCAGCCTGTCCTCACAGGGGAGGTGTTCCATTCTTCTGATCATCTTTTTGGCCCTCCTCTGGACCTGCTCCAACAGGCCCCTGTCTTTCCTGTCCTGAGGACCCCAGAGCTGGGGTCTCACCAGAGCGGAGCAGAGGGGCAGAATCACCTCCCTTGACTTTGACTCCTTGCTGGTCACACTTCTTTTGATGCAGCCCAGGGTACAGTTGGCTTTCTGGGCTGCGAGCACACATTGCTGGCTCATGTTGAGCTTCTCATCAACCAACAACCCCAAGTCCTTCTCTGCAGGCTGCTCTCAATCCACTCGTTGCCCAGCCTGTATTTGTGCTTGGGATTGCCCCAACCCATGTGCAGGACCTTGCGCTTGGCCTTCTTGAACTTCATGAGGGTCACATGGGCCCACTTCTCGAGCTTGTCCAGGTCCCTCTGAATGGCATCCCATCCCTCAGGCATGTCCACCACACCACTCAGCTTGGTGTCATCTGCAAATTTGCTCAGGGTGCACTCAAACCCTCTGCCATCGATGAAGATATTAAACAGTACTGGTCCCAATACAGACCCCTGTGGGACACCACTCATCACCAATCTCAGTCTGACAATGAGTCATTGACCACTACCCTCTGGATGCAACCATCCAACCAATTCCTCATCCACCAAACAGTCCATCCATCAAATCCCTATCTCCCCATTTCAGATCAAACAAATCTGCTGTTTTAATCTAACTTCTTCCTATGGTTCTGCTAGCCACACAACAAACTTCGACGCACTACAACAGATACATACTTCAGACATTAATATTGTCTGTAAGAACTAAGAATATGTTTGATGTCTAGGTCAGTGGTTCCCAAGCCATGGAACACTAGGCTGCCAAGAGAAATGTCCACCTTCAGCTCCAAGCACTACTGAAGGGTCATGGAATAAGGAGGCTGTAGGAAGAGCTTCCCCCACTCTGAAAACTCATTTTGTTGAAACCTCCCAAGATATTGCCTAATTAAGTCACACAATTAAAAGTAGCACACAGATTTCCTAAAACACAAAAAAAAGTTCAGGTCTATTAGCAGAAATAAAATTAAAATAGTAGTAAGCAGCAAGGAAACTAGAAGTTTATAGAGTTTGCATGAATATGCTCCTCATTATTACCTGTTACTATCCTGTTTTCAAATCCAGCAAATCCCAGTAGCCAGGAATACATATTACTCACATATTATGTTAAAAGGACAAACCAGATAGTGCTCCACGCTTTTCAGTCAAAGAATAAGATTTTAGGTAGAACTTGCAAAAGAGTTCCAAGTTATTTTTACCACTGATACCCACCTTTCACTGCCACGCTTGAGCAAATTCCTTTTGCAGGAAATTCCTATTGTATCTCAGATAAATTCCAGGCCTGGTGAAAATGCAAGTCACAGAAAACAGGTTAAGGACAAAGTTCTATGCTACTGTCCTCCTACAGGCATTGAGCAGCCTTTGGCACTATTTTGGGTTTGCATGGCAGGGTTTTGGTAGCAGGGGAGGGACTGCAGGGGTTGCTCCTGAGAGAAACTGCTAGAAGCTTTCCCAGCTCCAAGTCGAACCCACCTCTGGCCAAGGCCGGGACAGTGATAGTGCTTCTAGAAGAACGTATCTAAGAAGGGGAACCTGCAACGGAGGGGGTAGTGGGATGTGAGACAAACCCCTGTGCAGATACCAAGGTCAGTGAGGAAGGAGAGGAGTGTGCCAGAGGAAGGGATGCCCCTGCAGCCCATTATGAGACGTCAGGCTGTCCCCCCCCAACCAATGGAGGGGAGCAGGGGAGCAGATGCCCACCTGCAGCCCAGGGAGGACCCCACACTGGAGCAGGTGGGTGCCCCTGAAGATGGATGTGACTCCATGGGAAAGCCTGCACTGGATCAGTCTGTGCCTGAAGATCAGGCCGTGGAAAGGACCCACAATGGAGCAGTTCGTGGAGAACTGTCTCCCATGGGAGGGACCCCATGCTGGAGCAGGGGAAGAGTGAGGAGCCCCCCCCACCTCCAAGGAGGAAGGAGCAGCAGAGACAAGGTGTGATGAACTGACACCAACCCCCATTCCCTGTCCCCTTCCGCTGCTGTGGGGAGGAGGTAGAGAAAATCGGGAGTGGAGTTGAGCCCAGGCAAGAAAGGACAGGTGGCAGGAAGGTGCTTTTAAGATTTGGTTTTATTTGTCATTATCCTTGTTTTGATTTGATTGGTGGTAAATTAAATTGACTTTGTATTTTTTCCCCCAAGTTGAGCCTGTCTTTCGCCTGTGACCGTAAGTGCCAAGTGATCCCTCTCTGTCCTTGTCTTGACCCATGAGCTTTTCTTTGTACTTTCTCCTCATCCCATGAGGGAGGAAGTGAGCAGCTTCGTGGTGCTTTGTTGCCAGCTCGGCTTAAACCATGATAGGCACACCTTTTTTTCCAAAGTATACCATCCTCCTCTGCTTAAAGTTAGAATAAACCATCACCCCAGCATTCAAATACATACTGGTAACAATGCAGACTGTACATAGAAAATGACAGATTTACACAAAAGCTGAGTTATTTTACTTAACTGAGGATTTTCTCACTGGAGTCCAGTTTACTTACTCACCACATTAATTTAATTTGAATTACTTCCCTTTAGAAGTAAGAATTATCTATTTTCTAGAGAATTATAAATCATAAATGTATATGCACTATTTAAAAAATGAAACTAACAAATTTTTCAATATACATAAGGATATACTTGTTTTCTTGAGTCATTTTGCTGTTTCCTATGAATTCATAGAAATCTGAAATGGAGATGAAGCAGGGAGAGAAAACACAATGTAGTCAAGTTTTATCAAACGCGTATGTGGTCTTATTCCGATGTCCAAGTACATGAGATGGGATACTAAACTTAAGTAAGAACAATGACACATTAAAATTTGACAAACCTCAATTATTTTCTGGTAAACAAAAACTGGAAATCTTTGACTGTTTCTGTAATTCAAATAATGACTTTGTACTGGATGCACAAAACACTCTTTAAAAGTTACGTAACTTTGGAATAAAACTTTAAAATTCAATTGTTTGAAAAATATTGCATGGAAAAATCTTGGAGAACATCCTTCTTTCTCTGTCTTCAGTATTCCAGCCTATTCAGAAACAGTTTGTAAGACAGAACTTCAGCACACAGGGGCTTAGTTTAGAAGTCACTATTACAACAAGTTACCAGGAAAACAGGCCATGTATTTCAAGTCCATGTTATTTTTGTCACAATTTGTTGTGATGGTTGTCAGTCAGTTATTCATATTTGTTTCAATGGTCTCTGTAAGACCATTACTTTTGTTCTCTTCTAGATAAGTAGCTCTTTTCTCGGTGAAAGTAGCAAACAGTGTATCCATCATTCCCAAAACTTCTAGTAGTTCCTCTTGATAGTCTATCTCTTTTCCTATAGCTTCCTGAAGTCTCAGGAATTGTCTATCAACAATCGCTGACTGCCCAACCACAGGCTGATAAATGTCTGTAAAGAAATAATAAGTCACTTAAGAATCCACATATCTATAAAAACGTGAAAATTATATTAGCTAATTAGAGATGTATTTAAGGAGTCTGGCACAAGTCCAGCACTGTAAACCAATAAGGCAGTGTTCTGAAAACTGTTAATTATTGGTATGTACTCACAATAACAGTAAGTCAAACTAACAGAAGCAGTTTTCACAACCTCAAATACTATTTTTACCTCACTGGAGAAGCGGAAGTCACTTACACTATGTAAGTATAGAAACATGAAGTATCAAAGATACTTAAAAGACCATGAGGAGCTTCCCGAAGCCAATGCAAACCAGATACTGACTGCGGTCAAAGTTATCTGGCAATATCTCTTTTTGGATCATTCTCTTGACACTGAGCTCATACTTATAAACAAACCCATGAAGGTTCAGTTTCTTAAAATTGTAACACTTTTAACCTTATTTCCAAGCTAGCTATATGGCTTTGAGAATCTTTCTTTGTATTGTACTTACCAGTGATCATATCTGCAACAGTCACCAGTACAGGAGTAAATCTAGGCTCAATCACGCGCCTGCAAAATTAGAAGACATCCCAATTTTACTGGTTTTGCTAACTGCACTCCTCCCACCAACAAGCAGCTTTCTCATACAGGTGTACAGACAATTGTTTCTTCATGAAGAGACATCACAGAACAGCAGAGATGCAAGTCAAAAAAAGCTACACGTGTGGTATTTACCCTCCTCCTTTCAGGGAGGGAAGAGGTTGGAGAACTGGCAAAAGCATCAGGTACATGAAGACACGAGTTTAATCAAGGAAACAGAAAATAATAAACTAATGGTAGAATGTCTGGCAAAGAAGTAAAATATAGTCTCTCATACTACTAGCAAAGTTGTTCTGCACAATCAGGTAAACTCTTTCAGTACTATCCCAGACCTTGATATCAGAAAGCAGAAGACGCATGAGATTTTAAGAGTACCAGCATTCCAGAAGTGATCTGTTGAGACTCTGGCAAAAGCTATTAAGAAACACAGGTCTCAAAACAGTCAGAGACAACTCAGGTTAAAATAATACCTTGCCACAAAGGTAAGAAGGAGATTAATTTGCTTCTCATCTCGGCCTGCAAGTGCACTCCTCAGTGTTCCTCTGCGATGTAGTTCCTGCATGACTGCAACCGTAACTTCAGGAGTATAAAGCCTGATGGGTGGCTGGACATACATAAGAAGAGTTTAGCACCAAAGCAACATCTTTACACACAGAACAGGGCTGCTACCAGCAAAATCAAAACAGAACCCACACAAGTTTGATTCCTTTCTAGCTACACACTGAAATAAAATCAGTTTGATATACAGAAAAAACCCCATGTCACATGACAGCACACAACTCAGATGAGATAAAAAACAATGTCTTACCTCCAGTACTGCATCAAGGGCCTTGGAAGACTGAAAGCTTTTCAGCAGCTTGTCGTATTTCCTCAAAACACGTTTTACAGGTTTACTGACACAGAAATCTTCCTAGAATTGAAAGATAAGTTCAGAATAAGACAGATAAACACACAGTGGATTAGAGGTACTACCATGAACAAGCTTATATGTCTTTGTATCTTCTCTCCCTTCCCTTTCTTCAATTTAGCACACTCCAAAAAAACCCCAAATTTTGAGGAATACTTCAGTATACATTTTCTCACCATGCTATACCTGTTTTGGCATGTAAGTTCTTCCTTTCACATAGGTTCTATATGCTGGTTGTCTCTTCTTTTGAGACTTTTCTTTCCTTTCTTCAGGTTTTTTGTGTTTAACACTTAGCACCCCATTGGTCATGCCTACAACTATGGTTTCATCTTCAGGCTAAAATGAAGAAATCACAGAGTTAGGAACCTAGTGATTTATTTGATGATGCATGCTTCTACCATGCAGATTTTTAAATTTTATGCTTCATAATAAGGCTCTAATCACAGCATTATAGAATAACTTAAGTTGGAAGGCATATCTACGAGGTACCATGGTAAAATACCCTGTTCAAAACAGGGACAGCATCAAGGGTATGATTGTAAGCAACATTATCCACCTAATAAACCTTTACTAAAAATACCTGGAGGGACTACAGCCTGACTACTGAAGCAAGCTCAAATACACATTAACAACCTTCTGCAAGTATAATCTATGACAGGTTTTGTTTTTTTCAATGGTGTACACCTGCCTTTAGCTATTACATGCCAATACAGCAGTCATGAACACCACCTACGAGAAAGATATCATGGAACAGCAGAATTTTGAGAAACAAATGAAGGTTGTTCAAAATACCAGTCACTGATATAAATTTCATGTGCATAACAAAGGTTGCATGTATTTGATACTAAAGGTTATAATTTCAAATAACGCACTGGAGAAAACCCCTGACTTCACATATAAAACAGTGTTACTATTAACAGATAATTCTATGAAAACATTAAACATTAGCTGAATGCTCAACTGCTGTAAGAAAAAAGCGAGCATGAGGAATTACTACAGAAGAAATAAAAACTAGAAAGTCGTTATGCCACTGAATAAATCCATTGTCTACCCACATCTTAAATCCTATTTGAGTTATTCTCAAAAAACAGTAGCAGATTCAGAATAAAAGAATCAAAAAACCCCAAAGACAATCAAAGATAGACTTGATTTGAGACACAACTCTTCAGCATGGGAAAAAAAAAAAGACAACTGAGGAGGGATATGATGAAAGCCTACAGAATTATGACAGGTATGGATGGAGATCAGCTGGTCAATGTCTCGTTTATGGGCACCAAATGAAGGTAATGAAGGTTCAAATGGAACAAAAGGAGTCAATTCTTCACAGAACAAGTAGCAGAAATGTAGAACTCCTTGTCAAGGAATCTAGTGAAGGTTAAAAGTTTGTCCACGCTCAAGGAGAGACTGAACACATTTATGTAAAGAAGTTCTTTGAATTACACAGAAACTATACTTTGATGAGCTAGCTTCTTGTCCTGGTTTCAGCTTATCCATTGGAACTCAAACGTTTCATAGAAATGAGAGTCTTTGTTTTCTGTTTGCAAGACAGTAAGACACATGCCTTGGCCACCAGATTTTTTTACCCTCATACTTCATGCCCTCTCCTCTTTTCTTCCTCAGACCAACCTGACACTAACAACCTTTAAGACAAGTTCACCTTATTCTAAATTTCTCAAGAAAGGAACTACTTTTTTTTCTTTTATCACCGCCACACAAGGACTCGCAAGGTTCCTGAAAGGCAAAAGATGAGTACAATCTTCTTGAAGTCAAAGGACTTCCCTTCTAAACTGAATACTTTCCCCGAGATATATACTGTCCTTGATAAACACACGATTTTGTACAGATCTAATTGGGTAACATCTGGTATCTATATTTATTATGTTTAAAACCTCTGAATGCATTTTTGTCCTGGTTTTGGCCAGGACAGAGTTAATTTTCCTTCTAGTAGCTGGTATAGTGTTAGGGTTTGGATTCACTATGAGAAGAATGTTGATAACACTGACGTTTTTGATTGTTGCTAAGTAGTATTTATACTACTTAATTTGACTTATAAGTAAAGGATTTTCCAGCTTCTTATGCCCAACCAGCAAGAAGGCTGGAGGGGCACAAGAAGTTGGGAGGGGACACAGCCAGGGCAGCTGACCCAAACTGGCCAACAGGGGTATTCTATACCATGTGATGTCATGCCTACTATATAAACTGGAGTTGGCAGGGGCAGGGGGGGGTCGCTGCTTGGGAACTAACTGGTCATCATTCAGCAAGTGGTGAGCAGTTGCACTGTGCATCACTTGTTTTGTATATTCCAATCGTTTTATTAGAATTGTCATTTTATTATTATGATTAGTTTCTTCCTTTCTGTTCTAAACTGTTCTTACCTCAACCCATGAGTTTTATCTTTTTCCTTCCAATTCTCTCCCCCATCCCACTGTGTGGGGGGCAGTGAGTGTGCAGCTGTGTGGTGCTTAGTTGCTGGCTGGGATTAAACCACGACAATTTTTTACTCAGAAAGAATATATTCAGTCACCCTACTATGCATGTACAGCATTCTTCTGAAAAACCCAATAGCAGTGAAATAAAAAATTAATTACTTCAGTGACTTATATAAAAAGGTATCAGTAATTACCTTGCCTAGAAAGATATCTAATGTACTTACCGACAATGCAAGACTGAGGATGGATGTTGCATAATTAAAGCTGTGGACTACTTTGTAGGATGTAGTACTGTAAATCTTCACATGCCTATATAGAACAGTAATGATTAAAATGTCATTACAAATGCCCTACTGTAGACACTTTACAGGAATTTCATCACTCTCAACTTCTATAGATCATTTAAGGAAACTGAATATTTATACTGAAGAATACTCTGAAACATTCTTTAGACTACCACTGAACTTCTTAGTTAGCACCACTGAACTTCTTAGTTAGCACCTCTCCTGCAACAGAAGGGTTCTGTTAAAAGGTACACAGAAGTCAAGAAAGGATTACCTTTACCCAAAAAAGATGAAAATAGGGCAAGGACAGAAGAAACTGAAGGCAGATGTAGTGACTTTCTGCCTTCAGTAATGCTTATCAGGAAACACTAAGACAGCTTTTCTTCAAATTTGTCCTTAAATTTTAAACGTATGATCAACTGGCAATTTCTGGAAGCAAATCCATAGATATTCTTGCATCTGGCTGCTCTTTAATGATTTGGCTGGAGGTATGAAATACTTAACAAACGGGAAAACAAAACATTATTTTACAACAAGTATGAACTTCAGTGTTGTAAGCACTGACTGACAAATAGCCCCACAGCTAATATGATCCTTCAGCTTATACTTTGTAATCATAAGGCCTGAGGAAGCCTAGAAAGTACAGAAGGGAGGGAGGGAGCAAGAAAACAGATCCCTGTCATTTCAGACCACTTCATATTTCTAATGTCTCAGAGACAACAGATTGAGTATCAGAACTCAGCAATTCAACCCAAACAAACAAAAAAAGCAAGGAGGCCATATTGGACCTTGGGTACAAAAAGCAACAGCACAGAGAGACAAAAAACAGGCTTTCTAAAGGCAAATACTAACACACTTTCAGTTATTTAAACTGTTGTATTGGGTCTGGCTGAGATGGAATTAATTCTCCCCATAGCAGCCCTCATAGTGCTGTGCTCTGCATTGGTAG
>JANZLQ010000079.1:55335500-55362652 GCA_026212715.1 Elanus axillaris | reverse complement strand
GGGGGGGTGTTGCTGTTCTGGATTGATAAAACACTTACTGGTCTTCCATAGCACAGCAACCTGTTTAATCTAAGCATTATCATTGTCTTCTCCTCACTGCTACATCAGAACTCTTCTTCTAACTCCTTCCCCAGCCTAACCCCACCACCATGCACTTTTTCTGTCTTGCCTTTTTTAAGGGATGCCTGCTCTTCCTGGCATATTTCTTCACTGTTTTTGTTTAGCCACTTTTTAGAACTCTTTTCCTGCCAGCACCAAAAAAAAATGCGCTTATCGGTGCCAGGTAGCCACAAGACTACGTCCACACCACATATTAACAGACAACTACCTGAATTAGAAGATGTATTTATTCTTCCATGTACTCAATTCATATTTGGAACTATTTAAAAAAATCACTCCACTTTTGAATTCAATTTAAAAATCTACTTTTAATTAAGATCTACATGAGACAGTGGCAAGCAACATAGATCAGCGTAATTCAGATTTTCAGCAACACGCAAAGCAGACATATGTAAATACACCAAACAAGCTTATGCATACAAAGAAAAAACAACAACACTGTCTTACTTAGTATGGCCATCAAATTGTCTCAGAGGTGCTCTTCCACTGACATCAAAGAGGTGAATGCTACCTTCCTCGCTGCCAGCAACAAGCAGATTGCCATCATCTCTGTATGTGGCACAGTAAGCAGCATCTCTGAAGCGAGAAAACGTTTTGATCGGTTCCTGGGAGTAACGACCATAAATGTGGATCTGGCAAAACAAGACATTAAGTTCGCTCATATGATAGCAACTGAAGAACAAGAACATAAAAGCCTCAAAAAAGCCACTTACCCTTGAGGAGGCTGTGACAGCATAGTTATATGGAGCAATCGGGGAGAAGTCAATTTTATTTATTGCACCAAATTCCTTTATCTGAACAGGTGTCTAAAACAATTGCGATAAAGATTGTTAAATACACCTAAGCATACCATCAAAAACAGAAACTGCAAAACAAAACCTCTTCTTCCTACAGAGAGCTCAACATTTTCTCCATTTCGAACCAAATCACTTTTTAAATAGATCCCACTGAGCTTCTCTTCTGCCAGGCTACTTCTGCTCTTACGAATATTTTTTTTCCAACTCGCCCATCCCAACCGACCCACAAATTATGTGTTTTGAGTAAAAAACACACCTCACTCACTCACGCATGTTTAAAAACGCTTTGATCAGTCGCACGAAGGCGGTAAAAAAAACCCCAAAAAAAACCCCAAAAAACCAAAACCACGTTCCAGGCCAGTAGCTACGTCTGCCGGGCCAGCCCGGGGCCCAAGCCAGCCCGCCGTCCAGCGGGCCTCGGGGCGCTCTTGGGAAACGGCTTCTAACCGAGACCCGCACGTGCTGGCGGAGCCGCTGCCCCACGTCCCCCACGCCGCGGAGGGCCCTGCCGCCTACCTTGTAGGCCCGCCAGTACGCCGTGTCCTTCGTGACCCTCTCCCCGAGCTTGGGGAACGCCTGGATCACCACCGGTTTGTAGGTCGCCATGGCGGACCAGCGGTCAGGGCCGCCGGGCGAGGCGAGGGGCCGCCGGGCGAGGCGAGGGGCCGCCGCCTAGTTGTGCTCCCACCCGCGGGCCTGGCCAGGCGAATGGCTCTCCGGGAGGAGCCTGGGGAGAGCCTGGCCGGTCCGCGCCGCCGGAGGGAGCCGCGACCACGCTGGGCCCGGCCGCTGCTACGGCGAGTCCCACGCTTTCCTCCGGGTGCCAGGATGAGTAAGGCGTCATCGGGCGGCGACCCTTGCCAGCCAATCGCCGCCGCGGCAGGGCGGAAGGACGTCACTTCCCCCGCCTCCCCAGCGGCCGGAGCGGCGGTGCCGAGGTGAGGGGGAGATGGTGGAGCGGAGCCGCGGGCCTACGCTGCCGGAGCGGATCGCCGGGCAGTGGATGCTCTCCGGCGTCGGTGGAGGACGGCGTGGCCGCCGCAGCCTGCCTTCGGTCTTTCGTCCAGGAGCCGGCGGCCTGCAGGGCGGCGGGGAGGGCTCCAGGGGCGCCCGGGCCTGCCAGGCCGCGCCGCCTGCCAGGCGCGGCCGCGGTGCCCGGCCGGGCGTTGTTAGGCTTGCCGCGGTGCTGTCAGAAAGCCCGGGGTGTTCTGGGATGCTTTACTGTCACTGGTCTAAAAGGGAGTTGTCGTTTTCCTATGTGTGTGGTAGAAGCCACTTTACTCGGGTTTTCCAAAGGCTTAGAGTCGTAAAGGGACATGAAGCCACTTTAACATTTCCTTGAGGCCTAATGTTTTTTGGAAGTAAAGTCTTCTTCTTAAAGCTCGTTCCTGGCTTGGTATGAACGTGGTTGGTTGCGGTGGGGTTTTTGTTGAAACCCGCCTAATATTTTGAAACATCCTTTAAATTAAACTCTTGCTGGCTTCATTAGGGCATTTGGCTCTAGTACCCTTGTGGTAAAATTTAAAGGGAGGATTTGCCCAATAGCTTGTGACCGCAGTAAGACTGATGTTTCACCAAGGTTTTGACTATCAAAACCAAATGCCATAAGCTTAAAGAAAGCCAAGTTTGGTATATTTTTATGCATTCCTTCACCAGAATGTTGTTAACGTATGTTACATGTGTTCGG
Organism: Elanus axillaris; assembly: GCA_026212715.1. Lineage (NCBI taxonomy): Eukaryota > Metazoa > Chordata > Aves > Accipitriformes > Accipitridae > Elanus > Elanus axillaris. The sequence goes on along the minus strand of JANZLQ010000079.1, from coordinate 55,360,048 downwards.
TTGCAGGTTGTTCAAACATCCAGATCTCTTTAGATGCAGCTTGGCTGGCCAGAACTGCTCGTGCCTAGAAACTATGAAGAAACATTTTGCATAAAACTTTTACATGACTGAGACCATGGCATCTTCAACAAACTTGGATGTTGGGGCCCAGTTAATTGTGGAAGAATGTACTACTACCTACAGCCTTCCGCCCATGCCAGACATTAAAGTGGAGCATCAGCTCGACTCTAGCACAGAGGAAGGCCCAGCTCAGAGTGTCGCCATGGGAATGAAATTCATTTTGCCCAATAGATTTGATATGAACGTCTGCTCGCGATTTGTGAAATCTTTGAATGAGGAGGACAGTAAAAATATTCAAGACCAAGTTAACTCTGACCTTGAAGTGGCATCTGTCTTATTTAAAGGTTGAAACTTTCTGGTACAGATTGTTGTGTGTGGACTGTGTCATCCTGTCAAGCTGTTCTGTTTTTAAAAAAAAGCCTCTGCCTTATATGTGTGATAATCAGTAGTAGTCTTCTAAGATTTGTTCCTCTTAACATTTTTATTATATGCTTAAAGAATTATTAATGTGAAATTAATTTCCCCCAAGATTATTCTATTAAATCACATTTTTAATTATGTTTTTTTTTTCACTGAAAAGGTAGTGGCACAAAAAGTCTCTAATCTGATGCTGATTGTGAAAACAAGCTTACTTTTGTGTAGCAGGTCCTACAACATGCTACACGCTGTTGAATGTATGTATCCTTACAAAACACTACTGAAAGCACTATATGATCATTTCAACTTCACTAGCTTTCTGCAGCATGTTTTATCTTTTCACTAGTATGATGACAAAATAAGTCATGCAGTTGACTTTGGTTTATCAATATGGCTGTACAAAGCCTGTAGTAGTTGTAGCAACTGGCTTGCCAGTTCAGCTTCACACTACTTTTAAGTGAACATTGCTCAGTTTCTGGATCCATGCAGCTAATCTCCATCCATTGCTGAGCAGCTTCATCAGAACTGATGTGTGCTTTTTTATGGTATGGTATCGATAGAGAACAGAATTAGGACTTCGATCTATTTCCCCTCAGCAGTTGTGGTTTCCAGTGCTGGCCATCATATTTCAGACTGTTAGTGATGTATCTTTTCATGAGGTTGAATTTGACCCATTTCCTGTAACAAATATAAACACAGACGTATTGTGGATTTCAATGGTTTCTCTGATTTGTATTGTTTGGCTGCAGTTCAGCCATTGTAATTTTTCAAACTTTTTTGATTTGCAGGCCCTAAGTGCTTACTAGTGGAGCTGCAGACCTGAACAGCAAATTTAAACCCATCAGTGATGGGGTTGTTTTTCTTAGGTAACATTTGTGAACCCTTTAGAAGTAGTCCTTTGGATCCAGGGACCGCAGATAAAAAAATCCTTGGTGGGTCTTAATTTAAACAAGTCCGCTGTAGCTATTTGATTGGCAACAAAATGTAATTTCATTTTCATCCTGTTACCCTCTACTTTTTTTAATTGGTTCTCTCCTCAAATTTGTGCAGTGTGAATTCAGTGTACCTGTTAATTAGCTTGCAGTCATTAATTACTAGCGCACATTGGTGTCAAATCAATTTAGTCAGTAATGGAGTTTAATCCTTCAGTATGTCTTTCCAGCATTTAATCAGTTAGCTTCTTAAAAATTACTTGGCTTCTCAGCTACTTCTCAAAACAAAAGCTACTTTTGATAATTAGAAGCCAAGGTAACATATATATGTTTTGTAATAGAATGCCATTAGATTCTGATAGGTAGAAAAGTTAGTACAAACAAATGCAGCAGCACTGAATGACTTCTTGAATTCTAACTGGTGACCTGCTTTGCATTTTATGTAAGTTAGTGTGGAATAGTTCTTTTCCTGCTGGATTCTTAAGGCATTTATAATTCAGTTACAATTTTATCCAACAGGAGTGGAAAAAGTCCTGGTGAAGAAAATCAGTGAAGGTCGTCTCTACCCATGTAGTGGACTGGTTAGGGAGTAGTCAAAGGGATCAGCTCAGCAGTTACCTGACTGCATGGCTGACCAGAGCTGCATCATGTTACTGTGCTGGAGAGTGTTGGTAAGGATATGACAGGCTAAATGGAGCCATCCTACTTGATAAATCCATGCCAAGTGTGTGGAAAATCTAGACAAAGGCTTCCCTCATTTAGACACCAGCTTGACTCTGGGTGACGTTACACCATGCTGAATGTGTAAGATAGCAGCGTTGTTTTATGCTAGAAATGAATACAGCCCTTTATTCAACTCTCACAATACACAGTGGAAAAAGCACATGTCACAAAGCTTACTTAACATGGGTTTTAAAGATCTTGTGATACTGGTGCTTTCTAGTTTGACTTAGAATCTGTGGCTTGCTTTTAATGCTCTTACTAATACTAAAATCCTGTCTTTTTTCTCTGTTCAATGTAGCTGAATGCAACATCCACACTTCTCCTTCCCCTGGTATCCAAGTAAGACATGTTTACACTCCATCAACTACTAAGCATTTCTCACCAATAAAACAATCAACTACCCTAACTAACAAACACAGGGGAAATGAAGTCTCTACAACACCTCTGCTTGTAAACTGTAAGTATTCTTCTGCCTTACTGTTAATAATTATTTTGTGAACTGTATGTTAGATGCTTGGAAGATTTTTCAGATTTTTTCTTTGGTGTTGTAATGAACCTTCATATAGGAAGAAAACATGGAGATAGTCTTGTCTAATTTTACATGGTTCCAACCATAAACCAGTAATCCACCTGCTGTATTGAATTCATAACTGAAGTGTATTTTCCAGGAAGGATCCAATTCTTGGTTTAAAAAATATAGGTAAAGATTTTTCTAATAATTTCTAAGCTTTAAGTTAATATATTTCATGTATTTATTTTCAGAATTTGTGTATCTTGTACGGTTTATTAAAATTAGGTGATTGGCAAGTACTACAGACTACTGCAAATGTCATGATTGTTACCAATCTTCAAAGTCAAGAAGGCAGTATTATTTATGGGCTTTTATTACTCTTAATTGTAAAGTATTTTATTTATAAGTTAATTCTCTATAATTTACTTCATCTATAAATTACTTCCTTTATAAATCATAAGGCCAATGCTTAAAAAAATAAAAATGGCCACTTGCGGGGGAAAAATTAATCTGGAGCTGCAGCATAGACCTCTGAACAAAATACGCAGTCTTACTGAAAAGAAAATTAAGATTTCATGTAGTGAATAGGAAAAGGACAGTGAAATGTTTATATTATGTAATCATTAGCTAATTTTGTTATTATATACTGTGGATAATTTATGATATATTCCCTCCTGAGCACCCTTCAGACCTGCTCCAAGTTGTAATTATCAAAACCGTGCACCTGTGCAGAGTTTACTGTGGGATCAGATTTTTTTCCTTTTTAATCTCTTAAGAATTATTCTGGTTTTAATGCTTGGTACTTTTTATTAAAAATAAAAAACCAAACAATCTCTTTCTTCTCCTGTAGATGTCATGTTGTATATAGTTTTGTAATGTCTGATCTATTCCACACTGTAGCGAGTGAGAGTCATGCTGTGGGCTTTATTGAACAGCAATAAAGGACAGGTCTCCTGATGGCATGTGATCTCTTAGATGTAATTTTTAAACTACATAGCCTTAATTTATCAAAAGATGCTTATTTTCTTTTGATAATTGTTCTCTAATGTGATCTTGGGGTGCTAACCAAGCATCAGAGAAGAGAGCATGTTGCCTTGTAAAAAGTCACTGTAGGAAGCATCTTTGCTTTTTAGTATGATTTATACATTGGTTAAAAAATTCCCTAAACCTATGAAACTCTTTGGAAAATTTTCAGTTTTTTAAGGTAGTGATTCCTATTCACAGTATAAGGTGAAACCTATCTACACTCTCCAGTCCAGGTTCTGTACTGCTCAAGCCAATGGGACATGTTATGCCCAGCTCCAAATAGAGCAGAATGAAAACTGCAGTGTCTTAACACATGCTTTTGCTTCCCTTTTTGCAGCTTTATCAGTTCATCAGCTGGCTGCTCAGGGAGAAATGTTGTATCTGGCTACGCGTATTGAACAAGGTGAGACAGACGGAGGTTAAATGCCTTCCTTTTTTTCTTTGGGGCATTTATACCTTGTTGTGCTTGACTTTTGCCCCAAAGCTGTATTAAAAAAAAATCCTCGATTCTGGTAGAGATTGAAGGATATTTGAGGTATCTGTTCTTTGCAGATGTGGACTTGCTTCACATGAGTGTTTTATTCACCATTGCTATGATTGGGGTTTTAAATTAAACATTAGCGTTACTAGGAGTTGTAGGTAAATCCCTTCCTCCCCCTGCTCCCCAGCTATATAGGTAATCCATGGAAATGAGAAGGGAGAACCAGTTAGTTTTATCAGAGGAGTTAATTTATTTTTTTAATTATCTTTGTAATTTAAGACACATTTCTAGTCATGGTGGCTTTCCAGTTCTACTTAATCAATGAACGTACAGAGCTATATGCTGGTAATTTAAGCCATAGCTCACACCTGCAAAATAATAGTGCTACTCATTCTGAGTTGTGTGATAAAAGTCTTTAGTGTGATATTTGTGAGTCCATAATACATATACAAAATTTCAACTCCACATATTGTACTGAATTGACTACTGTTAATTGTATATTCTTATTGTACTATTAGTAATTAGCCATGCTTTCAGTGCATCTTTGTTGAAATGTTTATGGGGAGGCAGGTAATGAATTGCTGAGTCTATATACTTTGTAGTGAGGCATGTCTATGGAAAGCAAATTGATTCTGGAGTGTCAGTAACAGTTAAAAATGCATATTATGGTGCTGTGATAAGCATGCAATTTTTTTAAGTACTTAGGTATTTTTTAAAATTCCAACTTAATTATTTCAGTCAGCCAATTGTTTAAAAAGTTCTTTTTCCTTCTTCCAGCTGCAATAGCAGTAGACCTTAATTGTTTACACAAAACACCCTATTGATTACATGAACTTTGGGGAGAACAGAGTTATACTATCTATATTGCTTCACAAGCTAATTCTTTACAAGACTGTATGGCTTACATGGTTGAAAAAAAAACAAACCACTTTGTACAGTATAATACAGAATGTACCTCTTTATTTTTCAAGCAGCTTTTCTCTTCTTTCCAAAGATAAAACCCAGATTACAGACAACTTATAATATTGCTGAGTAAAAAGAGAGCTTGATTTATAGTGCTAAAAAAAAAAAATCTTAAATTTTACTTTGGTGAGTTGGATGTGTTTTTCTTTCTTGGACAAAGATATTTGCACCACCATTGGGATAGAAATTTTTTTTAAATTAAGATGAGAATGACTTTTAGGACACACTGGTACCTCAGTCCATTCACATGGGATACACCAGCACATTTCAACAGCTCATACAGTGCATTAATGAAAGAGACGACTAAGTTGTATGTTTTTCTTTAAACAGAAAATGTAATCAATCATAAGGATGAAGAAGGATTTACCCCTCTGATGTGGGCAGCAGCACATGGGCAGATAGCAGTAGTGGAGTTCCTTCTCCAGAATGTAAGGAAAATACCACACTTCATTTTAAATTTATTTACTTTTTAGTTCAGTTTGCCTTCCTGAGTTTGTGAATGCTGCTATACACTGAAAAGTTTTAAAGTTAAGTCCTGCATAAAATCTCATATTTTAAAAAAAAGCATGGTTAATTTCATTTTTTATTATTATTTCAGGGTGCAGATCCTCAGATTTTGGGGAAAGGGCGAGAAAGTGCCCTCTCACTGGCTTGCAGTAAAGGATACACAGATATTGTCAAAATGCTGCTTGACTGTGGAGTTGATGTCAATGAGTATGACTGGGTAAGACTCTAGCTTGAATTTGTCAGAGAGTACTTCAGTCAGAAATTTGAAACAGGGCACAGCTCTGGCTTGGGTTTGAAAATTGTTCTACCTCTTCTGAAATATCTGAGAGTTTCAAAACTTCTATAGGATAAGAGAATTTGGCCCTACTAGTTCTGACTTCCTGGTAAGAGAATGAAACTAATGCTGAGTCTTTGTAGAAGGGTGAGCTTACAGTCTAAACAGTAGACAAAAAAAGATGGAAGAACCAGAACAGAACCTCATTTTTATAAAACCTGTGAAGTCTTTTACTGATACATAGAAGTATACTGGTGTGTTAAGGAATTATAGTTGCAGACTGTGCAGTCATTAAGTGTCTTAAGGCCATTCTCTGCTTTTGCAGAATGGAGGCACACCTCTACTATATGCAGTACATGGGAACCATGTGAAATGTGTAAAAATTCTCCTTGGTAAGCAGATTGTTCAAACTGAATTATCAGTAATAATGTACTATCAGTTCTCACTGTCAGAAATAAGAGTTTCTTTTCCTGTTTTACATAGAAAGTGGTGCTGATCCAACTATTGAAACAGATGCTGGCTATAATTCCATGGATTTGGCTGTAGCCTTGGGCTATCGGAGTGGTGAGTATTGCAAATTTTTTTTTTTTCTATTCTTACTGCTCCTTGTTTATGTAGCTGCTGTAATGACCTGGTAGAGATTTTGCAGCTATAAGAAGAACACTATCCTACAAGTCTTAATATACCTAAATGTATCAGCCCAAAATGGGTAGCAGTTTCCATCCCTGTCTCAGAAAGCCAGGTATGTGGTAAGAAAATGTCACTGACCTGAATCTGTGTCTGTGGACACAAATAATGGTGTGTAGGGCTGATGTGGCCGTGATCCAGACAAGGGGAGCCGAGTTGCTCCCCCACCCTGTACAAAGGAGGTGTGTTGCACTGGACAATGATAAAAGACCTGCATCCCTCCTGAACCCCTCACCTGGGCACTCTGTTAATCGGCATGATGTGATGCAATTTACAAAACCTTCTTCCCCATCAGACTAACTCTAGCTCTAGTTTGTCTTGGAGGCAGACAATAGTAGTGCCAGGATAAGTGAATTAGGCTACCTTACTTGGATCTGGCAAACAGAGGCAAAGAAGGGACTCTTCATTGGTTTTCCTTCATGCTGCCTTCATTTTGAAAGCTCAAGTGTCTGCCATTACAGAAATGAACTGAATCAAAAAATAAGCCCAGCACTGCACATGTAGCTTCTCCAAGCACAGCCCTGTGCTTGGGGGGGGGCAGTAACTTCACAAGTGTCTAGATGTAGGACTACTTCAAGAGTTCAACCTCAAAACATTCCACAAACATTTTTGCCTACTTTGCAATTACAGGCTTAAAAATTTGCTTTCCATATGCTATCTGCCTATTCAAACCAGCAAACACATCATCACCTCCAAAAACCATCATCTGCCTTACTGGGTGTATTGGCTTTGCATTATATGAGGCTTTTATTTTCTGAAAGGATGCAAACTCTCTTCCCAGAGTGAATTTATTCCTATCTGGTTTTTATTAAATGATTGTACAGGACAAGCAGGCATTTGCCAGGAAAAAATAGTACAACCCTAAAAATGTGAAAAAATGTTGAATGCTGATTAACCTGATTTTTTTTTTTCTCTGCTTTAGTTCAACAGGTTATTGAGTCTCATTTACTAAGGCTACTTCAAAATATCAAGGAATAATGGTTGGCTTTTCTGTGGGTGCCAGTTCTTAGCTTGGAGATTTGAACTGCTTTTTAGCTCTGTAATCAGTGACAAGGGTTGGTTGTTTTGTAACTTTACCTCAGTTCAACTATTTGCTGGTTTTAGTTAAGCTTTTTAATATTCTTCCTCTTCTTTCATTGTTGTTCACACAAGTATGCGATGTCATCCTTTTTCTAGATATTTTATATAATTTTAGAAGAAAAAGCTAGTGTTGTGCATGAAAAACTTTGTAAATAAAACCAGTTTTGACCATCTAAACGTTTACCCTGAGAGCAGTGGGTGGGTGGAACTGTGCCAAGTGTTCTACTTCATCACATCATTGATATACATAGTCACAGGAAGAAATTTGTTTAGATAGTGAGGTATATCACCATAGAAGATAGATGTCTTTACTGTTAATAATACTAAAATGTGCACCATGTCTGATTGTTTTCAAGATCCCCAGTTAATATTACTCTGTCAGCTTTTGGCTTGGTCTTTTTAAGAGATTGGTAATAAAGTTAAGGACTTTGATGATGGCAATTTAATTCCTACCTGATTTCTTTCCACCTGCCTCTGTCTTCCAGTTGTAGTCCTAAAACAACTAGGCCAGAGTGTTCTAGGTAGAAATTTCTCTGGTGTAAGGAAGCCTCATTCCAAGTGCAGAATTCTAGCCCCTAAATAGCCTCCCTGCAGTGGCTGAAAGCAGACATCAGCTGTATGGTAAGAGAAGACAGAGCCTCCTTCAGCCAAAGCATGGTCCTTTGGATCACAGAATCACAGAGTATCTTAAGTTGGAAGGGACCCATAAGGATCATCGTGTCCAACACCCTGCTCTTTGCAGGACTACCTAACACTAAACCATATGACTAAAAGCATTATCCAGACACTCCTTGAACTCTCACAGGCTTGGTGCTGTGACCACTTCCCTGGGGAGCCTGTTCCAGTGACAGGCCACCCTCTCAGTGGAGAACCTTTTCCTAATATCCAGTCTGAACTTCCCCTGATGCAGCTTCATTCCATCTCCTCATGTCCTGTTGCTGGTCACCGGAGAGAGGAGATCCCTCAGCCTTCTCCAAGCTGAGCAAACCAAGTGACCAAAGTCTTGCCCTCAAGACCTTTCATCACCTTGGTCACCCTCCTCTAGACATGCTCTAACACTCTGCTGTCCTTCTTACACTGAGGCACCCAAAACTGCCCACAGTACTTGAGGTGGGGCAGCACCAGCACAGTGTCGCATGGGACAGTTGCCTCCCTCGACCAGCTAGCTGTGCTGTGCTCAATGCACCCCAGGACACAGTTGGTCCTTCTGGCTGCCAGGGCACACTGGTGACTCATGTCCAATGTCCCCACTGCCATCAACCCAAACCCCCAGACCTCTTTCTGTGGGGCTCCTCTCCAGTCTCTTGTCCCCCAGTTTAGGGGAAATGTCCCAGTGTAGCTGTTTGGTTAGAGAAGCAATTATGATTTTGAAATTAGTTTAAAAATCAGGTAATGTTAACTGATTTTTTGGGACCCCTGCACTTAATCAAAACTACACGGAGTGATGGGGCACGTGACAGTTGGAAAGAGAGTTCCCTACCTATGGAGGGATCCCTGCTGCGGTGTTCAGGTGTTGCCATAAGCATTTCTACCTTGTGTCCACTAGAGGTCTCGCCTCCACACACGTACGTCCAGCCCCAGTCCTTGCGTAACGAGCCCAACCTCCCATTTACTCTCCACCTAGAGCGCGCAAGACGTGAGCGTAAGTTACTGTCTTCCTAGTGTAGTCTCTACCATGTTTAATTTTTCTATTTTTGACAGTCATTCCATACACAACGGAAATCAATACTGTTTAAAGTACATGCACGCTGATCCTGACAAAAGGTACTAGAAGACTGGGGAATAACCTAGTCCAGGTCATGGAGTCAGAGCCAGAGAAATCACAAATTCAAAATGCTAACTTTGTTATTTCAGTGACTCAATGTACAATAGGGGAAAACGGTAGGGGGAAAAAATGCAAACATACATGGATTAAATCTGAATTTCTGGCCAAATTTCCCTCTAACTCTGTATTGAAAACTTGTGTGGTATATAGAAGGTATAAATCAGGTCAGAATTAACCTCTGAAAGGTTGTTCGTGTGAGAACCACTCCAGAGATCCATTTCATTCATGAAGCTGAAATCTGAACTTTACAAGATGTGAAGCAAGGAAATGTAACTGATCTTGCAGGTGTTGGTGAAATCCCTGCTGCATTTAAATTACTATTATCTGTCTCCCAGGCTTTGACACTTCCATTTTTATGTAGGGTTTACACCAGTTTTACTGTATCATGCATGATTAAATCAGATGAAAGAAAGAGTAAATCTGACATGCCTTGGAAGCAAGAAAGGGAGATTGTTTCATAATAAAAATCTAGAAAGTATGTCTTATTGAAAGTAATTTTAAAATAAAATAACATGAAGTGGCAATTACTGTAAAGTTTCATACTAGAAATACTGATATTTAATGGCCTTTGTAAAAACAGATGTTGAACTGCCATGTTTGTTGAAAAGCAATGCAAATAAAATACAAACTGTCTTCTTTAAATACCATAACCTGAGCCATTTCTGGTTCATTTTTAAGACATCTTATGTATAGACATTCATATAAGTATGCCTAAAGAAGACAATTTCCTTTTTCTGTATTATCTGTCTTGCAGTAAAGTACTTGTTCTACATGATGAACCTTGAATATCTGCTTTGTATTTTGTCTTGAACTTCAGTCAGCATTGTGTTAACATACAGGAAATAAACTGACTAATTCTTAACTACTGCCTGAAAATGTATCCTAGAAAATGCATTTTTGGATTATATGGGAAGATACTGAAATAGAGGAACATAGATTAAGACAGCAAAACGTAAAATTTCTTCCACCTTTTCGCTGTAGAGTTTCAAGCAATTGTCAGATATGACCACATATCCCACAGGAGTACAAAGGTGAGGACGGTCATCTTTCAGAAGCTGTTTCCTGCATTAAGAGCCCTTTCCATAGCACAATGTTATGCTGCTAAGGCAATGAACATGAAGTTTTCTGTGGCTCTTGTGAGGCCCCTGCAGGGAACAACCAGCAGTATTTCATAAGCTATGATTCAGAGACCCTGAGGAAAACTTAGCCAGAGTTAGCAAACTGGTAGGGGGGGAATCTATGCAAAGAAAAATCTTTACTCACTGGAAAAAATCACTGTCAAGAAAGCACAGACAACTGTTGATTATGCAATATTAACAGCATGCTTCACTCCATACTTTGTGTTTCTGAGGCACAACAATGAATTTTTGTTTCTCTTGGCGTTAAGTACTTCTCAGTATTCAGTTTTTCTGTGTTTATAGTGGTAAAAATTGTAAAGCCCCTGATTCAGCAATGATGATAGTTTTGAAATGTCAGCCTGCTGATTTTTAGTGAACGATTTTTGTAGCCTCTGATGGCAGGGAGAAGACGCTAGGAGTTGCCTTTGAACAACACCCACAGGTCTGTAGGCAGCAGTGTTTCCTTGCCATAGCATGTCACAAGACCAAAGTTTGAAAATTCTGCAGTCAAAATCTTAACTCCAATTTGATTCTCTCCAAACCTTTTACCAAAAGCTCTTGCCAATGTAATTTCTTATGGGAATGTTAATAAAATATTTTACATTTGAACTTGGATGACAGCATACAGTATTCCAGAGTGTTAGCAAACAACCTGCTTTTCCCTATTAAATTATTTTTGCCAAATTCAAATGTGAAGCATGTAATCACAGATGTCATGAACTCTGCCTCACAAAGCAGACTGCCTAGCAGAGCTTCATGGAGTAGTAACAGCCAAATGCTTCAGAGCTGCACTAAGTGTTTGTTTCATTCATTCACATTTGACTTTGCAGGGTATTCTGGTCTATTTAACAGAGGGAGTACACAACAAATGAATAGTCTGCAATGCAGTGGGTATGACGAATTAACATTCATTTACAGCTACTACTGGCTGCAACAGTGTAGAAACCTTACAGTGCAAGACAGACAGGCTTTCTCTCTGGCGGGGATGTAAAAGAAAGCTAAAGCAGCAAGCAGCTCTGTTCATAGTGGTCAATAATATAGGTGTGAAATAATTCTACCAAGCAGAAAACAGAATTTTACATATCCACTTTGTAATTGCTCAGAGAAATTCTGCTTGCTCACAGTTAGGCAATGGCTGAGATAGAAACTGTACCAACAAAGACAGTGAAGAATAACTAGAAATAGTTTGTTAATATTTGATGAGGAGTTAAGATGCTGTCTGTAAAGTGATTCTTAAAGGAACTGTGACCGATACCTCCTGCTCTCAAACCCTGGTAATGTCATTAGCATAACTAATGTTAGCATAATGCCATTTTAAGACCAGCAGCCATTCTCTGGGACTGCGCAGGTCACATTTGTTCCCTTTCTCCCCATTATCAGGCCCTGAAGGTCCTGCGCACCAAGTAGACAAACCAGACTTCTTCTACCCCTCCCTACCACCTTCAAGGTTCCTGGGCACCAGGCAAGCTACTCCATTCCTTGCCAGCCTTGAAGGTTCCAGGCACCCAGACAAGCCAGTGTTGTTGATGACCCTGCTGCAGAACAGGGAAGCATTAACAGCACCCAGAGCACTGTGTGTAAAACCAAGCAGTTACAAGTCCTAAGGGGAAACCTGGACCAGAACTGCTGCTGGACAGTAAGACCAGGACCACCCAGTGGCCAGGGACACCTCCACCATTGTCTGCTTCCTCTGAGGATGGACAGAGTGACTCGTATTCTTTTATATGATTTTTGACTCTAGGTTATGATTGTTGATACAGCAAACCCCATATTAAGATCCAACTTGATCTGCAGAGGGACCAGGTGATTAGAAATGCTAAATTAAGTTGTATTACGTATTCTGTATTATGCCACTTATAAATTGATTCTGCTTGGAGAAATCCTGTGCCATTCTAATCACATATTCTGTGCTATACTAATCATAAAATCCTGTTAAGAAAATAAAGCTTTAATTGTAACTACAACTTAGTGTCATCATCATTTTGCCAAGGATCCCTAAAAGAACCTGTCTGTCCCCTCAGCATCAGGTGACATAAACATAACTTTAAATCTATACCTATACATTTTCATCCATACAGGATTCAGTCAAGTGAGAAGTTAATTATGTACAATGTTAGCATTACTATTTGCATGTAAATTTGATGAGCACTTTGTAACACTCTTCCCTGTCTGTTCTGGTTTTCCCTGGGGCTGTTACCAGTTCCACTCTGTTGCCTTCTTTGTTCATCGGTCTTGTACATTGAATTCCCCACTTGTATTTCTGAGACAGTTACAGAAAGCAGCAACCTCCTGCCAGAACTTCCCAGGGTAGAGCCGCACCTCCCTGCAGCACCCTGTGGGTTTTTCCTTGTTAGAAAAAAAAAAAAATTATTATCAGTATCCTTATGCCACACAGGGAGTTGGTGCTCACACAGTGAGCCAAGGGATCGAACACAGGACCTCTGCTCTGCACCTTTTCCAAGATGCATATGCAGTGATCACAGCTCCCCACTGTTGCACCACAGGCAAATTCTGTCCCAGGGGCATGATGCAAGGTTTCCCCCATAGCACGCTTTTTTTTTTTTCCAGAGAATTCAGCAGTTGGTATCCCAATGGTATTCCTGCAGAAATAAATACTGTTACTCAACTCCAAGGAGATGGAAATCAGCCACTAAACCTTACTCAGCTGAGAGACAACATAGACAAAAATATACTTATGGCATGCACCTATTTTCAATTTCCAGAGCTGTTCTACTGTGCCTTCAGCCTACATTCTTCAAGTAACCTTTAAGCAATCTTGAAGCTCACTTCATTAAACCCTGACAATGCTACTTAACTCTCAGCCTGAAGAGACAGCTGTAAACTACAGCCAGAACTACTATTTATTTTTTACAACTGTTTTGTAACAGTATTTGGAACAAAAACAGTTAGAAGTAGAGCAACTATGAAAGTTTATCCTAATTCTAGGTAACCTGTTACACACCTAAGCAGTTCACATTCACAGCTCTAGCTAATCCCTAGCATGAACCAGATGTAACTCCATATTCTCATAAAACTGTAAAGGATAAGGAAAGGAAGAAAAAAAGAGAAGATTGTATTTACTGGGATGATAGACTAAAATCTGTTCCGCATTTTTCACTAGGAAGCTGATTGTTAGGGGCATTCCAGCAGAGTTTTTCCTGAACATTGTGGACCAGACTTTTTCCTTTACAACAACAGTATAAATCACTGGAGTGCAGACACAGCCCATCACTAGAATGATCATCATTAGTATTGTTATAGCAGTTCCGCTTGCATGCACCTCCTGCTGTGCAGCACATAACGCTTTCAGGAAGTACACTGCTCCATCTGGCAATGAATGTATAACTGGGTGAATTAGGAATCCAGTCACTTGGAACTTTAAAGATCAAAGATATTGTTAGGGGTTAGTCCTAGGAATGACGTCTGAATAGATCTTTCTGTTGAGGGTGATTTGTCACCAAATTAAGCTAGCAACTCTCCCGGCATACAGGACTGTAAAGGATGTCAGTCAGTCTTCAGCAGATGAGCAGGGATGAAGCCAACCATGCACACAGAAATCAGCAGGGAAGGTTGCAAAACCTAACAGAAAGGGAGATGTAAACTGGGCATAGCAACAAGGTGGATTACAGCTGTGGGACTGCAGTGTACAGCTCATCCTTTTCCTGCAAGAAGAAACCTAAGTAATCTTTGAATAATCCTCTGGAAAAAAAAAAAAATCCTGACCTGCATTGTGAATATTGTCTTGATTCATTACATAAACCAGCTGCACATGCTCTTTTTTTAAGCACTGAAATCAAAACATGGAAATACAGCCACATGACATGCTTTTCACAGCCCACGAGTTTTTCTAGCACATCAGCATTTCTATTTCATAAATAGAAAATACAATTTACAGGACAATATCACCTTCAGACAAATTCTAATATGTATCACCTGCAAGTATTTCAGAAGGACCTATCACACCGTCCAATGGCTTTACTCAACCTTTCTATATTATTGTCAGCTCGAGGACACGGGATGATGTCCAATCGGGAAGCAAACTTGACGTGCCAGCACTTAGCCAGGCTTCTAGCACAGTTGAAAAATGGGCAAGCTCTGACTAAACCCCATAAATCCCTGCAGGGGTAATCTAGGCTACACCTACATTATCTTAAATGTTAGAACCTAAAGGACTCAAAACACAGTTGCTTCTGAAAATGCATCACAAAAACAGCTTGCCTGGCTACTCTGCATCTGTGGTATGTCTATCACTAATAGAGGGTAAGATCACAGGCATAATAACATTGCCATTGTCTCCAAAAAGGCTTTTGTTTAGAAGCATTATGCTTTTCTGCTCACATAAAATGTGAAGGTTTCAAGAAGATCTACAGCCTCCCAGAAAATATACTGGTGCATCCTTGAAGGCTCACATCCCCCTTGGAATTTAACTTACAGCCTGCTGACACAGTTTGTCTGTCAAATATACTATATTTCCTGATGAAACCAGAGAGCTACCAAGATGGGACATAACTGAAAAAACAAAAGTAAAAACAATTCCAGGTTTTGAAGCAAACAATAGCACTTAATTTTCAAGTTAAAAATAATTAAAATAGGACAATGCTAAAATATGAGGAACAAATATAATGGGAGTACAGGGTCTATTCTACAAACGTGAGAGGGCTGACACACTAAAGCAGAATGACAATCCATCTAGGCTATACTTCCTGACAGAGGTCAGCCTAGACACCAGTGTATACGTGCATGAGGTCACATCTAAGCAAGTCTAAATTTTGTATGCTGGTGGAAGATGACTCAGTGAATCCTGAGACCTGTAGGCTACTCCAGCTTCTACAAACAGTAAAAAACATACATAAAAAAAAAATCTTAAAGATCATCACCCCCGGGTAGGAATTACTGGAGCATGAAATGCCGCAGATGTACATGGGGATTGTTTACCCAAATGCTGCCCCCAACATATGCTAAAGGCAAACCCCAGCTGCATGAGCTGGCTATGCTGGTTTCATGCCGTTTAGGAACTTCCCTAAACCAGAAAGAACTGCAGCATCCTCTGATTCCTAACACTAAGTGGTACAAAGCAGCCAGAAGGGAAATAAATTAATTTTCACATTAACTCCTCCCTGCTGCTTTGGACGCCAACTCTCTCAGGGACAAAAACCTGTAACAGAGACCTCACATCAATAAGCCTGCCACTCTGCTGCCGCAACTGTTCAATTTTTTCACTTCATCTCATTTTTACTTTAAGTATGAATCCTACAAACACTCATGTTCACATTACCTTTACAGGATCAGGAGCCTTGAGGCAGTAGCTGTCTCTCACCATATGTTTACATAAGACTCATGCCTGGTGAGGGCAGATGAATCCCCCGACTATAACACAACAAAATGTGAGTTGACTGACCTGTACGGGTTAAGCCAAACAATATTAGAAATCAGCACAAATACAGAAGTCCTTAAAACATAGTAGATCATAATAAATATTGTAAAAATGGTTCCTACCCACTCAAGTCTCCTCACTATGTATCACAGCCATGTTGGCTCACTTAAGTGGCTCTAATGAAGCATTACCGTTTTTAACTCCTGCTAGTCCTGCAGCAGGCACAATACTGAAGAGACAAAGAAGACTTAATCACCACACACATTACCAGCAACATTCTATTGTGATTGCCAGTTACACTCAACAGGTGTGTAACGCCACAGATGTCAATATCAAACACTAATGTCACAGATCTAGCATTGATTTTTGGCCCACACAACCATCTGTACATTATCTTTGTCCTGCACAGTCACAAGTTAAGAGTGCAAGAAGCCCTCCTGGATCTCAGTTGGGTCCTTAAAGGTGGCAGCAGTCTTACTTATACATAATTATTAGGATCTCATTGCAACACAACAGCCCACAAAATGCTACTGCAGAGAGAAGACCCGACCCTCAAGCTATACTCAGTTACCTCTGCAATTGCCCGATTCAGTTGCTGGAAATAACAGGGAAGCATAGCAGGATTAGCCACAGTTCCTGGAGCTGTGGCTGAAACTCAGAATTCCTTCCATTTCAGTAGATATTTCCAACACCTTCAAACCTTGCTTAATCTCACATCATTTTCAACTCGGTGATAATAAGCAGGTGCAAACACTTGCAACAAGTTTTATATTGGTTGTGAAGCAGGAGACTGCTCAGGTGTACACGGCTGAAATTTTTGAGAGTTCAAGACCTGTTCAACTCAACAGCCCACATCTACATTTTTCCAGTACTACAAAAAAAAAAAGCCAAAACACTACTCATACTTAAGAGAAATGTGGAATAGGGATTTCAAGTGCAGCACATACTTGCACCATTATCTGCTAATATCCTGCATAGCACATCAAATCCCTGACTGTGTCAGGAAAGTGTTGCAAATGTTGGTTGGATATCAAAAGCAAAAGCACTGTGTTGCATGATCAAACTGACCTTCAACCAGCCCAGGATCTGAATAGCAGTAAGACGTCCTAGAATTCTGCCTTCCACCTACATAAGAAATAATATACATATGCTATAAAAATGATGATTAGTGCTTAAACCATTACAACACTAATTATCCCATGATTTGTTCAGATTCATTAGTAATGCAAAAGGTTGGGTTGTAACTCATCTGTAGAAGTATTACTAATCCCTACACTACACAAACATTATTAGAATGGCTTTTTCATTGCCAGGATACCTTCACTGCTATGTAAAGACAATACATAAATTGCATCTGTTAAATCTATTTCTCACAAAAATATTATAGAAAGACAGTACAGTAACAGTATTATATAACTTGTCTTCCTTCTATTCAGTAACATTATTCTCTAATGATAATCCACACATTAAGCAGAATATTAACGGAGCAATGAAAGACTCATGATAGTGCAAGTAGCTTAGGCTACCAAGAAACCACAGCTTGAAGTTGATCAGAATACACAGAAATACTTGTACTCCTGATTCTCAGAGCTTCTAGAGGCATCCACTTTTTACACATCTTTAAAGTTACTGAGTTCAACTCACAGTCAGACTAATGATATTCCCTCATGCTACAGACTTCACCTTAGTTAAGGAGGGTTGGCTCAGCTCCTTATTTTTTGTGAGCTCCTTTCTTTTTTATTTTCTTCTGTAAAAAAGACTTCCACCCAGAGTCCAGTCTCTGTTACAGGTCAGGATCTTTGAACTGCCACATCCAGTGGAAAACATTTTCAGCAACTCTCACAAATTGCTGGATGCAGCTGAAACTACAGATATGAAAAGGAACAAACAGCAGCTTAGAAAGATCAGGAGCCACATCCCATGTATTTACATAAGCCCAGGACATGTTGAGTACTTGTTAACATTTTTAAATACCTAGCTTAAAAATCTCTCTTCTTTACATATACCACCATCTTGCCAGTCACTTAAGGCTGTAATCTAGTCATCATCAACACAGACATCCCTGCAGGCTTTCCCATCTGTGCTGAGTATTAACTCTCTAGTTTCTTAACTTATTTTAATCCATTCTCACAAACAGGATGATCAACAGCCTTCCATGTTCTGGCTTCTCAATCACTCCCCTCACCTCCCTTGAAAAATGCTAACTTTCCCCACTCACCTCTCACCACCTGTAGCACTCAGACACAAGCTTTCCTCCTAGCCACTGTTCCAATGTTTCTTTTAATTCTTCCCCTACCTCTGACAGCTCTTCTCTTCATTTCAAATGTCCTTTGTTACTCTATCTGTACCACAATGTGACATGCAAGTTTTCAGCAGAGGTACAGGAAACCACTTTAGGAAAGCTGAAATGTCTGTATGATGTTGCACCCATAAAACACATTAGCAGCACCAAATTTCACAAAAGCAAGTGGGAACTACATGAACTACCCCACACCCCCAGCAATCAACATAAGGCAAGTATTGATCTGGTATTTGAGGTATTGAGCTGTGAACATTTTAAAACAACTCAAGTGATCTTCCTTGGTCCCATGTTAAATATGCACTACTAATTACGTGAAATTCTCACTGGGAACATTTCCTAAGAGACACAACCTCAAACTCACAAGACTTTCAGAAATAAAAAATCCAACCTGTAATAACTCAAGACACCTTCTAGAACTTTAAAAACAATGTTATTTTAAATTGATAGTAGGGGGCTTTTTATTTTTACATATACACCACAATAGCTTAATAATAGTTTTACCATCTTCCAAAGGATTTTAATTGGTTTTTTTAAATTAGAATATACTAATCTTAAACCAGAGCAAAGCCCTTGAAGCATGATGTTAACAATTAAGAAGATACTTCTAAAAATCTGTTGCAAAAATGATGAAAAAAATAATCTCACAAGTACCCACTACTGCACTGGAGTCAAGCTGTTGCCAAGCTTGATGTGACAGAACCAGAACATTCCCTTAGCTTTTTAAAAATAAAAAGCTCAAACAAACCTTTGGTTCAATAGAAATGCAGGCATCTGTTTTCATTTCTCCATTGTCCAAGATATTTGGAATGGAGATATGAAGGCATTTTCCTTGAGCAAAACTACAGATGCGAATCTGTAATGGCATAATTACAGTATGGTTACATTGAAGTTCAAGATAATGAGAACCATAAACACAACTATTTTCAGTTTCTAGCAGTTAATGACAGACTAGGAAGACCATAACCAAACTCTTTATGAAGAGAAAATAATCACAGCATTGAGTCCAGCACTGAGTATTTAAGTGTTAGACTTGAAGACTACTATAAAATTCCAACAAAAGAACTACTTCCATTTAGAATCTGCTATAATCAAGAACACATTTTGATCATATCTTGTTCCACAGTCAGAGTTTGGGAATGCAGATATGCCAGTATTTCCTGATGGGGAGCATACCTATCACATAGACTTCCACAGACAGACATATCACATGGCTGCATATCACTGGATTAGCATTATTTTGCATTTCAAAGATACTATTTTAGCAAGGATCTTATTTTTTAAGCAGCAAGTATGTCTGTTAGTGGGGAAAAGGCTAACACTCTCTTAGATCATCTAAGCAAGACACTAAGTCATTTCATGAGACAGAAACCAATCATTAATAATCTCATAAGCAAGGCCTACATTGGCTTTAAGTTATTTCTGAGGACTTAACATATTTGAATCACAGGATGGGCAAGACATCCTTTCTCAAAAAAATCAGCATGCATTTATTGACTCGACAGGTCACAGGATGTGGGGTAAACAATTCTGTAGAATTTGGTTTTTACCTTTTGAAAACTGAAATTGTTACTGTCAGTTCTTGCACCTGACTTCAGCCATGTCATGCTCACATCAGACTGCTGTCTTACCTCAAACCACAGGTGTTGCACAGCTTGAACAAGTTCCTCCACTGCTTCCCAACAGCAATGACTTACACCATGACAAACATGCTTGGCAAGTCAGGTACTGCCCCACCTTTTCCCAGACACAAGGAGAGATTTGTTACAGCGATAGCGAAGTTTTACCCTGAATTTTATCCTGCACAAGTCAAGATGAATTTCCACTTTCAGAAGCATTTGCTCTAGAGACAACCTTAGAAGGCTGATGGTTGAGTGTTCTTCTAGCCTAGCTTAGCTTCTGCCCTCACCCCTGGAAGCTTCAGCTATGCAAAGGTCTGGAATTTAAAGTCTTCCTTGTGCCTAGAAAACAGGATCTCTTTTTTTCCAGAACACACAAAAGCAATAGGAAGTACATATTCCTGAAACATCCAAATATAGTTATTAGTTAATAGATCTGAAGATACTAAATGCAGACTTAAGAGCCATTATCAATTCTACGAAGGCTTTTTCCCCTTCCTATACTTCATTCTCCCACATAATTGACATTTTCAGGTAGTAAGTAAATTAAAATACTGGAAACTCATTAGTTAAAGCCTGGAAATATCTATTAAACACTGTGAAGATAAAAATCTAACATTAGTATCTAGATCTCCCAAGATGCTTACCACTATCTTCAAGGCCAAAGCTCGCTCTCAACTTGTGCATTTTATGTTATATTAAGCCACCTATAATTATTTCTAGAATACAGACTGATTTCTTAAATTCAGTAGATTACAAAGTGATTTACACTATAAGTAGCTCTGACCTGCAAACAGTGGGAATTCACCGATTAAGTCCAAAATGCTCCATTATGTACAGAAATTTTTTTAGAAGCCAGTTTGCTAACAGAGCAAAAGGAAGATGCTCTGCAGAAAAGCAAGACCGTTTATGATTGTTTAATATTTATGGCCAATTTTTTTCCTGCTTTTCTGACAAAAAGCCACACCAGAGTTTCTTTAATATTTTTATTGTATGCCAAAGGTCATTAAAGATGAGGTTTTGCTTGTATACAAAGTTACTCAAAAATCGTGTCTAGGCAGAGATTCATTAGCAATCTTACTTATTTCAAAGCATAGGTTTGTTCAATCAGGCCACAAAAATAACATTGTGTACAAGCAGTAACTAAAGAGCTGCAGGTTCAAGGAGTTCCCAAGTATCACAGGTCTTGAGATCTCATCAGGAAATAAGAATAAATCAAAGCAGTTGAAAATGTAGAATAGCAGCTCCACATAGATTTTTCAAGTTTTAACTTTATTCAGAAAGTGACTCTTAGTTCAGTTTCCTTCGTTCTTCGAAGCTTCATCGAAGTTTTCAACAAGATCTAGAAAAAGAAGAATGTTGAAATTAAAGTTTGACCCACTTTTGCATTACCAAATGTTTTGGTTTGGTTTCTTTCCAAAGTTCTACTTTGTATCAAGTGCTTACAACATAAAAAAAAAAAGAACTTTTAGCTTATAAAATACAGACCAAATAACTTAAGAGCTTCATGGTTCATTCTTCTTGCTCAACCAAGTAAGTTTTGGATGGTTCACTACAGAGCACAATTCTAAGCACGTTTAACTCCACTATATCCACAACTGGTCAAAGTAATACTGAGAAGGTAGTTTCTTCCCACCCTTCTTATAAAATATTATTTAATTATCTTAGCGATAGCTATTCTACACAGGATGAAAATTCTAGCTCAAACCAGTAAGTGTCTCATGGTGTCTGAAACAGTGAAATAATCTACCCACAGAAATTCTGTGACAGCAAGTGACTAGTCAATACTCTTACCATCCTTGCCCCAATCTTATGCTACATGTGTTACCTCTCCGCAAAATTCGTCTCCTTTTCCTCCATCACATGCTTGTTCTTACCTGGAACTTCATCATCATCATCTTCACCAGCAGCAAGCGGTGCTTTTCCATCCACAGCTGCAAGAGAGTTCAAAAGTAGTTCAAGTAGTTCAAAAGTATCAGTCAAACTCACCACAGGCACCCTGATTAGTTGTTTTGCATTGTGTTTTTTAAAAATGTTATCAAAGATTCTGAGCTAAAGAGCAATGCTTTACCCAGTTCCCTTGCTGAATAATAATCTTGAACTAACCTAGGAAGTTCACATTCCCTTTGTTACCAAAAATGCTCAAACAGCCCAGCAAGGAAATGAGATGATACATGGTAAACCAGCCTACTAGTCATCATCTTGTATCTAGGTATACCCAGTGCCCTACTCTGAGAGACTGAAAGAGTTAGTCTCAAACGTTTTGGTGAGGCAAGTTCTGCTTAAAGACAAACCCTGAACAGCAAGGAACCAAGGTGAAAAGCCCATCAGCTCAGACATCAGCAACAGGAGGGGGAGGGTGTGCTGGAGGCTGCACAGCTCCCTGTTCTGATAAACTGTTCCGATACAAAGATCAAACAATGGCCGCCATCTAGAGGGATGGAGAAGTTACTCCCCAAATGGCCTACCCCCAAGCCCAAAGGCTCACAAACTGCTTATTAGCCTGACCAGTTGGAGTTCTGGTGCCTGCCTGAAGGAGGGGCAAGGATGATAAAGGACACAAAGTGAAGCCCCTGGCACACAAGCCCACCAGAACTGGACCCCTCAGCTGACTGAACCAACGCTGAATGCAGAACCAGCGAAATCTTTCTCTCTTCCTTTTTCTCTCTGTCGTCTTCTCTCTTTTCCTTTTCCACAATCCCTACACCTCATCCGTTTCAAGACATAAACCACTGAACCAAGTCTGGGACTAAAAGAGGATCCAGCCACCCCTGGGCCCTTTGCTGAGGAGGAGTCTAGAAAGCAAGGGGGTCTACTCTGAACTTCATGACTCAACGGGAGGGATGTCCTCATTCCCTAAATTGATTTATGTGCTTACCACAAGTGTATTGGGTTTCTGAGGCAAAATTCTGGTAGCTGGGGGGGGTTACAGGGGTGGCTTCTGTGAGAAGCTGCTGGAAGCTTCCCCCATGTCCAACAGAGCCAATACCAGCCAGCTCTAAGATGGACCTGCCGACAGCCAAGGCCGAGCCAATCAGTGATCGTGGTAACGCCTCTGTGATAACATTTTTAAGAAGGAAAAAAAGTTGGGGAACAGAGAGTAAACGGCAGCCAGAGAGTGAGAACATGTAAGAGAAACAACCCTGCAGACACCAAGGTCAGTGCAGAAGGAAGGGGAGAACATGCTCCAGGCACCGGAGCAAAGATTCCCCTGCAGCCCATGGGGAAGACCATGGTGAGGCAGGTTGTCCCCCTACAGTCCAGGGAAGTCCACAGTGGAGCAGATATCCACCTGCAGCCCGTGGAGGACCCCACGCCAGAGCAGGTGGGTCCCCAAAGGAAGCTGTGACCCCGTGGAAAACCAGCGCTGGAGCAGGCTGCTGGCAGGACTAGCAGATCTGTGGAGAGAGAAGCCCACGGAGCAGGTTTTCTGACAGGACTTGTGACCCCGTGGGGGACCCATGCTGGAGCAGTTTGTGAAGAACTGCAGCCCATGGGAAGGACTCATGTTGGAGAAGTTCGTGGAGGACTGTCTCCCATGGAAGGGACCCCACGCTGGAGCAGGGGAAGAGTGTGATGAGTCCTGCCCCTGAAAAGGATGAAGCAGCAGAAATACTGTGTGATGAACTGACCTTAACCCCCATTCCCTGTCCCCCCGTGCTGCTGGGGGGGGCTAGGTAGAGAATCCGAGAGTGAAGTTGTGCCTCTAACTCCATCCCAGCCAAAACCAGGAATACTTTAAAGACACTGTTGTTCCGTGGCAAAGTCAGAGGAATATGGAACTGGATGCACAATTTTACACTTAGGTGGCTGAGGTAACCATGTGTTCTGGTACACATCTCTGCTGAATCAGTGATTTTTTTAACCATTCCCACTGTGTTTGCCAGAGCTAGTGAGACTTAACCAGGTCCACTGTAGCAGACCAATGAGCATCCGCAGCAGTATAATGCTAAGAATAGGTATCTCAGGTCCCTGGGTGACTGTGCCACTAATTTTACTGCTATTCTTAGCTGTACTACCAAGGGTAAGCTGTCTCATGCTCTCCATCACCTCAGTTTTATCCTAAATAATCCTTCTCAGTTTTCAAGACAAGCATGAGGAAGGAGATGGGATCATACTAGACCTGTACCCTGATTTCTGGAGAATCAGAACAGATGAATGCATAAACTTTGGTCTGAAAGGGCCTAGGACAAGTCACCACTAACCCTCCTTTTGTTTTTTAACAGCAGAAAGCTGTTGCAGCTTAAGTACATCTTAGTGTCAAATACAACATTTTAAAAGCAAACTATGTTATTTTCACCTAAATACTCTGCATTCTCTCTCATCCCGAAGACCAGACTAAGTTTACTTTAGCACCTGCAAATTCAATCATCACAGATGTTTCACTCTTTGATGTCAGGCTTCCAAATCTAGCAGACAACGCTGAATGGAAAGTTTTGTGCAACTACACTGGCATCCACCCAAAGTGGAAAGGAATAGCCATTTACAGGGTCATACAAAGTAAGCACTTGTGGTGGTTTCAGCCCAACCGGTAACAAAGGACCACGCAGCCGTTCACTCACTCCCCCCGCCCCTCTCCGGTGGGATGGGGAGGAGAACCAGAAAGGGAAAAGGAAAGAAACCTGGAACCTCGAGGGTTGAGATAAGGACAA
>JANZLQ010000079.1:55268992-55300230 GCA_026212715.1 Elanus axillaris | reverse complement strand
TCACTAATATTATGCACTGGTCCATGGAATGAGGATTGCTCCTGCTTTGGAGCACAGTCTCCAGGCATTTGCTAGCAGTGATAGTGACAAAGCAGAGGAAGGGCAACACCTAGCTGCCTTTTCCACAAAGTGGGATTCATACTCAAAAGCCTTTTTCCTCACCACACAATTGTGCTGAACCTGGGAAAAATGATCTACTGACAAGCTACCTGGCAACCCCATCTCTTGTTAGTGCAGTGATGGACAGAAACATCCTGAAGTACAGCTGTGCTGGGGAGAGGGTACAATTCATTTTCTTGGAAACTGCTGAAGATAGGACTAAAATTTGTGTTTCATTGTCCAGGGATGTAACTTATCTATTAAAACCAAGGGGTTAGCAGTTCAGTCCCCAGAGGAGGAGAGCTCAAAGAAGAAATCAGATTTATTCCCTTAATAAGATGAGTTCAGAGTACAGGGATATTTTCTTAGCATGGTTCCTCATGGCCATCAAATCACATGGGTGATTTTCAGATCTGCTTTGCCCTCCCCATGCTGTGCAAATTCCTAATGTTAGTCCAGGACTTCTTACTGGGGAGGTTATTAGCATGGGAAGTCTGTCACTGCAGCGGAGAGCCTGCAGCTCTCCATCCACCAAGTGCAATGCAGGGGGACAGCAGTCAAAGGAGCAGACTTGCCAAAGTTACTGGCTCCTACTGACCTTTTCCATTAATAAAACTGACCACAGCATGATTGGCTGTGGCCTCCTTTCCATTGTCATAAAGCTGTAATCAAAGAATGTGACCGCTTTTATTGGCAAAACTTTTGCTCCATCAGTGACGTCAAAATGCAGGAGGTGGCTGAGGGTTCACCAGCAGCTCAGGTTTTCTGGGTGAAAGGAGCCTTCTGTCAATGCCCCTCCTGAGACACTTAGGTTTAAGGAAATGTTTGTACTGCTCTAGAAAAAGAGCTGGCCGGGTGTTTTTCTTTTGTGCTTAGGCACTCTGAAAGGAATTCCTGTGGGCACAATTATCTCACATATGGTGAGTCAGAAACAAAACAAAACAAAAAAAAAAAGCCAAAGGGAAAAAGGAGAGAGAAGAAGAAAAAAATCAAAGGTCACTTGGATGCTTTGGCCCAGCACAAGAAAGGGGAAAATCCACCTTGGAGATACAATTTACTCAAGGAGAGCTGGAAACCCATGATCGAAGCAACAGGAAACTGACAACAAGCAGTGGCCCAGTTAACACCATTGAAACAAATCCCAGTTTCTGCAAACTGTAGGAACAGGGTGTCAGCGTTGCAAACTAAATGGAAAGTGCATGTGTGTGTATATGCTGAACTTTACAGGACTGTAGCTTCTGCACCCAACAGCTTGTCTGGAACAATACATCAGAGTTTGACAGGGAAAGAGGTTGCTAAGGGGCAACCAGCCTTGCCTTATCTATGCTACTACCTATGGTGTTCACCATCAGCTGCTTAATGGATGCTACCTAGGTCTGGTGTGATGGTGCACAAAACAGCACTTAGTCTTTGCAAGATCTCTGTTGCAAAGGTTGGAGCATATTAAGCCCTATGCACAGAGGGAAAAATGAGGCTTTACCCCCAGCCAAACAGCCAGTCACAGGCAAGAATCAAAATGTACTGACTTTGCTCAGCCTTCTGTGATCGGAGGCAAAGCAGAATCCATGAGAGGTGTTACTTCAGGCAGATTACCTGTGCAAGGGCAGTGGTACCAACTTGAATCCAGTAGCCAGGAGGGGCTAGTTCCTTTTCCCATGAAGAAGCTGTCTTTAAAATTCAAAGATTCCACAGTGTCTGGAAAATCTAATTAAAAATCTTTTCAAAACTATTTTTAAACCTTCATTTAAAAATCCATTGTAATTTTGTGATTAAGTAATTGTATATTAGGTCATAACTTGATTGATTAGATGCTCTTATTAATACTTGTGTTCATTCTTGAAGGATGGCTTGGCTACTTCACTACACCTAGCTTGTCATATGAATGCAAACCTTTTGCTGCGCTTGAATTCAAATTTGCTTCATGTCTGAAGTGTTTCAGTACCAGCTGGCATTTAAGCGTCTGTGCAAATTCCAGGACTGGGAAAGATGGGGTGAAACCTTGAACTTCCACAGCCTGTCAGTGCTGGCAACCATATATCTTCCTCTGTATGGGCAACACCTTCAGGCTTTTTCCTAGAGGACACTGACTGTGTGCCTGAATGCATTGTGAGGCCGGTATCAACGTATGCATGGGTCAGGGACCATGCCTGAGCCTGTTTCCTGGGCTGGGTTTACAGAATGAGTATGGGTGAAGCCCTTGAATCAGAGCGTCAGCAGATGCATAATGTTCTGCCAGGATAATTGGCCTCAGTGGAATCACACCAAGGATGATGGTGTAAGACCAGCGGCAGGGAGTCATGGTGTATCATAAGCCTTCCTCAGCATTAACTCTGCAGCATGTTTGAGTTCCTGGTCAGAGCAGTAGGGGATGGATCAGACCATCACCTTTGAAAGCTTCCAACAGAGCTTATTTGATTTGATTGGTGGGGTATCTAGCACCTGGCAGATTATCAGTTTCTCTGGCATTTTTCCCCCTGAGTGACAGCAAGGGCAAATCGATAGATACTTAGGCTGTCTGCATTTTTTTTAATTGTTTATTTTGTTCTTTTCATTATAAGTAACAGAAAATCACTGATGTTTTTATTTGGAGAAAATACGAAACAAATTGCCGATTCACTTGCTACTTGATATGTGTTAACCCCCTCCAAAAAAAACCCCCAGCCACAAAACCTTAACTTGTCTGTTCTAAAAATTTGATCAAGGGGCCAAATGATGACCCGAGAAATATGTTTGTGCAGCCTCCCTCACTCCCAGGTGTCCCCGTCCCCCTACCTTCAGGGTCACACTCCCAGGGTGTTGTTCCACTGCTGTGTGTGCCACAGCAGAGCCATGAGCCCAGCCTCCTTCCCCTGCCTGCCAGCTACTGCAGGTGGGCGACCGAAGCTGCAGAGAGAAGCAAGGCTGCCCTACCCTCAAGTTCACAGGAGATCTGGCATGCAGCATAACAGTGCACTGCTTGGGCTCTCAGATGGGATAATGGCAGTAATCATTCATAATTCTTGGTCAGCTATGCCATCACAGAGCTCTGTGAAAATACTTTAATTAAGTCCAGTTTACCTATGCCCTGGTTTCAGCCAAACTCCCTGTCACAAGGCCAGAAATCATCTTCGCTGTAACTATGTTGACTTTGGGATGCATGTGGTCAACCCCCATTCATTGGGCTTGAAGCGGAGGTAAAACCAGATAGCACACTTATTTTTCTGTAGCTTTCTTTTTTTGAACAGTGGTGGTATTCTTGTTTTGCTCTGATCCATTTTAGGAGTGTGAGTATCTTGTATCTCTGATCTCCTTAGTAAAGACTAGGGAAGACATGTTTGTTATTATTTTTAGTAATCATCATTGATTATTTTTATTCCAGTCAATTAGTTTCTGATCTGAGGAAAAAAAACTTCTGTGAGGAATTAATCTGCATATAAGGATTATAAATAATGACGGCTGCATGAAGAAAAGCCTATGGACAGATTCATCTTCACTAAAGAGCTCCAATGTGAAATACATGGGTTTTCATTAGAGCCTCTGTTATGATCAGTAAATCTGTGTACATCTGCTGGAAATGCATTGGCTATGATAGATGTATACAGATGCAATGGAAAGCAGAATTTGCCTAATACTTCTATAGCTTTGATCCTGTTATAAATATAAATTCCTTGGCTTTCAAGAGCAGCCTCCCAGAAATCATAAGATTGTACCCTGCGTGTAAGTACTGAGCATGTGTGGAAAAGTTGTACTATTTGTTTTTCTGGCACAGAACTCACTTTAAAATGAGATTACTTAATTGAAGAAAACATTTCCTGACATGTTGCAAATCAACATTTGAACCAAATCTTCTCCTTTTGCGTAAGGAGGGGATGAGTGCACTCTAGCCTGTTTAATCCATGTGGAGCTCAATGAATTCATTTTAACCACTGAGGCATTTGATTGGTAAAACATAATGTAGCACAGTGTGAAGCAGCTTGCCATCAGTTAAACAGTTTTGCTCAGTCAGATTGCTTTGATAATTATTTGTCTTGCAGGGTGTCTTCCATAATTCCTTCAGAGAGGCTGTAGCTCCACAGACAGAGTGACAGACTGATGCAGACAGAGAGACTGATTCAGAGAGCACAGGTTTTTATAAACACCTGTGGTTGGTTGTTACTGAGTGTATTGTCATTTGGGTATAATCTGTATATGCTTATGCCAACTTTAAGTGTTTTCTAAGCATATATATATATAATATTAAAAAAAAGAGTGTGTGTGAGTATATATTTACTAGAATCTCTTGGCAATAACGTTTATAAATTTGGAAATGTGTTGGGTCATCTTCCAGACAACAGGAGATATCAAAAGGAGCCCAGTTTAATGAGATCAGAAGTCTAAACATCATTAGTCCTGCTAGTGCTAGAATTTATTTTCTCTGGAGTCACTGCCAGTGAGTTAGCTGTCTTCCATTTTAAGTTGTAGAGCAACAGAAATAAGTCACAATTTGGAAAATATCTGGAGAGAGGAAGTGATGGAAACTGGGTCACCAGAGGGAATCTCAGGGCCCTGAATCCCAAGAGCATCCTTTGCACAGGGTAATATCCTAGCCTTTTCCTGGGCACTTTTTCTGCTGTCCTTTTTTCTACCCCATGTTCCCATTTTGGTGAAGGTCATCCTGAGGCATCCTGGTGTCTGAATGACAGACACTAGTCAGGGGGACTTTGTTGTTTCAGGCTTGCCTTTTTAAACTGGTCATAAGATGGAGTTCCCAGGAAGTCACCTCTACCATTTTGTTTGTTATTGACTCAATTTTGAAATCTCACCCTTTCTGCTTCCCCACAGGGCAGGTGGCAACAGCCACACAGATTTCAGTGAAGGATCATGATTGCTTGATTATAGTCTTTCCACTACTCTGCCATGCCAGCATCAAAACCCAACTGACAGTATGCATTATAATTTCAGCACACACCTTGTATTTTCTTGTGTTAGCTGTGAAACAGAGATGTAAATAGTTTTCACAATACAGTATCTTTTGTTAGCCACAACAACCTGATTTTTTAAGGGTTAAAAAAGGGCTATGTACAGATTGCTCTTATCCCCACAGAAGAGTCTAGTCAGCATTACTAAGCATCTGCACCCATTTTGCACGCAGAGGCTTTGCAAAGGTGGAGTCCAGAAGTCAGCTACAGAAGGCAGGGCACCAGAACAGGTTGCTAATAGCAGCGTTTCCATTGATTAGGCTACCTAATTAATGTAGGACACCTATATCCAGACTTAGTCATCCACACAAGGTATTCCATATTTCATTTCTAATATATACTTAGACAGGGCTGTATTACACATAAAAGGTCTTTCAGCTTTTGCCACAAAGTGTTGGTTTTCAGCTATATATATTCAGAAGTGAATATTAACATTTCCTGATGGTATTATACTGTTTATTTTTTTACAGAGGTGTTCTTCCTACCAGTTTTTGTGCACATGGGCACTTCTATGCACGCACATGTACACATGCATGCACACAAATCATTCAGACTTTAACCAGATGTATGCAGCTATGGGCTGAAGAAAGTATTTTGTTGGCATTCTGAGCAAACTAAGAAAGGAGAAGGGATGGTTTGTATTGAAATTCCTTTAATCTCTTCACATGGCATCACCAGTAAAAAAAATACAATTCCTATGCATTAAGTGAATAAAATGGGTTCAGAAATATTCTGATATTCTAGGTGCAAGAGGGAAGATGTAGTGAAGTTACAAATGTCATCCACAGTACAAAGCAGCAGAGGTTTTGTCTTCAACTGTACATTTTTTTCCTTTCTAAACTTTATACTAGATGATTAATTTCCTTAAGCATACTTTATGTTGATAATTCCATACTATTTCTGCAGCTTAATCTTAGAGCTAAGTTTACTGACAGACACATTAAAATGTTTTACTGTGTGAACTCACTGAATATAGTACTTGCTTTACCTGTGCACAGAACATGATTTACACGATTTCCTCATCCAAACTCTATAAATCACATCTATTGCACATTGAACCACCTCCAACTCTCCATAAATTTGTTTACTAAAATGTCTTTAGTTCTCTTAGTGCATGAACAATAATTCACGTTGAACTGGATAATATTCCTATAAGTACTTTATACTTGACTAATCTACAACATGAAATAATAATTCCTTAGGAGGCTATAATGAAAAGAAATCTGTCCAGTCCAGATTTGCTGCACAGATATAAAAACAAGCCTAATCAAAACATGGGGTGGTGGTGTTTGTTTTAGTGTCCTGTAACTGGAAGAAATATAATAATTTTTGGCTTAAAATATCCTGAAATGCTTCAGCCTATCTTCAGGAATCTACACTTACGTTCATTAACACAGGATCTGCTAAAGAATGATGTAATTGTACCTTTTTCTTTGGAGAACCGAGAATCTGATGTTTCAGGGAAAGTTAAAAACTTCTGTGAGACTTCCTTTAGTTGAGTAATTCTTTAAATAAAGTAGCTGGGCTTTCCCTCAGATTATGTACGGATCATCTGATCACAGGGATTTTTTAAATATCCAGAGCAATGTATAATGGCACTCAGGTACCAGCTAGACTGAGGACTCTTCCACAATTCAGAAGGCACAATTCAGTGGTAAATGTGTGGCAGGAACAAAGTCCCAGTAAGTGGCTCCAAAGACCCAGCAAGGTGGGGATGGTTCTAGAGAGGATTGTTCATGATGACTTAGATGCAACTTTTGGCTCAGGAAATCCCTGTGATGCTGGCTACCAGAAGATAAAGGATGCCAGAGGAGGATCACTGTGTTCTTGCCCAGCTTCTCATACTCCTTTCCTTGATATTTTCCCGCAGCCAGAAGCAGAAAGAGACTCTTCTCTCATCCATAAAAACCTGTGCGGTCATGCAGTATTGCACTGCTCATATTCATGTATCTAAACAATAAAGTTCTGGACATTCTCCCTCACTATCATAGATGTGTAACATTTCTGTGGTAACTAGAGCATTAATTTGCAAAGAAAAGTTGTTTTAGGAGAGTATGTATTTGTAGCTGTTTCTACTGTAGTGTGTTTGATATATCTCTGTATGTTTTCTTGCAATTATTTTTCTTTTTCTTAATTTGCTGCTTTTATATTGGATAATTTGGTTCCTCTGTATATCTCTCATGCCTGCCTTGCTGATTTTCCCCCTCTCCTTATGGCAGGCCTTACTTTGTGGTATTTAGCCACCCTGCATTCACTGGTGGCTCCACTCCCAAAAGCTGGCTCCACTCCTGCTTATTAACAGTCCCCAAGAGAATGTGAAGCTGGATTCTGTAGAGCTCCAAATTTATCTCTGCAATGATGACAGCCAAAAACACAAAAGACAGCAAGAACTGCATGTTCCAGTAACCCCACACCAGCTCCTAGCAAGTGGCTGGGAGTCACACGCTTGGAAATTGTTGGACTGGTGCTTGATGTCATGGTCTAGTCATCAGACCACAAGAAAAAAGAACAAGTATGTAAAGTACAATCCTTGTTCTTCTACCTCTGCTGATTTTGTAATATGGGGACAGCATTTGTCTTGCTCTGATTATTTTTGGAGAGTCATTAGTTAATTAGGAACTAAAAAATACTAATTGGTAATAAAACCCTTTCACATTTGAGACTTAAGATGCTTCTGCCAATGGAGACATTTTCAGTTCCCAGCTGTGCCAAAACCAAAACAATACAATGCCAGAGAGCGTCTTCTAATTACAGATATAGTTCTTCTCAGTTTCCATGTGGCACATATTTTATAGGTCTAAGACATATCAGTAATTTTAAAATACATTCCTTACTTGTAGTTTGTTAGCAAAACCAAACGAGCAAATTAATCAAACCCAACCATTCACTACAATGTGTTGACTAGCAAAGCATAAACGTGATACGCAGATCCATATAGCTTGCATGCAGTCAATCAATTACTGTTTCTCAGAGATATGATGGTATAAGCAGCAGTAGAAAATATTTTCTATTATTGTTTTCTCATCTTGTAAAATATCATAACTCCATCTATCTCATTATCCATGCTTTTGCAAGGCAGCCATTTCATCTTCCACAGCTTTACTGAGTGCAGAGTTATGCTTGCTTATTCCATTTGACCTTCATGTTATTTGTATTTTTTTCCTTTCAAGATTTGACACACAGAAAAGGACTGAATATTCCAGCAGCGGTTGTTGACTTTCTGCAGTGTCCTGAGCCCTCTCAAACTTCTAAACTGGGGTTTAGAACTTTCATCCTTTTGGAAGACACAGGTCAATATGTGCGGAAATACTGCAGGGCTTAATTTCTATCTAAAGTCTGAGGCAATTAAAGCTTTTGTCAGAAGTATGTAGTTATTCCTCACTCTTTTGCTGTCTGTAACCTTTTGTTCTAATTAGTTAGCTGTAATTTTTCAGGCAACAGCAGTGACACCATCTAGCTGGCTATTGCTTTCTTTTCTAGCAGGCAAAATGGATCTCATACCCTCCAACCTCTTCTGTGTTCCAAGACTTGAGTTCCAGGTCCAATTTCAGTGACTACAAGAGTGATCAAGCTAAGTTTTGGGGATGTTTGTTTGTACTTCAGTAATGATTTGCATGAAGTTCTTGCTATACAAAGCACTAGCTGCAGGGAAAATAACAGACTTCACAACATTTGTGAAACAAAAAGTCACTTGTCTAGTTGTTTAGATGAGCATATGTAAAAGGTCAGAAACAACAACAAACCACACCTGTGGCAACACGCTACAGAGCAGATGGGTACCCCCGTTGCAGTATTAGAGGCAATGGCACATGTTACCACTAAAGGTCTGGGATCTGAAGACAAAGGTCCTTTTCTGACTTTGGCAGGTTCTTCCGTTTCTCATGCCATTGATGATGTCTATTACAGCATGACATAGCTGAAGCAAACACATGGTTTGTACAAATGTGCATACAAGCTGCATACTGTAATGTAGAGATGTCTGCTTCTTGTTAGATAGGCTCTGTTGGATTTTCAAAGTAAACAGAAGGGAAAAAGCGCACTCCTTTAGAGTTACACCTGAGAAGGAGGTCTAGTACATCACCAGCTGACCAAAGCAAGCAGTTATGCTAGTGCTGCTGCAGCCACTGACCACTGCTAAGTTAAACTACC
The DNA here is from genome assembly GCA_026212715.1 of Elanus axillaris. Taxonomy (NCBI): domain Eukaryota; kingdom Metazoa; phylum Chordata; class Aves; order Accipitriformes; family Accipitridae; genus Elanus; species Elanus axillaris. The sequence goes on along the minus strand of JANZLQ010000079.1, from coordinate 55,291,045 downwards.
TTGTCATATACCCACTCCTGTAAGCAGCTTGTCTATGTGACTCAGTAACGAGATTGGAGGTGCCCATTAGAAAACTCCCAGTTCACTGGGATGTGGGCATTGCCTTATCCGAGGTTTGTCTATATGGCTTTCTCATTTCAACTCAAGCTATAAACATGATAATAATTAACGTCTCTCTGCTCAGAATACACTGACAGTCTTGTTTGTGTATTGTTTATTTGTATAAGTTCAAGGTGCTAATCAGTAATTTCAGCTCTGTAACCAGGTCTGGTTACTGGTTAGTGAGTACAGAGAAGGTAAGCAGAGAAGAAGGGGATTTTTTTTTTCACATTTATGAAATACACATTTCTAAGAACTCCCTTCAGTTGTTCTCTTTCTTGAATTTGTTTTAAAAAAATGGAAAACAATATTGACACTTACTCCAACAGCTTCACTTCCAGCCTCCATTTCTGTGTTAGACTGGCCAGCAGGTTGTGAGAACATGACATAAGGCAGCTTGCTCAGAATTTTCTGATATCTGTCATCAGTTGGCTAGGGAATGGGTTAAAAAAAAGCCAAGTGAGCCAGAGGTCTAAGCCTCAGACCAAGGGGAGTGAAGGAAGCTGGAGTACCTCCTCAGAATGGCAGGGGGATTTGCTGCAAGGTGTTGTAACTGAATGGTGCAGCCCCACTCCCCATCTCCCATCTGGTGAGAGGATCTGCTCTGAACCACTGCAAGACATCATGTTGACCTGTCACCAGGGTGCCATCCTTGTCATCACAGTTAGCTGGGGAGGTTGGGGAAAGAAAGGAAAACACATATGCTTACGCATTCACACGCACCTTTAACTTGGCTTTGAAGTGTATGTAGCTTTGTCTTCAGGTATGCCTTGAGAGACACTCATGTGTAGGAGGCATAAATCTAGTTCTAGAGCCACATGATTTGAAATAAAATTAAGTTCTTTAGCTTCAGTGCCAAATAATGCTTGTAACTGAATACAGAAGCAGAGAATGGTACAGAAGAAATTCATACAGGCTGCTGTGCCTAGGCCATGTTCAGAATGTTTGCTTGGGCTTTTTTCCCAAAGATACCCACAGGCCATTTAGGAGGCCAGTGCAGCTGAAAGCTGAGACTGCCTGTGCAGGAGAGGGAGGGAGAGTGAGTCTGAGCTGAGAGGTACTTGTTCCCTCCTTCCTTCCACAGGAGTGCTGACAGCGTTGTTTATGAATAGCAGCTCAGCCCTGGGCCAATCCAGAAAAAAGTTAATTAAAAGATAACTTAGTCAGATGTGAACATGAACTTGATTTAAGAAATTACTTGGGATATGAGGTATGAAAATAAAGTGAAAAGAGCTGAAAAGCCATGGTGTTAGAGGCAGGAAGATGCATTTAGCTGTTATTGCTTTCACTGCCCAGGAGGAGGGATCTGCTTTAGCTTGCCTTTCCTAGCTTATCTGCTACACTTGAAGTTAGTTAGGCCCCAACCCAACCTGTCTGGTGCACTTGGGATAAATCAATGAGAACACAAACTACAAGGTTTACCCAGTCACACCAAAGTCCATATAGTTTCATGTCTTGCAACAGGTGCTAAGGGAAGGATAGGAGATCAAGGCAATACTCCCATGTGAAGCTCCTGCCACTGGCTTACCTGTGGAGGACCTAATGTGGGCCAGACTGACCTATGAGGCACTCAGCTAGGTAGCTCATCTGCCAGGCTACATTGATCACAGCTTGCCCTCTGTTCAAAGCATCCAATTAGCCTCAAGTTCTGTAGCTGCTCTAGACCTTTCCTTACTCCAGCACTTTGAGTCCTTGGGTCACTGGGAGCCTCAGCATGCTGTTGAGGAGCCTCTGCTGGTCCTGAACTGTCTGGGCCCTGCAAGTTGCCCACATTTACGTGAACCCAAGCTCCTAGTTTTACAAGGGCCACCTGTTGGCCTTCAAACACTGCTCTTTCTGTCTTCAGTCACGTTTTAATTCATTTAAGGAATGTGTTTCAGTGACAGGGTTAATAAGTAATCAGATAATTAGGGGCTTTCTCACAATATATTCGAGGGACAGAGTTAAGGTTGTATGACCATTTCACAATTTGGACTCCTAGGGTTAGAAACATTCTTTTAGCATGACTATTCTATTCATTACTGCTGGGTCCTTTCTCTTATTTACTGTGTGAGACACCACGGGGTCCATTGTCTCTAATACTAGGAAAGTTGGAAAAAGGAGGCTTCATCGTAATATTTTTCCCTTCCTTTTTCTAAACTGCTTTTCCAAAACTATGATTGTAAGAATGGAATTTGTTTCTTGTGGGATTCCAATAGCAAGCGGATGCACAGTGAGAAAGGCATGGAAAACACCCCACCTCCAGCACAACCATCTTCAGCTGTTCAGTGTTTTGCTCAGTAAGGCTTCCACAGCGTCTGAAGAGCCAACACAAATGAGAAAACCCCTGCACAAGAGCTAATAATCCTACATATGACTTTTGACTGAACTTGTCTGACTAATGTGCTTTAAAGCAAAACCTCGTGCTTACCAAATCCAACTTGGAATAGTTTCTTTGGCCTCTAGTTCCCTGGCATTCAAGCACTGCTGCTTAAATATTACACCAAAGAACTCAAATAATTCTAACTTGCAGCAGTTCCAGGCATCCAAAGACAACATTGTTTTGCATTGATTATTTTTCTGAAAGACTGTTTCTCTAGGATATATCGAGGCCAAATGCTTCTATGGATTCAATCAACACAGCATCACTGAATCCAGTGATGCAGAGCTAGTTTGCCTCAGCTGATAATCTGGCACATTTCTATTCCTGCCTTCTTTTTATGGGATTAAAGCAAATCTAGCTGCACAGGTTATGGCTGAATGCCTGTAGGTGCCAAGCCAGTCGACCACACCAGTCTAGTTCCTAAGGAACTAATTGGGGTAGCTTCAGAGCTGCTGTGCAGATTTGTCAAGGGCACAAGGTGAGGGATAAAATACCCAGTAAGTGAGAAAATACAATATAATAGACAGTTCTTCATTGACTTTGAGTGTAAGCTTTTGTCATTAGAAATGTATCTGCCTTTTAAAAGCTCCACCTGTAACTTTCTACATCAAGATTTGCTTCCTACTGAATATGTGAGTAGTTTAAAATTCAAATGCACGGAAAGATGTGTTTGGTCAGGTCAACAGGCCTGTCTTGTGAATGACATCATCAGTGGGAGCAAGGTCTTTGGCTTCAAATGAAGAAAAAGTCAGTCTTCTACCAGGCATTTTACAACGTAGACCTGGCTGTGGTTTTGGGGTTTGTTTTCTTTTTTTTTTTTTTTTTCCTCCCCTCCTCTGGCAGCTCTTGCTCTCTGTTTAAGGAGTTACAACTCCCATCTGCTCACTCTGCTCTGGTGCTGGAGGTTATTGCCCCTCTGGAAGAGCCAACAAAACAGAGCATGAGCCCACCCCTTGGCAGGTCCCCTACAAAGCCCAGTTACACCACTGATGAAAGAGGTTTTGCCTGTAGGACACAGGGCAGCAGCAGCAGCACACAGAAGGCTGGTACCACAGCAGTGGTCTAAATTTCTCTGATGCCAAATATTAACAGAGTTATTTGGTGTGGATACTATTGCAGTATCTCAGTATCTCCATGGTCAGTTCTGGGCACCTCTCTGAGGCCAATTTTGTCTCTTTTCTGAGCAGTCCATCTCTGCCCTCCCTAGCCTCTATTCCTTTCTATGAATTATGATATTTTTGGAGAAATAACTACTGTGAAGGATTCAAGTGACACCACCGTTCCCTGCATCAGACTGAAGAGGAGTGGCTGAAACCAGTGCCAGCATTTGCCTGTACTGGCTTTGGTGTGATATCTTGCACCAAGCAGGGGAGCAGTACCTTACACCTCCATGACTTCAGAGTGCAGCGTCAGGGATGCCATTCTGCGCTGCTTTCTGACAGCTGTAGGGAAATCCAGTGAATGGTAATAGTGATGGAGAAATAAGGAGCTGAAAGAAAAAAGAGAGAGAAAGAGAGAGACAAAGGGGAAGGGGAAAAGAGAGGGAAAGACCTTATTCAGACTACAGTGAGTAACGTGACTATTGTTGTATTCATACCAATTATTGGTCTTCCTTCTTCTCTTGGGGTATAGCTCATGCATGCAGCCCAATTTCTCTCAAGTTTGCCAGTTGCTCACAAGCTCTTTTATGGTATCTTTGAAAGCAGCCCTTGAAAGAAGATTGTGATCATCTCCACAGCTGTACGATGGGGTTAAACCAGCAGATACCTCCTCCTTTGTTATAGAGCACCTGCTTACAGGAGTTATGCTCTATTTCATCAGGGTGTTTGAAAAGGCTGAAAAAACAGCAAGATGAGGAGACACGGCCTGGGTACAGGTGTCAGGGCACTTTTTGTTGAGTGGGGTTAGCACATTGGACTGAGGTCCTGTGCAAGACCAAGGGAGGCAGCAAGTAGGCACGTACCAGCACCACAAGTGCAGGGGTGGAGTGAAAACTACTGAGGTCAAAGCTGAGCCTATGCCAAAGGAAATGGAAGGGGAGGAAAGCAGGCAAGGAGGAACAAAAAAATAAGACCAGGTACTGCTGAAGAGAAAGGGGTGCTGAGATTTCACATAGTCTGAATGTGTCTGAAAAGCTAATAGTTTTCCCTCCTTTTCCATAAAGTTGTTTCTGTGAGGGCAGGGCAGCCAATTAAGAATGAGGGTATGAGCATGGAAATTTGCCATCTCTGAGGAGAAGATTCAGGAGAGAACAAGATTCAGAGAGCACAAGGTGCTTTGGGAAGGGATAGCTTTTTCCTGAGTCCCCAAGGAACTGATAGGTGAGACTGCACTTCAGGATGGGATCTTGAATAAATGTGTTAAATCAAATCTGATAGCATCTGCCTAGAGGAGAGCAAATGTAGTACATATTTTTTTAGGAAAATGGAAAGTGGTAATCTGGAAAACTAGGTCTTTTAATCTGACCTCAGCAGCATGCCAGTTTTGCAAAAAATTTCTAAGACAAGAATAGGTACACAGATGGAAGTTAGTGAAAAATAGGATTTGAGTTAGAAAAAGGTGAAACATGCGAAACTAAAGTAATTACTTTCCTTGATAACTACATTACTAAACAAGGGAATGAAGAGTGATCTATTTTATTTCAACTTCAGTAAAGCATGTCACATGGTATTACATAAGAAATTACCAGTTTATGTGGAGAAGATATGGGAACTAGTGGAAGATTAACAAGACAACAAAAAGAGTTATATGGAAAGGAGAAGCATCTGGCTGGCTGAAGGTTACGGAGAGAGCTCTTCAAGGATTAAACTTGAGCTAAACTTTTTAAAGCATTTAATTAATGACAGCAATAATGACTTGGTAGCAAGCATGGGAATGTGCTATTGACATTTGTTATCAACATAGAAGAAGGGGGTATGGTAGTGAGCCAGAATATATGAGAAGAAAGAAACAGAATTACTTTGGGTTTGAAGTAATAGAAATAGGGTAACAGTCATTAGTGAAAATTGCAGGATCATGTATTTACTGCTAAGTGTCAGGGATTTTGCAATAAAATTTAAGCTTGTCAGTTGAAAATAACAAGAATAGAAAACAGATATGGGCATAATATAGCAATGAGTAAGTCAAGTGTTGTTATAGTCTATGTCAAAAGAGGCATTTCCACTAAAAAAAAAAGGGACCACTGCTAATCTCCCCAGCACCAGTGAGGTCCCTGAAATAAAATGTGCGTTTTTGGGCATGTGTCTTTCAGGAAGAAATCAAACAGAAACAGAAGCCAAGTAAGGCTGACTGGCAGTACATTTAGGGGAAGAGAGAACTGATCTTGCAAGAAAAAACTAGAACTGCTCAGCTTGCTTAGCCCAGCAAAACAAAGGCTGAGAGATGATCTCTTTGCTGCTCAAGCAACCACAAGGACTGGCATATAAGAAGGAAAAGAATAGCTTAATGACAGCTTAATGGTATTCTTATCAGAAAGACACAAGAGTCTAAAATAGCTAGGAAAAAGGCTAGGCTGGGAACTGGAAAAGGCTTCCTGAGGTTCAGAGGGGTGTGGTGCTGTGATGGGCTCCTGGCTGGAGCAGGAGGACAGGACCATACCTGCTTTTGGGGGAAGCTTCCTCAGATTAAGAGAAGGATGACCTGACGTGCACCCTAAGACAGACAGCGTAGGCTGAGGAACTTTTTCTGTACTCCTAAATATTCTTGTTCCTACCAACTGTTGCCAACTGTTCACCTCTACACAGAGGGAGCAGCCCTGGTGAAGAATATTTCTTAGACAGGCTCAATCTCTTTGGTTCTTCCTGTGTGGCCTTGAACTGCTCTCTATTTAGGGCATGTGGTGGAGCACCACAATCTAACCCAGGGCCTGTAAATGGTTTGCAAGAGGTTCCGTGAGAAAATTCTGTGTTTAAAATGTGAAATGTGTTTCAAATTTTGGATGGGCACAGGGGTCATGTGACAACCACCCTACTTCCCTATTGGAAGAACACACCTCCTAGAATTGTGTTTCTTTGCAAATACTCATATTTAGGGCTCCAGCATTCATAATCTGAGAATATTCTGACCTATATTCTTCAAATTTGCTGCTTCTGCAAATATTCCTGCTAGCAAATTCATTCTCGACTCTTGAGCCAAAAGGGTGTGAATGCAGCATGAAGTAAAAATGTTTCTTCTTCAAGTGAATAGTCCTAGAAAAATTTTCAAGGAATACACTTAGCTCCTGGAGGGACACAGGAAACAGAGTGCTAGACAGTCAGGGAAAGCAAGACGAGGAACAGAAAGAGACAAACTGCATGAAAGAGCCTGAGGCATGTCTGAGGCGGGCTTTAAAAACAAGGACAAATTTGAGTTGAATAGGGAATGAGGGAGGCTGCCTGAGGATAACACGAATGTGACACTTGCGAAGGAGAGAGTCCTGTGCATCTGGGTGAGCCCACACACAAGAAGACTCAACAGCCAAACTTACAGGAGCAGAGACATTTCCAGGGTAGAAGCCCAGGCTGTGGGTGGAAGGATGAGGTCTACAGCTGCTGAGAAACAGAGACAGAAGATATGGAAGAAGAAGGATTAAAAACGAGGAAATATGCTGGTACAGCAGTCAGGAGGTCGTAAACCACAGGTGGGAGCTGAGTGAGATGGGGAAAAGCAACACTGCTCAAAATTTCGAAGTCAAGCTGGAAAACTTGCAAGATTTGTGTGGTTTCAGATTGAAAGGATGTAAAACCACTTACATAAGACATGTATGATTGAAGGTTTGAAGGAAAAAGCTTTTCAACTCTGAACTGAGTTTTGGGTTTTTGATCAAACCACAGACCAAGAAAACAGTTTTGAGAGTGGGGGTGGGAAGCTATGTTTCATTGAGGAAGTTTCTCCTACCTGTAAGTGATGTAAGAGAGTGGAAAATTACACTGTGTTGTCTCTGAGCATTTTTCTGGATAGGATTACCTTTAATAAATCCCATTTTACATGAAAGCTTCCCTTGCTTCTGTCCCCTCCAGTTATGAAACACTTTTGCTGTGCCCATATCCCCCTGCCGTGAGCTGCAGAGCTCAGGTGACCACTCAGATTGCTTTAGTTTTTGTGCAAATCATGAGTACAGGTTGCATTTTACTCTTCCTTGACTATCTTGCAATGAGCCACCAGCACCTAGTTTCTCTGGCCAGCCTTTTTTGCACAGTGAGAGGGTTCTTTAGAGGATCTGAAGAAAGCAAGGGGAGGAAAGAGAACGATGATTAGAGACTTCTGAAAGGGGCAGTGAGGAATTAGGGACTATACTCTTTGAAAATTTGCGTGACACTCCTTAACGGTCCCTGCCTCATTTTCCACTTGGCTGCTTTATGACTGAACTGTAAACTAAAAATGACATGGGCTCATTAATTTGGCAGCAACTGGCAAGACGTGGCCATTTAGCATACCCACAAAGCTATTGTTTAAGGCTGGGTCATGTCAAAGGGCAAGCTAAATATGGCTGAACCTCTGAAAGGCTGAGTCTAGGAGTCCTAGAGCCTAAACCTTGTCCCTAACCTCTGCTTGTCTTCAGCAGTGTGATCAGCTTGGGTTTTCTGGGTAAGACTTTGCATAAAGCTGTCAAGTTACTAGCAATATTATGTCAGTTTGATTTTTTTTTTTAAAGCAGGCTCAATTATATCACCCTCTCTTCACATCTGACAGGCGGTGCAAAAAGTTTTTGCAAGAGCAGCTTCAAGGGAATAGAAATGCTTTGGTTATAGGCTGCTGCTGCAAGTCCAGAGTATGAAGGGAATCTAAGCCCAAATGCTTTAAAATGTCAGATGCCACAGAATCACTGAAAAACCTTCAGGACATTGGTCTGACTGCATTTGTTTGGTTTAGAGAGTCGGTGGTTAATCCCTACACTGTCAAGGAATTAAAGTGTATGGAATTGGGCAGATCTCATGTGCACAGGCAGAAGGAGCCCATCTGAGTTCAGTATGAAAAAGCCACACAACAAACTGCAGGCTGAGTATTCATACAAATCTCTTCTTCAGACAAAAGAAGACAATGAGAATGAAAACAAATGCAAGTAAAAAACTAGCTTCTCCCCTTCCTTTCTCCCATTCCTCTGCACCACTGCTCCTCAGGTGTAGTGGAAGAGATTTTCTTTGTGTCTTTGGTGTGATGGTTTGCTCCCACTTTCCCTTGAGCTGACCCTGATAGAAAAGGATGACATCCCAGCCCACACTCTCCCTAGCCAGAAGCTGCCATTTATTTAGGGGACTTGGAAGGAAGCTGTTCCCCAGCTGGTCCATTCCTGCTTGGGACATCTACATCTGAAAATAATACCTCTGCTATTTATGCACGTGGTCCTGTCATGACCTCGTCTACTAGGATAGATTAACCGAATTTCTCCAATGTTTTCTTTACTTCCTGATGGCCACTATTGAATTTGCTATGTGATGAAGGCTTTGGAAGGAGCTAAACATGCATCAGTGCAGGAAACTTGGCATGCCTGAGCTTTGGGGTAGCTTGCTATTCTGAGGGCTTTCAAATGTGATTTCTTCCCTTTTAAAATGAAGTCACACTAAAGCAGAAGGGACAAATAATTTAGACTGGCATTTCCTCCTTGGTAAGCAGTCATCTTAATGAATTTCACAGAAGGCAAATCACAGTTCTCAGGTGTTGAAATTTAAGTTTGCTTTGTAAGAAAAAAAAAAAAAGAAAACAGTTTGAAATTTAAATGTTGCAGACTTGCTTTGCCATGAAAAAATATCTCAGCCTGGCTTCTCATTATTGCATTTAAACTTTAAAAAGCGTAGTAATACAAAACAACCCTTTTTTTGTCAACTTCATATTCTGCTAAGATTAACAAGAAGATGTTTTCCATGCTGATTTGTTAAGTTATCTTGAGAAAAAGCTCTTACTCATTTAAGTACTATATAACTCAAAATCTCTTTTTTTTCCACTTTTGTATTTCCAGTGATATTCCCCTATATATTTCTACTTTTTTTGTTGTTTTGTTTTGGTTAAAAGTTCATGCAGGGTTGATTAATTTTACCACGTTTCCAAAAATTAACTGGGTTTTTATGCCTCAAGGAATTTTTTTTTTTGACATTTAACAGCAAAGAAAACTATTTCCTCTCCCATTCAAAGCTAACCATGTTTAATTGGCCTAGAAGTCTGTTGTAGTTTGCAAAATGTTTGTGATATCCCATCTGTTTTTTCATCCAGCCATTCAAGTGGGCCTGTGTTTACCGTCTTGTTGGGTTTACATGTACAATGATGTTGATGTGACAAGGTATTCCCTTGAAACAATGCTAGATTTTACAGGCTGTATGACTTTTAATAAAGCTTTGTTACATAGGCAAAACCAGCTCTGCAGTTTTAGTGATGGTTTCATAAGATCTCAAATTTATTTTAACTGCTTGGACACATCAGCTGCATGAATAATCCACACAATATAGTGACATGCAGTCACACATAGTTGTGCTTTGGGGATCATTTGGAGTACTTAACAGGATCTATTTGTTGGCTTCAGTGGATTCAAATGAATAGTTTTGTATCTTTTGACCTTTGGTTGAAATGAAATTGTTTAATGCAACAAAACCCCTCTAAACTCATAGGCTACCAGTTGCATCTCCCCCTGCAGATCATTAAGAGACTTAAGACTTCAGGGTGACAAGCAATATATTTTGTAAAACAACAGGGATTTAAGATGCAGACATGTACAGATGTTGCGTTTTCCATACATTTTTGTGGTCAGATAGCAATGTTTGAAGATGTATGTGTGAGGTCATTTGAATTCACTTGGAGATGGGAGCTTCATAGGCACAGAGACCATCTGGCGATCAGATGTGGACTGCAGGTAGATCTATTTGTTTTTAACTGAAGTCACTGAGGAATGAAAATGTCAAGTACCCTAGCACTGCAGAAAAATGATAATCACTAACCACCCAGCACAACGTCTGTTTAACCAGTCTCAAAAAAAGTAATCCTGTCAATGAAGTAGGAAATTGCAGGCATTACAGTGTTTTTTCTCTTCTGTGTGTGTACGCGCATGTGCGTATGTATGTGTGCAACCATGTATATTATGCCAAGTCCTTAATGGAGTGGTGAGATTTCTGGGTGTCTGCTCATGGTGGTCCACACAAACAAAAAGACTGGTAATTGGAGAAATTGCTCTAAAATCACTTAGCCTGGAGTGTCTGACAAGCTGCAATCAGTCCCTGACATGTGCGCAAATCCCAATTTTTTGGATGTTATTTGACTCTGGTGGTAAAGCTTTCTGGCTAACTGCTGTGCTGTTGGTTTCAGAATTGGAAGTTAGGCTGTGCAGGGATGTAATTCAGGATGTGTGTCGTCTGTACCAGCCACCCCCCCACCCCCCACCCCCCCCGCCTACTCCCCAACCCCAGCTTTCAGCTGTAGGTACTGGCATGATGGCTGGGGATATTGAACTGCTGGCACACTAGAGCTGAGATAGGCTTACTTGCTTTCAAGGTGCCAGAGACCACATCAAAGACAGGAAAGAGTGAAACCACCGTGGAAAATGGGAATAAAGACAGCACCATGTTGCCTGAAGACAGGGACTTCCTCCACAAGCTTTGGATGCATTTTCAGATATAAAAATAAGCCTTTCAGACTTTCTTTGAAAGACAAAAAAAAAAGAACCACACAAATTTGTAAAAAGTGTTCCAAATGATGAATAATGTATGGCTTAGTGTAAGCACTTTCTGTACAAAAGTATAATTCAAAGCATAAAATATGGCAGCTTGTCTTGTATCTACAATTATTTTAAACACCTCAGTGTCTTGAGAGCTGCTTGAAATTTGTGTCAGTTCAGTAATTAGGGGTGACATACTGAGCCCCCAGACCTTGTGCCATTCTATGTAGAAGAATTTTGGTGTTTCTGGGCAAATATTTCATGGTCACACACCAGCTGCTCATAGAACAGTGTCTATCCAGCAAAACCTGCAAGTGGCACCCTGTTGATCAGCCTGGGCAAAGTTCAAAGTTTAGATGAGCACAGAGAGCAAACAGAGCTCTCAGACCTTAGATACCTCTGCAAGACTTCATGGGAGATGGTTGAAGGGCTGAGCAAATGCTGGCCGAAGTCTAAGGCATGCTGTCTGTCCTTTTGTACAAGACACTCCTTTTAAAGTTATCACGTTCCCTGGGTGAAAAATCTTTCTCACCCTCTTCTTTCTCACTCTCCCAGACATTTGAAATCCTATGGACGCATTTTTTTCTTTCTTTCTTTCTTTTTCTTTCTCTCTTTCTTTCTGAACATCCTGTTCAGATCCTGAAGCTAATGAGAGTTTTGCCCCTTATGGATTTCCTTCCCTTGGTCTAGCTCCCTGATTCAGACCAGGGCTCCATCATTTTGGAATTATTTTTGACTCCAAGAAGAGACAGAGAGGGCACTGCACCACTTCTTGTCTCTAAAATACATCTGACCTTCCTTCACGTTCCATGTTGGGAGTGAGGAGTCCATGTAATCTTCCTCTGCCTCAGTGAGATTCATTTGTTAATTATTGATTTCTTCTCCAGCTGAGCCTTTGAGCAGCATGAGGTTACCTCCAAACTAAACTAGAAATTTAACATGGTGGCACCTCTACTTCTTTTGCTGGAGAGGCTGTCTTGATGGCACTCATGCACTTGAAAATGCCTGACACTTGCAAGTTCAAAAAAATGTATTATGACCTATATTATCACTTGGTGATAGAACACCACGTGGATTATCAATGAACAAAACCAATAATATTTCTCCACAGAAAAGCAATCTAGGGTATGGCAGAGAAATTGCAAAGCAGTTTTACCATCAAAGCGTTGATACAAAAAATTAAATTATCTAAAATAGTTTGTGGAAAATGCTTAAAAAAGTTATTATGAAGCAGAAGAAAAAATATAGAATTGATAAGGATCTAGGTGTTATGTGGCAGCTATGCTAATAATAACCTGTCGAAACTCCAAGCTCTTAATAAATATTTTTCTTCTCAGAAACGTAGAGCTTTATTTTTTAGGTTTAACTAGTTCTTATGCAATTAATTTTATTCCTAATTTTAAATAATCTGATTTTCTCTACATGTAGTTGGCTAGTAACTACTTTATCAGGAGCAGACTGTAAATAAATGAGGAATCTGAACATGCTCTCTCACTCTCTATCCTACCAAGTAAGGCCCCATAAAGCAGAAGTCTAGATTACTTTCCAGCGATGCAAATCTAGGCTGACCCAGTAACATAGCTGTCCCTAATGGAGTTATTCCAGGTTTGTATCAACACAATGACAAATGGAGTAAAGCCTGAAAACCATATGCAACATGATGTCAGGCAGCTATCTCCCTAACTTGTGGACTATGGTCTTGAGGCCTCCTTTCAGCACAGGGTGATGAGCATTGTGATGAAGTTTACAGGGTCTGCAGGCAGACTGTCAGACTTGCTGATCTCTGGCTTGAGCATATCTACTGATCTGTCAGCCTAACCATCTATATCTAATCTTTGTCATATAAAACTGATAAGAGAAATATAAATTTGTAGTGAACATCAAAACCTTTTCTAAGTCTAAATGGAGATGTATTTAGTTTTGATGCCGAGTACTTTGTAGAAAGGACTTATTAAAAAAATTCAACACTTCAGTACATGATTAAGGTGACAACTCCATCTAGATGCAATAGAAATTGTGTATAGATCTCCCAGGACACATTAACAATAGTCACAGTATATGCAAACATGCTCTCCTCACAGGAAGGCAAGAATATTATTCCTTTGGGATGATTTCTGTCTTGCTGGGGTTCAACTTGTATGAGTGTGTCAAATTGGCTGATGCAGGACAACATGATTTACTTAAGACCTTCCCTTTGCTTTTGTGATTATCTGTGTTGGTGTATTTGGCTGGAGGCAGGGTTTCTAACTCTGTATTTGGCTTCTATACCCAGCCTTATATAGTAATGCTCTCATCTGGCACACTTATTTGTACAGTGTGTCTCGTTATGGCTTTTTAATAAAGAACAAGTTTCCTGGCATTTTCTTTGCTGTCCTTGGGCTAGGAACAATAGACTGATCATGAGTTTTATCCCATCAGTTTTTTGCCCATGGAAGGCTACTTTAGTTGAGTCAATACCTGGGTTTTGCTAGAGTATGTCAACTGGGACTACAGTCCCAATCCTTTTATTTCCATACACAGTTATGATGGGTTTTAGATTTTTTTTTTAAGCATTTGACTCTTTTATTTAGTAAGGACATTGAGTTCATGAAGAAGCTGATCTGAAAGAAAGTACTGGTCTAAATAAACTGAGAATTAATAGCAAATGACACAGGCCCATTTTTTCAGTTTTTTTACAGTAATGAACTTTAGGACTGGCTAGTAAAGCAATGATCCCTGACTGCATAAAGTGTGTCAATATTATTCATGGAAAGACGATTAGTGTATTTGCAGCTGAAGTTGTGTCTCACTAAATATTTTTTTGATGGACAGTACAGAAAAGTAGAAGAAACATCAGAAGCATCATTTTCATTAACTGGGAACCAAAGTATTAACATGATTCCTTTTCATAATTCCTTTGAAAATGATATACATCTAAGCAAACATACCCGTTATTGAAACATTTCCTCTATGTATATTCCACTCTTCTTGATGTGTTTTGGGACTCTACCAACATTCACCATTATTTCATCATGATTCTTTTGCTCTCTTTCATACAATCTATGCACTGGACTGCCTTTTCTTTTGGATGAAGTGAGATGGACAGCCTGTTTTTGAAGCCTGTCAGTTCTGCTCTCTGAGTTTGTCAGTGAAGGTTTGGGGGACTGTAAAACCAGGCCCTTCCTCTACCTGACCTGGGAGTCAGTCTTGCCAGCAGAGTGCTGTTGTTATTAAGACACAGATGGGGACACTGTCTCCTTCCTCTCTGGCTGTGCTGTTTGCCTTCCAGCCGAGAAGACAGCTCCAAAGCAAGGAATGGCTGAGTACTTATGGTACAGTCTAGGAAAACACTGGATACGTGGCAGGACATGAGTGCAGACTGCCCCAGGCTGAGGAGGGTGTGCAGCCCATCTCTATTCTTTCTCAAGAGGTTCACCAACCTTCAGCTACCATAGGAAATGTGGATGTCAACTCTTCCTTTTAGGCAGATTCAGGCCAATCAGGGTGGAGGTGCCTAGTCACAAGACCAGAGCTTACGGGAACTGTGCTACATGGCTGCTGCATACTTAGGTGTCTATAGCTCCTTAAGAGCAAAGCAGTTAGATGTGCTTTTGTGGTTAGCTCCCTTTCTCTTTAGTGCCTCAATTCTACCTAAACTACCCTTTCAGGGCTCTTCCAGGAAGCTCGTTGTGACCTCCAAGTTTGATCCCTGGTCTTGGGCAAGCACTGTAACTTGGTGACTTGTTTTAACTACCTACCTGACCCTTAGATAAATATTGGATTGCTCTACAAATACCCATGAACTCCACAATGCATTGTCTAGAGGACACTCATAGAAGATAATTGCTCAAGGAACATTTGGATACATTCAGCAGAGCATGAGCCTTATTGCTAGGTGTTATGGTTTAACCCTAGCCAGTAAATAAGCTCCATGCAGCTGCTCTTTCGTTCCTCCCTGCTCCCAGTGGCATGGGAAGGAGAATCAGAAAAAAAAGTAAAACTCATGGGTTGAAATAAGAATGATTTAATAACTAAAGTAAAGTTAAATATAATAATAACAATACTACTAATAAAATATAATAGTAATAATTGTAATGAAAAGACTTATAACAACCAAAAAAAAAACCCACCAAAAAACCCCAAAACCCCAAAACAAAGAAGAAAAAAAACCAAAAATGAGAAAAGACATGATGCACAATGCGCACCACCCGCTAACCAATGCTGGAGCAGCAATCTGCCCCTCCTGGCCAACTGCCCCCAGTTTGTATACTGAGCAAAACATTCTATGGTACGGAATATCCCTTTGGCTAGTTTGGGTCATGCTCCCTCCCAGCTTCTTGTACACCTGCTTGCTGGCAGAACATGGAAAACTGAAAAATCCTTAATTTAGGATAAATGCTACTTAGCAACAACTAAACCATCAGTGTGTTATCAACATTGTTCTCACACTAAATCCAAAACACACTGTACCAGCTACTAAGAAGAAAATAAACTCTATCACAGCTGCAGCCAGGACTAGGTTGCAGAAAAGAAGACAAAGACGACTAGGGAAAATTAGATTTTGAAAACCAGTTTTACTAAGGGGTGTGTACCTGGAATTTTGAGGACCAAATCTGCAGACAGGTAAAACATGAAATGCACTATAACAGTAGGCATCCTTCTCAGCTGCTCCAATGTCTCAGCAACACCAGGTAGATGGCTAGTTCACTTTGGCCAATAGACCAGAGCCAACATGTGCTCCTCTTGTTAGAGGTGGCTACCAGACCAACCGTTCTTCATCACCATGTCCCTTCCTGATCTAGGTGGAATGAGCCAGCCTTGTTCTTGCCTTTATCAGAATTTCTTTTCCTGTCATGACTGTGCACTAGAACTCCACACAGGACTGCACAGGGTTAGGTCATTTCCTTCCCCTTCCTCACTGAAGTCTCTTGATTAATATTGCAGTTGTATATCTCAATGGGGACATCCCTGGCTATACTCCTTTGTTGTAGTCTCCTTAAAAAGTAGCAGTATAATGTTGTACATTATGCATCATGAGAAATATTAATTGTATAAGCACCTTCTAAAGGCTGATAATACTCAGATTGCTCCAAGTTTTCCATAAAGTCTAGATGTGTCCTGGAGGACAAAAGACAATTCTGAGGACGTGCTTGCCAAGACTGCACATTTCCATCCTTCCCCTCCTGCACATACACACATATGCATATACACACTTCATTAGATTAAGAGAAGCCCTGGGGGATGCTGTCACAGCTGTCTACATCCTTTTCTTGTATCTAGCCTTCAGACCTAAATATGATAATACTTTGCACAAGCTCTGCCATACCTAGAGAGCGTCACACAAAAGGTTGTGCTTTCTTCAGTCCAAACTGTTATCGAAGACGCTGGAGTTACATGGTGAGACCATGAAATCAGAATCAGGCCCAAACTTTCAAGGTTTGCTCTGAATTTCCTGGCTTTTGTGGTTAGAATCCAGACCCTTAACATTATTTTAACATAGGTTTTGCATTTATATTTATAAACACAGAGTACTGCTGCCTATTTGAGTTTAGAATAGATTGTGGTATAAACATATTTCCTCTTTACACATTATAATCAGTGCACAATGGCCTGCTTTATGTAAAACATATCACAGTCTTTGCTTCTCTGCATGTGCTTGCATGCACATACAGCTTAAATTAACTAACTTAATATTCTCATGATGTGTTCAAAGAGGAGATCTGTGAATGAGGTAGGGAAAGACAGTCTTGCAGTTCCTATTTTGGAGTTTGAGATTAAACACTGTATTTAAAGAAACATTTAATGATGATTCATTTTAACAGACTTTTGGTTGATGACTTATTTATAATTTCATCAGCCAAACACTTCCCTTGACAGAGTATGTTTTGGCTCACTGTTGCTCCTGACAGCTATGTAGAACAACCCATAGTAAATGTGTCCTTTGGAAAATTAGCCAAACATCATTCCAATGCAATGACTCTGTAGGCGATAAGATGAAAATGATTAGTTACAGTTCATTGAATATTGCCCCAAACCTGTTCGAAACTACTGCTTGGCATAATCCCTGAGAAGGTGTTTTGGCTTCTTTCACAGCATCACTGAAAAGCAGTTGAAATCAAAGCTGAGTTTTATTTAAAGGGTGAATCAATAAAAAATTGGAGGCTGAATTTTGCAAGTGTTGTCTGCAGAGTTTGACCTAATTCTGCAAGATATTTTGCTTAACTTGGAGCATGTGAATTTACTTTTTGAGGATTAATCACACATTCTTGTTTTTCTAGTAAGATTTTTTGGTTGATAGCCTTGCACAGAAACTTTACTTTCAGTGCAAATTCACAAACAGCAAGAGTAATAACAGCAGCAAAACCACCTAATTCCCATATAGCATTTTCATATGTAGATCTCACAGCATTTGGTAAGGGATGTCTGTATACCGATTTTAAGGAGAGAAACTGGAGACAGACAGTTTCAAAGACACTATGAGATTTACTGTCCAAGAGCTCCCTTCCAACTGGAGACAGAGAATTGAGATCCCTTTAACTTCAGGCCATTTCAAGACACCTTTACTCCAGTCTTGCTTCACTCAAAGTTCCTGTAAGGTGTAACAAGTATGTTATTTGCTGACCACCAACAGTGGTGTTGGAAGAGTGAAGTCTGTAGCTGGGCTCTCACCTACAACACACAAATGATGGCAGAATTATGCAGTGCTCATGTCAGGCAATGTGGTGCTCTCAGGCAGAGCAGTTGAAGAACAAAAATGCAATATCCTGTTGCCCTCTTCCAAAAAAGATCAAAAATCCAGAGGTTTGGGACAAAGTGTTTATTTATTGTCTCTTCTGGGTGCCTGTTTCCAGATGCATCTACTCACAGACTTGTAAGCTGAAAAAAGAACTTCACAGCCTTTCTATTTTGCTAAGGACCAAACAGAGAACTGCAGTGGTGGATGCTGGGCACACAGGCAGCTTCCCACTCAGCTACACCTTCCCCCTGTACCGTCGTCCCTCCCCCGCCAAGACCTTGCCACCACCCCTGCCAGCTCAGCAAGACCGCAGGCTGTGGGGCTGATTTTGCTGTGCCCTGGACTGCACTCTGGCTGGACAGAGGCTGCCATGGGCATTTGTGCTCTCTGCTGCTGCTTTCAGCAGCATTAATCCTGCTGCTTTCCCCTGCAGATTGGCAGCAGAGTGAAGGGTTCAGGACTGTGTTTTGCTCCTGGTTCCTTTCCCACCCAACCTTGGGTGCTCCTGGTGGTGTCAGGGACACAGTGCTACTTTAAGCAGAGGGTGAAGGGGGGAAAAGTGAAGTTGCAGAGGATATCACTCCTCCTCTTCACCTTCATCCAGCAGGATAACACTGCACTGTTCCACTTACCTGCACAAGACTGCGATGATACTTAATTTTTTGTTTAAAATGCAGGAAAGATGTGATTTCCCAAGCAGTGGCTGACATGCATTATTGTACTTACATATGCTTTTGAAAAGTATTTACTTTATTATAAACAGCAGTATATTTTTTTACAAAATGCTCCATGGTTTTGTAAGAGCTATGCACTGTCTCCCAGTTTATAAAACTTGCAGCATGGATTAGGTACACTTAGGTCCATCTGCTCAGATTCTGAATCACTAGACAAGAGAATTTAAATCAATTCACTTAAAATGCTATCGTATTCCTTCACAGAGTTTTTTTCTGAAAAGATGTCAGACTACTTGGTGAGAGATATGTACTATTAACCTAAATTTTCGTATCCCAAACTGATGGGATTTATGTGAAATCACTGCTTAAGTCAGCTGAAGAGCTGGGGTGAAACCTTTGTCTTCTCACTCCCAATGTGAAAAATTACCCTCAAGTCAGCTTTCAAACTCGAACTGGTTTTAATGAAGATAAATGGAAGCCTTAAACCCTCTTAATACATTTCATTGTTAGCTGTAACATAGTTAGCTGTAAGTCTCAATAGTAAACTTCCACCTGGGAAATTGCTGCATGCAAAAAAAGTGCAAGACAATTCCTGTCTGTCTTCTCTATGTCTGGAAATAAAAGGAAATACATATATCTACTCAGATGCAACATACCCTGCAGATAAAACATTTTATTAACAAAAGATATGTTATTGTCTCTCTTAGTAATGGACAAATACAATGGACACCTTGTGTTTCATATCTGACTTTCCTTTTCTAAGACTAGTTGCAAAACAAAATACAAATAATTTCTCTTTTTTTTTGCTTTCACATACACTGAGCTAAATTCTGTTCTCCGGGCTGCATATCATGCTGGTCCCCACCGATGCAGAGAAGATCAGGATTTAACTTCCCTTGCTCTCCAAAATTTAGTCAGGGATTTCAGCATTATATGCAGATATGCCAAATTGTATCCCTGCTGAAAAAAAATGTGATTAGCCACTGGCTGCTCCCCTGCAGCTCCTGGGTTCCCCTCACTCATGTGCCAGAGGTGTGGGTCTGCACCCCTACTGGGTTCTAGAGGGCTGAGGGTAGAACGTAGTCTGTCTGATGGAGTGGAACATGGGATGAGTATGGATTTGCTGGGGAGTGAGAGGAGGCTTGCCTCCTCCTCCGAGGATCACGCATGGTATCTTACTGTATCAAACAGCTGTGGCTGTGCAGCCTCTTTAATCAGACTGAGGCAGAAAAAGCAGGCTAAGTGGGAAGCTTTTAAAATTGAATCCCACCACCACTCCCTTCCCATCAGGGAAAAAAAGGCATGTGTAACACACTCATCATATATACCTGTGTCTGTTCCTGCCCCTTCCCTGAGGAGTAATTAATTTAAATCAGGGATGAAAGCTGAGTGAAATATAGTTTCTCTGAACTGTGCCAAAGATGCTCCAAACAGATGCCTGCTGTATTTGTATAATTGTTTAAACAAAATATCATAAAAGCTCAAATTAATATCAGATTGATCCCTCCAGTGCTTAATGCAGTCTGCTAGGATGCTGAAGGCTATAGAATATCACAAACCTGGCACTCATAAATATAACAAATAGGAACTAATATTGTAAGAAGAGACTGTACCTCTGCCACTTAATGACAGAGAGCTGCCTCACAGAGGTAGAAAGTAACAGGAATTTGAGAGAGTCCTTAATATGGTTAAATACACTAATTACTCTCAGCCAGATTTCTAGACACTCAGCTGCGTGGAAATAACTGGCCTGAAAGAGAGGAAACCAATGTTACCTCCCCATCTAGATTTTCCCCGTTTGCTCATGAAAGGCAGCCCAAGACTTGTCAAGAATTGGACCTGCCTGGGGATGGGTTGCTTCTGCCACAGCAAGGTTGAGGAGAGGGGCAAGAGAAGCAAACCCTGGAGACCTTGGGTCACTGCTTTTGCTGTGTTTGAGGGAGGAGAGGAAGGAAGGGAGCAGGGAAGTGTGCTTTTGCAAGGATCTTACCATCACCCCTGGCCCATGCCAAACATTGTGCTGCAACAACTGCAGCAGGAAGCCCACCTTTCCAGGGCTTTTGCATCATTAGTGTGAACAGCTTAGCAGAGGACACCTTCCTTCCTAGAATCTTCTGCAGTGGGCAACTGCCTCACTAGCTGTGCTGAGCCAGGCCCATAAGGAATCAGCATTTCTCTGCAGAAGTATCAGGTTTTTTTCAGGGAACAAGTGGGACAGGGTGACTGACTCCTGTTTAGTTTATATCTGTGTGCCACTCTTCTGTCATTCCTCTCCTGGTAAAATATTCCAAGACCTGCTATTGAATATAGCCTTTCAAACAGATACAAGGAGAGAAGTCTTGATTATTTCATTAGTAATAGGATGGGTTACATGAAAATGTTATTCCTTCAGTTATTCCTTAAGTTAAAGTCTTACCACTATATATCAAAGAACCATTATGGGTCAAATAAAGACCATATGCGTCATTAAAATCTTGTTTTTTGAGCCTTGAAAACCAGAGTGTTTCACATTTTATTTTGGGGTCATTGTAGTTTATTTACTTAGCTGTAGATCTGGGGGGTTGTATTTTTTTTTTTTTTTGGACAGGCATTCATCTGCAGGGCCAGCCTTGTGCTGAACGTGACTGATTTGTATAGAAACATTTAAGTTGGTTCTTATGCAGAAATCGACCTCTCATTTGTGTTGGCTTTTTGCACATTGATTTAGCAAAGGCAGGTCTTGGCTTTGTTTTCTGCAAAGTCCTAGGCTTTTCTTTTTATCTGGCTTATCTTTGCATACTTGTCTTTTCGAGCTGCAAGCTCCTTGGGGCAGGGGTTGCATTCACAGTGTTTAATGTGCCTTGCACAAACTGAGTCCTAAGCTCAGGCTCATAAGTATCAGCTGAAAGCTAATAAGAAGAATGAATTCCATCTGATCCAGCTCATTGCAGAAGCTGATCCTTAAACTCTAATCTAGCCCATTTTGCCTACAGACTTGCATGTTTAGTGACCACTATGGAATGAAAAGGGGAACATGATTTGAGGAAAACAAAATGTCAATAGGTAGCATTTGGTCTCCTCTGCAGAAAATGTGCTGCTTAAAGCAATCTTTCTTTTTTTATTATAGTTCTACAATAGGTGCTAGTGTTTGTTAGGACAATAAACTTGTCACATTGAATTATGGTAGTAAAAGAGCACAGATGCACACAGAGCCAAAACCAAACCTCAGAGTGTTTTAATTCATTAGCTCAACAACTCATGTTTTAGGAAATAAGGATGATGGAAAATTAGGAAATGGAATGGAGTCTTACGTGAGTGGAAGCTACATGAATCTGAATTAATCCAAATATCATTTATAGGGCAAGAAAAAAACCTTGTGTTCATTGCCAGATATTAAATCTTGTTTATCCTTCCTTAAACTAACCAGAAACACATTGTGTTCAAGTACTGTTCAACAACTGAGATGCTGCGGTTGTGCTGTAACTCTCCTCTGCTGCTTTTATCTTCTCTGAAAAGGGAGCGTGACTGCCAGGCTTGGAGCCTGGCTCCCCCTGCTTCAAACCCTTCGATGTGGGAAGCCCAGAGTGGTTCTGCCCATTGCCCCCCC
>JANZLQ010000079.1:55239739-55268892 GCA_026212715.1 Elanus axillaris | reverse complement strand
CCCCCGGAGACTGTCAGTCTTCAGGCTGAAGGACATCCTGATGTGCAACCAGTGGCAGCTGAACAGATGTGTAATAAGTGTTTCTCTGAGCTGGGTGCAGCATGGCTCTTTTTTTGTTAGAAGGCTATAAGCCCTTGTCTACAACTTCTGTTTATAGTGCTGTTATCTATATCATAAGTAAAGATTACACTTTTGTGAGGAATGATGTGCAAGTTTTTCTTTCCTTGCTGTACAGGGCTATCTGTATGTATTTTCTTGGATTACAGTAGAAAATTGCACATGTACATCTGCTTTTGGATGCCAGCTGATGAGTAGGTAGCTCAAACCTATAGACCCCAACATTTGAGACTAATGCTTACAGATTAATATATTGCAATAACATTTTATCTGAGGTATTGCTAGCTGCATAAAAGAGACACTCATCTCCTTGATTGTCTTTGGAGTATCAATAAATAAAATGTGCAAAGCTGACATAACCAGTCCCTGGCTAAAAAAGCAGACAGCTATCTTTATATAAAGAAGTCTGAGCTGGTTCAGGGACCTGGAGGAGCCTTTATACTTAGATAAAAAGCTAGAGGCTCCAAAAGGGAAGTGTGTAGAATGCACGACTGCAAAGATAGGGACACGAGGGGCATAAAGCTTGTTTTGTATTCCCTTGGTTTTGAGGCTGGCTTGCACAGTTACAGCTCCTATAAATCAGAGCAGCTGGTGGGAGACTCTGTTTTACACCAGCGGATATAATGGCTACCTCTCCTCCAGCACCAGCTCACACTCTGCACCTTTGGAAACAGCATGACCTTGTAGCCTTTTTGTTGGCCGTGTGCCAGAGCCATTAAACTAGCACCTTCCACGATAGTCTTGGTCTCCTTGCCATGACACATGTAGAAATGCTCCTGTTTACATTACTTGTATTTGTGAAGCGGACAAACTATTCATGGTACAACAAAGGTATTTCCTCATATTCCCCAGGCACTCCTTTGTTAGCGCTTCACTGCAGGCTGCAGTCAGCCTATGGGCAGGTCCTAATGGCAGCAGTTTCATCTGGAGAAACCTTATGGAAAATGTGCTGCCTGGTTAGAAGAGGGCTGCCCATCTCTTCTTTCCTCTGCTCCAAGCCACAAATAAGTTTCAGTAAAGACCTGGGGAAAAAAAGCGTCTTCATAAAAACACACAAAGCCTTTGATCAGGCTAAGGGAAAGGACTAAATCCATTGCATTGACAGCATGAGGGGGGAGGCTTAATATCTAAAAAATTATTTAAAAAAAATCTCTTTCAAAAAATTTCCTTTAGGATTATTAGATCCCAGCCAAAATGGTTCAGCACTTACCCTTTCTTTACTGTTCAGACCCCTTGTTATTCTAATAAACTGCATATGAGAAAAAAGAGACATTATTTTATGAGTATTTTATGAAAATAAATGTTAGTGTTGCAGCCTAATGTTTTCTCCTTGACTGCAAATTTGCAAAAGATTTTAGATTATTAGCTCACATTTTCTGGACATAGTTTCTAGCAGCAGCATATGGGAGGACCTGCATTCCTTTCACGCTAGCTTTGCAAGCTTGGGAGCCCTACTGAGCCACATGAGAGACATGTCACTGGGATTTGACTAAGAAGCAGAGATCGAAATAGGTATGGAGAATGGCAGATTCACAGCTCAGTAATGGGCAGCTCCTGTGGTCACGTTTTACTGTCTTACATTCCTGCTGAAGGGGAATGATGCTATTACTCTAAAGAGCAAAGATATTGTGTAGACAAATGTGAATAGTCCTTATACAAGCATTCTTTTCCACTAGAACAGAGATATATCTAGAAATAACTGTGTAAACAGGTTTTGTGGTGTAGGTACTCCTTGCATACATCAACAACTATTTCAATTACTTCTGAAATACAGCCAATGGTGAGGTGGAATGTGGCAGCTTTTTTAACAAAATGCAGCAACGCTACATACGCTCAGGGCAGGAAATGAAGAAATATATCACATTTATGTATAATTTTTTGCAAAATTGTATACTGGCAGGTTGTAATTTGTTTAACAGGGAAATTCAGTTAACAGCTTAGTTTTGGGACACTGTGTTCCAAGGAGTTAAATGATCACGAGCAGTTTGCATTTCATGTTCATGGCTTGTCAGACTGACAGTCCATCCTAATCAGCATCATTAATATCCCTTTTTATCCTATCGAAGTATTAACTCAGTACTGTTTTTGAAGGATTATATTTTCTGAAGAATTAGACCAGGTTGGAGTAAAGTTTTGAGGGGTATTTAGAACTATGCAATTCTAAGAATGACGCTGAGATCATTAGAGTTGAAGACTGGCGCTTTCAGCCTAGGCTGAATGAGCTGTAATTTAGTGACTGCAATACTTCACAAATGACTGATTGGTAGTCTAACTATGTCTGGTTGTAACAGACCTAAATACAAGAGCACTTGCCTGTAGCAGCTGTAAAGTTTTGTGAACACTTAAAAAAATTAATATATTTACACGTTT
The DNA here is from genome assembly GCA_026212715.1 of Elanus axillaris. NCBI lineage: Eukaryota > Metazoa > Chordata > Aves > Accipitriformes > Accipitridae > Elanus > Elanus axillaris. Next base: position 55,266,405 of record JANZLQ010000079.1, on the reverse strand, counting down.
TCAAGACTATGTTATGCAAAAGTGTTGGGATTTCAGTATGCTCCTTCCAAGGTGGAAATTTTCAGTCAAGGGCTTGCTGAAAAATTGACTTTTTTTGGTTTTCTCCTTCCTACTTCCTCCACCCATAATCACTGACTGTTTCATGCTGAAGAATCTTTTACCGTATTTATTTTGCCTTTCCCCCAGTTATCACTCTGTAACTTTTCAAAAAATAAAAAAGGTTATTGTGGTTGAACTCTTTCAAACAAAATTGTGACTGTCTCAGTGCCATAATTTAGTTTAGTATTGAAGACAGATCCAGAGAGAAGACTGTTGCAGACTGATTCGCTGTTACCTTTTACTTCTGCCAGGCCTTTTTCTCTCACAGGTGGTTTCCAAACAGTAACTGAAACTACTCCTACTGAGCATGCCAGCATGTCAGTGTTAAATCAAGACATCCTAAAACGTGACTAGTGGAGCATATCATCACTTTAACCATGTTTCCGTGTGACACTACAAGACATAACCATAACTCTGATTGATATACAGCTTCCTGAACACTCATATTCCTACTGCCTGTTCCCTACAGTTGTTAAAGGAAAGTTGTTCTGGTGAATTAAATATGAAAATGTGCAGTTGCTCCTTCCAGAACCCAGAAGTTTGGGCAAGCACTTAGAAACCAATGGGAGCTGGGAAGTGTTAGGATACAGGGAGCTGCTAGGACTTTGAGATAAGCACATTTCCTGAGTACCTACAAAAAGACAATCCACTGGGAAGTAATTGATATTGAAATATGAATGGTTATGGATAATTTTAAGATTCAGCTACTCATTCAGATGAAGGAGGCTGATCCATACCTCTGATCTGTTCCTTCAGCACTGTATTTACAGGTTCAGGGATCTGATCTGTCAAGACCATACACAGCACACCACTTTCTAAGGCTTTATTAACAGTTATGACTCCTTAACAAAACATTGCCTTCTGGAGACTACCTCCACAGCTAGTGCCATGGGGAGACAATTGCAGTATATATGTCACTCCAAAATACAGGCTAATATAATTAACGCTAACTCACCTTTCAGTTAAAGACACAAACATGAAGCACCCATGTAAAGAAAAAAAATAAGAAAAGAAAATGTCAAGTAATATGTCAAACCTTCACCCGTTCTCAAAGTTAATTACAGACTCTTGATTATTTGTTGGTTTTGTGACATTCAGTTAAATTTTTCAAGACCCAGATGCTGGAATCAGGCAATTTGCAAAAATCTATCCTTTCTTTCTCCTCCTTTTAAGACAAGACTGCTTCCCCCATCCTCAACTGCCTTTTTGACTCTTCATTGCACCAGCAGATTACATCTTGTCTTAATTAGATTGCAAGCAGCTTCGGACTGCAACTATGATCTTACCCTGTGGTACATACTGGGGCCCAAGCATGAGTGGGGCTGCTGAGGGCTTCTATAACACAAACAAATATAATTATTTTTCTTTGTTCATAGGTGTCTTTTCTCTCTAGCTCTTATATAAACACTGTTTTGTGGAGCTGAAACTGTAACTTGGCTGTCAGTGTCGGGAGCCAAGGGCTGACTGAGCATCCCACGAGATGAACAAATCTCTACCTTATGTGGAGGAAGAGAAAACAGCAGGATTAACTGGTTCAGAGGTACTCAGAGTAATAAAAAAGCTCAGTATGGATTGCAGACTCGACTAGGGATGATCAGGAATTTTTGAAACTCTTTATTGACAGAAAATTGTTGTGCAGCTAAATGAATTATTTAAGTATCGGCTTTCTGTGAACAGTTTCAGCTTTTCAACAAGCTTTTTCCATACCCTACCCTACCCCCTAATGTCTGAAAACTGAAATATTTCCACAATGAAATGCTGCCACAGAGTTTCATGGGAGCTGTAGTTGGAAGCTGTACACACCGGCTCTCCTGTCTCAGCCAGGATCTCTGGTTACACTTAATCTGCCAAAATGTGCTGCTGCCTGACTGACCTAACCCACTACCCCCTCCACCCTATGGAGCGGGACATGGTGGACCATGTCTCCATCTCACTAGGAGGAGTGGGAGAGGTGGGCTTGGATACCCCACGCTCTGCCACTGGCTGCAGCAACTGTATTTCCAGGTACAAAGAAATATCTGCCAATATTTTGGTTTTCAGCTCAGAGTTTTCAGGGTAGGGGGAGAGAGGGGAAGGAATACAATGTCGTCCTCTGACGGGTGCCAACCTCTGCCTGTGAACAAAGTGCAGGAGCGTGTGGTGGTGTGAGTGTTGAACCCTTGGGGGACCAGAGTGACAACCCTCTGGCAGCCAGCTCGTAAATGAGAGACTGAAATGTCTTAGCTGAGAAGGAGCAAATAGCACATAGGTCTCAATCATAGTGCAAAATGGCATGCTTATATTGATTTTCTCCTGTTAACAAACTGTTTTTAATTCAAGCTGTATCTTGTAATATAGCTTGCATTTTATATTCCAAGTGTCCTGCCGTCTTGTCTTTTTTTTTCTCATCTGTGAGTTGATTCCTGTGAAGATTATGGGCAGATACTTGTTAATTTTGGTCAAGAGTCTAAGTACTACCTCACTCCACAAACAGTCCCAGTGTTTCCACAGGGCTTTTTGCATAGCAACGTCATTTAAAAGGTGATATACAACTCCAGTTTCAGAGTCTTGGCCCTCTGTCAGGAGAAGTGAGAACAGGTTGCCCTGGTCATTACAGTCAGTATTATGAGATAGACTGCTGAGTTGATTGGTTGCATTGCTTAGTTATACGTACAGCTAACAAAATAATGAAAAAAACAAGTTGTGATCATTTTGTTTGCTTGTTTGACACATGAAATGATTCCTACCTGTTTGAGTGTTTGGGCTGTTGGTGGGTATTTGTGAAAACTGCACTAAATCTGGAAAGTCAAAATGATCAATATAAGTGATGAATGTCCAGAGGATAGTGAAAGAAATGTACAACTTTGTGCTAAGACTAACAAGATTTCCTGAATCCATAAGCATTCAACAAAACTTTTTGGCATCTCCTTGTAATACACTGGAGCAAGCCTTCACTGAGGTGACACAGACTGGGAATTGGACCACTGCAGGGGGACAGAGAAGGTCTAGTTTTTCTCTCAGTGACATAAAGACTTCCCAGGATAATCATGAAGATCCATGGAAGTACAGAGGACCACAGTGGGAAAGAACGGGGAGGGAACCAGCTGAAGAGCTGGTGTAATTTCATAGCACTGCCTGTTCGTGCCCCATGGCCCATGGCAGAGTCCGTACTGTGCTGTCTGCTCTTCATGCTGGTGCCATGACCTTTGCGGTCCCACTCAGAGAAGCACAGGTCATTAAACAGCAGTGCCAACTCCACTGATCTGCGTGAAGCTTGAGGCCCCTTGTATTGCTGGGTGGGATAGGATGCTAAGAACAAGAGAGAAGGGAAAACTCTCAGATCTCATCTCTTTCACTAACACTTGACTGTGCAACTTGCTTAGGATACTACTCAGAAAAAGTGAGAGAAAGAAAAGGGAGAGGAGAGTATGGACTTTCTGATACTTGGTTTCCCACTGGAAATTAAAACAAGACATTAAGCAATGGGGGTTTGCTCCACTCAGTTGACTTAGAACAGCTGCTCACCAATTTCTGCAGCACAGAGAGGAAAAGCAGAACTTTGCCCTGGGTCTGAGCAGCTTTTCAGAAGCAATCCAAGTCAAACTTCCATTCAATGACTTCATTCAAAGCTGGTTTACATCATGAAGAGAAACTCCGTTTATTTATTTGTAATAACTTCAGGATTTTATGGACCCGCAAGAGGATGTAATTTAAGAAAACATCAGCAAGCTGTTTCAAATAGCAAGGTTTCAGAACGGGCTGTGCCAAAAACTCATCGATGGAAAAAGTTCATTATTAAAAAAAAAAAAAAGAGAGAAGGAAAATGTCATTTATAGATGGCTTTGAAGTAAAAGTTCCAAAACTTGAATTCCATTCTGCAATAAATACATCTTTTTTATATGACTGAAGTCATACAAAGGAATGGACAGGCTTCCTCCAAGGGCACTGAACCAGATGATAAACAAAGTTGATAATTGTAAGGTCTATTACCTCAAAGAAATGGGACAGCAACAATGTTTTAAAATATCTCATCTCATACGAACCACGCAATAAAAAAAACGTAAGAGAGGTAACTTCACAAGTTTAAACCTGGAAAGCAGCAGAGTCTGGTCTGATAATCCTTAGGAGCAATGGAAAATTTCTGCTAGTGACCCAGGACGAATCACTTGGACTATCCATGCCAGGAGTATAAAACAGGCTTAATAATATTTCCTGATCTGCAAGAGAGTTAGGAGACCCAATGGACTTTAGCAGATGTTCCATGACTCAGACATGACTGGAGGCTGATGACTAGAATAAGGTCAGTGGTTTTACTTCTAATCTGGCTTTTAATTCACCAGATCACATGACATTAACTACATCACTGGTTTGCCCCCTGGTATCACCCATCGCTGGAAAAACTCTGCAATACCTTTTGAATTCTTCAGGCAGAAGACACACAAGTGGACAGGATGTGGCAGCCTTGCATGGGGGAAGCAGAAGGTGGCGAGGTGACCTGGGAGAGACAGGCTTGACAGCTGAGCCATGAGGACCCTTGGCCAGGCAAGGGATGTGCAGGGGCAGCATCTGCTGCCAAGAAGACCACCCCCCCCACACCCCGCATGCACAGCAGAGGAGCAGTGAGAGCGGGCAGCAGTGGAGCAGGGAGGAAAGGTGGCTTGAAATAAGCCAGAACCAGACTGAGGGAAGCTGGAGGATGGGGGAGGGAAGACCTTTGGTGGATTTACCGGATCCACATGACCAGCAGCTGGGGAGGTTAAGAACAGAGGCTCTGAACGTGATTCTGGAGATTATAATGGCCCAGTCTGAGGCAGAATGCTTCACTGCACAGAGGGTGTTGACAGAAGGATTTTGGCTTCCTTAGCCACCAGACAGTGTGTTACAAAGGAGAATTGCTAGGCAGAAATGGGATCCCTCTGGTGAAAAGCTTTCTGCAGGGCCAGGGCTTGCATTGGCTTTGAGGGAAACTGTTGACAGGATCCTCAAACAAGCAATAAAATAGAAATAGAGATCAAGGAAAAAGCTTGGAGGTAGGTAGTGAATGGGGGAAACCGAATATAAGAGCAGAGAAATTAAGGAAGATCACAAAATGCTTTGCTGATGCATGTCTAGCCAAATGCCAGGAATTTGAGGGGCACACTAAAGCAGGTTTCAGTCTTAATACACCACCAGGTTCACAACAGCTGGGTTTACAGAGATGTAACAGGCCATGGCACACAAGTGCAGAGCAGTTTGCGTAGCTAAGGAAGGACAGAGAGAGTGGGTGCTGAAAAATGGGGATGTGTTTTACAGATTTATTTTACATTTAATCTCTATTTTTATTTTAAATTTGTAGATTTGATTATGTTATTTTGTAAATTTATTTTAAGAATGCAAGTATTAGTCCTATCAAGTACTGATACAAGAATTTAAATATTGGATATGTAATTATTTTGAAATTCAGAGAGATGCATGAAGCACTGCTGTCGACTGTGTCTGGGGATAGAAATTATAAAAAAATTAAAGGGAAGATGTAGCAGAGTTGGACTATAAAGCATCATGCTGGATGGTGAGGAGAAAGTTGTGAAGTATATAAAGCCAAATCCCTCCAGTACAGAAATATCTAAAGGACAGTTCCTACCACAGGTTTGCTTATCTGTTGCAAAAGTGGAAAATCGTCCATCATGTTCCCAGAATGTGCTGCAAATGGCAAGCTGTCTTCAGAAAATGCTTCAAGGGAAGGGACAGTTACAGGGGGCAGCCACTGGTTCTACGAAAAAAGTGATTGAGAATCTGAAGGTAGAGGAAAATTTACCATAGGATGAAAAGGAAGGTTGAACAGATGGAAAGAAGTAAGAAGAGTGGCAGAATAAGGATACTAAATTTCAAAAAAAGTAGATGATTAAAATAAGAGAACTGGTGCATCATGTTTCAGGAGAAGATAAAGTACGAGGCAAAGCAGTCCAGGCTTGTGAAGTCATCTTAAAAGCAGACTATGCTAATTCAAAGAAAATATATACATAGAGTGCATTTGATTCATACTTGGTGTCATATGGGATGCACTTGAGCAAAGCAGCTGTGTTCTCAGAGTGGTTTCCCGGCTAGAGGAACCAAAGCTGAAGTTGCTTACTGGGGTGCTGTCAGCAGCACATCCCTTGCAATGTGCATGTGAGGTGGGCAGAACTTCCCTCTTTGCATGTATGGTTTGCCCTTGGGACTGGTGACTGGGATGAATGTCATTGCTCCTAAAGACATGAGGTGGCCATACAGCCCTGGGACTGTAACAGGTCACAGATTACAGCACGATACCCTGGTCCTTACCTCTTTGAACTATGGCAATTAGTAACATACATATGATCAGAATATAAAATAATCTCGGTAAATTAGAGAAGTGGTCTGAAGACTTCAAGATGAAATGCGGTAAAGGCCAGAGAAATGTGTTAGACTTGCTAAGAAGAATCTAAATACACAGAAACAAGCTGAGAAAGATTATGACTCTGCAGCAGTATTGTAGAAAGTGATTGGGAGCTCATAGCCAATCACAAGAACATAATTCACTGATGCAATGTGAGGATAGAAGTAAATCTTACTCTTTGGTGCTTCATGTGGAATTTTACCACTGAAAAAAGCAGTAAGTGTTCTGCTTTAGGCTACATGGGTAAGGCCTCAGCCGGTGTACTATGTGTACTCAGCTTTGGGAACCACATTTCAAGAAAGATGTAGACAAATTGAAGAGAGTGCAAAGGAGAGCAGCAAGAATGATCAGAGGTTTAGAAAACATGACCTACAAGAAAAGGTTGAAAGAACTAGGTTTGTTTAGTCTAGAAAAGAGAAGACTAAGCATGAGGCTCAAGGGGAGAGGGAGGAAGGGATAACAATTTCCCAATATGTAAAGAGTTGTTATGAAGAGGACAGTGATCAATGGTTTTCCATGTCCACTGGGGACAGAATGTAAAAAAGTGCACTAACTTGCGCAAGGAAGATAGATTAGACAATTCTTAACTCCAAGGCTAGTGAACAGGCTACCTAGAAAGCTTCATGGAAGAATCTTCATTTTTAAAAGGGGTTATCCAAACACCTGTCAGGTATGGTCTTTAGGTACTTGAGCCTGCCTGCTTCATTTCAGCTATATGGAGCCCTGAAGTACTTTCCAAATATTCAGTTCAATCTTTCTAGAAGTAATTTGCATGCTAATCTTCTAATCTGTTTGGACAGTGCATGCTGAACACCTTTCACATGGGAAGCAGGGCTGCCCTAGCATTGTCATCATGCAGCCCTTGGAGTTTTATCACCAAAGATCCATGTAGTAGCCATGATAAATGTCTGCTGTTTGAAGCAGGTGAAGACTCCAAAGGACACGTGACATGGTATTCTACCATTAAAACTTTGTGTGGCAATGCTTCAGGATCCCCTACTTGTCACTACATTATGGCTTTGCTTCTTGGGAATACCAGTGTACCCTCTCACTTCTTTACAAAATACTTGGACATCATTTAAGGATGCTTCCACATTCGGTGCTTTTAAATATGTCTGGCTTGACACAACTTGGCAAGACCCTGCTTCCTCCAACGCTATTTTTTATCAACAGTAAGGGTTTTTTTAACAGACCCTGCTATCTGATTGGGTCTTTGTCTTTCAAATGGATCACTTCAATCTTCATATTCATGCCCTTTCTGGCTTCTCTAATATGGTTGCTATTAGGGTCACTAATACAATGGATATCTCCTGTCCAGAAAAGATTAAGAAGACCAGTAATTTCACACAATCACTGAAGTTTGTAGATGTTAACGCTCGATCGTGAATGCCTTGACCTGTATTCCAACTAACTACCCAAACCTGGAAGAATTTGTGACAGCCTTCTAGTCCACCTCATCTCCTGGAAGTGTCCTACCCTTATGTAAACTCACAAGTTGTATAAATAACTGGCTACAGCTACTGAAGCTCAGTTAACTCAGACCAGGTAATAAGCTTGTTTCCTTTTACCAGGTCAAGCAAATTTTGTGAATAAAATTTAGGTTTATTGGTAATAAGGGAAGAATAAAGGCAAATTTGCATGCAAAATCAAAATAGCAACATTTGTACATAGGAAGACTATATATGACATAAACATTATACAGAACAAATTCTTAATGAATCTCATTCATTGCACAAAACACAATCGTTAAGTGTGACAGTAACTCTAAGTCAGCACAACACAAGTTAGGGCTCCAGGCAGAGACCGCTTGTGGAATGAGATACATGTAGCCAAATTTCTAAAGTCAAAACAGATTTTTAATCTTATTTTCACCATTCTAAATCCACTGTAAATCACTTCAGCAACAGTTTTTCTTTTACCATTTTTGGTAGACATCTCCCCATTGTTTGTATGTATTGGTCGATCAAATTAGCTGCAAATCCTCCTATTTGTCACCATGACCTGTTATGGTGGCTCTTACGATCCTGCAGCTGATTCATTTCTTCAAACAATTATTTGCCTTTCACCATTTTTGTGACAAAACTGTCTGAAATAACATACTAATTTTAGAAAAATTAAACATTTGTTCTTGCAGTTATTAACTCCAAAACCAGCTTAGTGAGGTCAATAGTATGTGACCTACATATGATAAATATTTCAATAATACAAATGCAATACAGCTCTAAGAAAAAGGAAATATTGCTAATTTCATGGTTTTTTTAGAATTGCTTCTAAAGCCAGCCCGAGGCTTAGCTGTGGAAGCCGTATCTCTTCTTGCTGCAGTGCACAGCTTTGCATGAAATGGTAAATGTAGCTAGGATCCCATCAGATGTAGTTACACCCAAGGACTATTGCACACTGAAATGTTTCCTCTCCTGGATCATTTAAGTTGCAGAATTGATCTTGCCTAGTCTTTTAAACTGTATGCTTGACTGTTCTCTTCCTAAAGTAAACAGGTTTTAAGCATCCTGGGAATATTTTTCCCCTGCGATGACAGCCAGAGCAATGATGGAACACTGCAGGAATATGTGCAGGTTGGGCAAAGCCAGCTGAGGGGCTTTGTTCATCCAACACCTAGCCGTGGTGGCATACCCTGCCCACCTGCTTCCACCCCTGTCTGCAAACAGGACCTAAAGTGACACCGGGGATGTTTTCCTTCCCTGACTATGGTGTTCCTGAGGCATCTCAGATACTCTCACTGGGAGTGACAGCAGCTAAGCCATCTTATAAGGCTTATTAGAGTTCTTCAAGGGGGCAGGCAACAGATGGGAAATGAATGGGTTCAGAAGCACAGGGAGAGATGAGTGGCAGTATAGGCAGGGAGGCAGGTGGTAGAAAATAAACAACACTAAACAGCAGGCTATTTCTTCTTCTGCTTTGTGATGGGAGAGAGAACACCAGGACCATCAGAAGGGTGATTACTTTCTTGCAAATTACTCCATTAAATCCAGTCAGAAGCTTTACCATAGTAATTTCCACAGCAGCATCAGGTTTGTCAAATGTTGGTGCGGAAACCCTCTCCAATCCTCCAGAGGCTGCTTGTAGAGCTGTCAAAACAAACCTTCTAAACAGTGGTGGCAGTACCTGCTCTGCACCATCCTGCATGTCCTGCCAGGCTGTGGGCAGATGCTCCTGTGCTTTCCTTCCCAAGCTGCTGCCCTGATGCTTTGGGGCAGATCGCACAGCTTTGCCACTGGGATCTCATCTGTGTTCACAGGCAAGATTGTTCCCCCAGCAATGCCTCGGCTGGGGTAAAGCAGTCACGTTATGTCTGAGTTTTCTGAGGCTTTTATTTTTCCACACAAGCATCCCCCCACCCTTGAAAAGCACCTTACCTAGTGTCTGCAAGGCTTCTGCTTCTTGTTTGACATCCCTTATTTACAAAGCAAACAGAGTGTTCCTTTTAACACACATCATGCTAAGTTTATTAATGAAGAAAACAATCCCAGGGGGTCAACCCAGGGGACCCTTGAAACCTGCCAGCAAAAACTCTTCAAACGCTCAACGCATCAGATCCTCCAAAACGATATTTCACACAATGAAGTAAAAATAATATTTTTCTTTCGGCCTTTCCAGCCGCTTTTGTGGAGAGCAGACAGAAATTATTTTCTTACTCTGCTCCCAGAGCAGAGATCTGTATGAAGCTGCGTTTATTTGTTTAACACGATGATTTCATCCTAAATGTCTTGACAGCAAATAGCTGGTGGTTTAATAAAGGCTCTTTGAAAGAAGGGCCTAAGCAGTTATTTGTACAGGGAAAATATGAAGTATGTGGCTCTCAGGAGGAGAGATAGAAATGTCTGTTGTGATTAGGGGGTGTGAGGAGGACCCTAAAATCCTCTCTGTCTGCCAGGGTAAGAATGGTGACTCCTGTGGCTCTGTTTCCTCGCAGCCACCAAGCTGAGCTGCTGCAGCAGACCACAGGGATGAAAGTGGTCTGACCTTGTTATTAACAAGTGACTGATATGGCCTTCACTCTCCAAAGCAAATGTTCTTACAGAAGATAAAGGATCTGCTGTTTGTGCAGAACAGTTTGATTATGAAAGCAACAAACTAATGATAAACAGACTTGGAACTGGCTGTTGAGCCCTGTATGGTGGTCAGCAGAGAAAAATGTGTGCTGAGATGGCTAAACTGAAGTTTGAGGGGATCTTTTCTTCATTAGCTGGATTTCCCAGTGGTCAAAGGGTCCCTGAAATGTCCACACACACCTGCTGTCTCTGCAGAGGCATCCCTCTGGGAATGCTTGGTGAGAAGTGGATCTCACACACACTGTGTCAGTGTATGCACCTAGGTGTACATACCAGCTGTAGGGAAGCAGTCAACACAGTTTTGGAAATAGGTGGTTCAGCTTACTAAATGGGGACCTTCTCTCCAAAAGGTGTGGCAATATTAAATCTCAGATGTATGTGATCTGGATTATTTTCTTCAGCTTGTAAAATGTTATGTGTTTGCTGTTTTGTTTTCAACTGAATGAATCATTATTCAACTGGTTCTTAATTTAGCATCTCTGCTGTTGAGCAAACATGTGTCTAGCCACAGCAACTGGGCCAAGTTCAAATCTGGATCAGAGGTTTGGGGTAGGCTCTGTTTTTTATTTACATGTGCATTTTTAAGAGTGACAGATTCAGTATAATTTGATTTTCATCAGTATTTCTAGATTCTGTTGGGATTTACTATGCATAGACTAAGGAGTATAGACTATACTACATATAGAATAAGACTGCAGACACTATCCTCTAATATTAATAGGTTTTAAAAATATTTCATGCAATGTATTTGCCGTTTCCAGTAACTGGTGGTAACACAGAGCCATATGGTGATGCTCTGTTACATACATGTAAGTATGTAGTAACTCTGATGAAGGTGGAGCTATGGTAGTGAGACTTGGACTAATTCATCAGATGTGAGAACAGAGTTGTTCTACAGGTACTGCCATTCTAACATGATTTTATAATGAGTGCAAATATTTTTATAACACAAAGGAAAAAAAGCTCGTCTTCACAAAGCCATATGTGAGTATTTTAATTGCCTTTTCTCATTCTACCGATGATATTACTTACACTAACTGTCACTGAAAATTGAAACGCAAAGTTAACTGGGGGCTTCAGTGGATTCAAGCTTTTATCCAAGGATCACAGGAGCACTTTGAAGTGAAAAGTAGTTGTGGGCTGTCATTTCTTTTTCTCAATATGGTCACATTGTGCAATGTAGTAGAGCAGGATGGATGGAAGTGGGGAGGTTGCAAAATTCAATACTGGCTATGTAATATTCAGCAAAACATATTACTACTTATAATTAATTAGTTATGATCTGTACAATAATTGCAAACAGAAAACCAGATAATTAAAAGAAGGTACCCAAACAATGTGATTGTATTTAACTTTTAAAATGTGGAAAAACACTTGATACATGAAATAAAACTGGAAAGAGGAGGTGGAAAAAAGTTTAAATGGTGGCAGTGAAAAATTACTGTAAGTTCTTTCTGAAGTAGACTGTGGGCTATCTTCATGCTTTACAAAAAACCAGTGCAGCAGCACCCAGATTCTGGTCTCTTAATATGAAATGTTTTGAGCTATGTACTTCTTCCTCTGCAGACGCAAATTAAAATCAGAGCTTGCTGAACACTACTAATTGGACACTCAGATCAGCAAATGCTGGGGAGGCAAACTGACTTGAAGAGACATTCAGCAACGTCTGTCTGTCTGGTGTTGAGAAATTCAGAGCATAGCAGAAAGAAGGCACCAGCTGCCGAATCTCCCAGCCATGTGCTCCAGCTCCCAGCCTGGGTTGGACATGCTGAGCTTGATAAGAAACAAGTGACTCTGAACGTCACTGAGCTTCTGGTTATCTCAGGTAACATCTAGCCAAGAAGCCTTTTGCACCCTTGCCTGGACCCGCTGACAAACAGCAGCCTGAGGTTACTGTCAGATATAGGCGATTTTCAACATCTCTTTCTAGCTTGTTTCTCACAGTGTTGGTAGCTGACTGTGTTTCTCCAAATCATTCAGATGACCTCTGAAGCTCTATGAATTGATGAATCTCAGTGAGGCAGAATATCACTGAATTGCACAATGGCAAATTTGCTGAACATCCACATCCCCTTCTCCCCCTGGCTCCAGGTATTTCTCATATCAGCATTGCAAACATCTAGAAAAAAAATCACTGCCTGGTGACTTCAATAACTTTATTTATATTTTTAGAGTAATCATACATGCATAACCAGAAAAGTTCATAGGGAAAGATAGCATTTTTATCAGAGAAGTTGACACTTAGGGTGCACAATTCCTTTATCAGGCAGTAATTTAAGTTATGATATATATGACTTCACATGGCCAAATCAGACTTTTACTTGGGTTGTTACCATGCTAGAAAAACAAATCCTACAAAGCAAGGCTGAGTGATAGGAAGATGAGATGACATACCCAAGAAAGCTAACCTGGCTCGCGGCATGTGCTGTATGTCCTTAATGCTGCATGAAACTGCAGCTGATCTGAGGAGCAGCTGAGGAATGCTACCATCATCATTGCTATCATCATCCTCATCATCCCAAACACACATACATATGCACACAATTTGGACCATTCAGAAATAGCAAAAATTTTGAATAACCCTTTGCTATTTCCCAGCTCAAATCAAAGTTGCTTCAGACAGGAGTGTTTCAAACATCTTCAGTTTTTCTATCTGTATGCATGAAAATAGAGTTATCAGTTTTTAATGTGAGAGCTTACAAGTCTTGGTGTATTAATGGAGCCTTTGCAGCTTAGAAATTTTCCTTAAAACCTAGATGACTTTTGCTTTGCAAATGTAACTTCTGTGGTGATTTCCATGATGGGACTTGCTTCTCTGTTCCTAGCTCACTTCATGTCCAAGAATCAGAAATCTTGCTTTTCTGCCCATGCTTGCTTATCCTGAAACCTTTTATGGCATGCTGAAAGAGAGGAAAGCGAAAAAATGTCCTCAAATTTCCCAATTTCCCCCCTGTGTTTCTTTAACAAGACATGTCCTGTGCTAGAAGAAGACACTCTCATCTCCTTGCAAGGAAGAAGGTCGCCCATCAGATACTGCTTTAAATATCATCCAGTTTGACACATAGACTAACTGATAAGCACATTGGAATAGCAACCAGGAGAGTAAGCTCTTCTACTGAAAAATCTGGCAGATCTTTATTTCTGTTACAGCCATGCAATTGGTGAGATTTTTTGATCAGGGCACTGGGATTTGGCTTGGTGTCTTTAACTTTATGTAACATGAAACATACATAAGTTCCATCTGTAATATAGGTATGAACAAACCAGTGCTAGTGGTTGAAAAGTTGTAAAATGTCATTTATATGTGTGACACATTTCTTCACATGTTGATTGCACAGTCCTACCTAAGAATAGCATGACTTTCTCAGTAAAACCACAGAAGGATAAGTACTTACAGCAGAATCAAAACTTTTTTTGCTGTAATCAACACATTTAATTATTTACAGAGTTTTATGCCAAAGCAAATGCTGAAGAACTCAGAAATCTGTTAAAAAGACTGAAGATAATTAGAGCACAGAGAGTATTTCCAACAAGTAATATGGACTATATTTAGCTGGAATAGGTTGCCTGACTTGTTAAATTTGCTTTGCACCACCCTGAAATTAGAGGGTTGCCTGATGGCCTGAGGACAAGGGAGTCACAGAGCCATTGTGGTTCTCATTCTACCACCAGGCTAGCTCTGAGGATCTGGGACCCACTGCTGAGGAACAAAAAACTCCCTTTTCCAATGAATGGTGAACATCAATCTGCAAAATGATGTCCTACTGTCAGTGTCATCACAGGCTGAGGCTTGCTAGGCCACAATATCTGTGACTGATAGAATAAACATACCTCCAGCTGAGCAGATATGAAAACTATGTTAAGTTCATGGCAGCTTAGCTAGATTGTAATTTTTTCTGATGAAGTCAGAATGTGTATTTTTGAATTATTATTTGAATCTTATAACGTCATGAATTTTATTGAGTGTGATAGTGCTAGACCTTCCCCATCAAAGCCCACTGAATTGCTCTTCAGAAAGTAACTCTAAGAAAAGTATTCAGCATGTTTTCTGACTACTGTTGCTGAGAAACCATCAAGAAAACAGTCCAAGATTTACAGCCTTGAAAAAATTATATCTCACATTTGCTGTTTTTTGGTCCTCCCCCAAAGAATTGTGACTTTTAGCTCTTCCATAGAGTAAAATCACTCTGGTCAAGAGATTCATTTGCTGAGTTTATGTTCCTTGCTTCTCTGTGACTTCTCTGTGAAGGCTGCAGATTGGGCTTGTGAAAATGACAGAGGTTTGAAGGTGTCAGAAATTAGTTTAGGAGCCTAAAAGCATATGGACAGCAATGCTGTGTGCCCCAGGGAAAGGTTCCAACAGGAGATCTAAGCCTAAAGTGTATCCTCAGAATTTAAGACTGTGAGTAGTGACCAGAGCTTACCCAAATTCAAGTGTCTTGGGTCCCAAGTTTAGGTCGACTTGCAGATTGCTTAGATGACTGTTGATGATGCTGTGGGTTGAGCGCAAACAAACCATACCAGGGATAAATAGCGTTGGAAGGTAGTACTGTTGAATTCTGATGATGTGAGATCAATTATGTTAACTCAAGGGACCAAAGATAACACATCCCCCACAAAATATTCAGGCTCCAACTCTATGCCCTCAAAATACTGGTTTTACACAGATAAATTACCACTGGTCCTTTCAAAGCTCATGCTGCATCCAGCAGTATTCCATCCACACATACAAAGGTGATGTTTGCAAACCTGATGGACTTGTAAGTCTGTAATGTCCTTGGAGCAAGGTATCTATATAACAAGAGGAGTGGGATTCACATCAAAAGCCAGCTCCATATTAAATGGACAGGCAGACAAGACAGGAAAACTAAACCTCTCTTTAGCCAAGCACTTAGATAGAAATGTAGCTGCCCAACTCTTGCCATCCATGTTTGAGACTGTCTTGGTCTAGTCATTCTCTTAAAGGTCCCTAAGGTCATGTTAGAGCAAATTCAGACATAGGGATCCCTGGCTTCCATTCCTAAACTGATACTATCGTACTCTGTCACACTCATGAAAAATTAAAATTGTAAATAGAATATGATAAAAAATTTCAAAGTACAGTTTCAAAGTGAGACAACTGGAACAAGTATATGGTAGTGTGTATGGCAGTCATTAATACGTTCTCAAATAGCAATCCAAATGTTTACTATTTGTAGATTGTGTAACATTTTCTATTAGGTACATGAAACCAACTTTGTTTTACAACATGTTTTTCATTGAGGTTTGTATTGTCAGTTAGCCTGATTTTTTGGCACTCATATAATAATAATATAAGATTTCAGAAGCAGTTTCCCTGCTCTAGGAATGATCATAATATAATAGACATAAAATAAAACAAAAAAATATATGCTATTCTATACCAAAGGGAAAATCATCATTCAGCCTTGTACAATTCCCAAGAAAATCTTTCATTTAGTGCATTAATGCAGTTAAAGTAAGAAAGAAAGCTGAATTCTCTTTAGTGCCTTAATGTGGTGGGAGATGAGTTCTCATACTGTCATCTATGCTGCATCACTCTTGATTTCATAGGCTATCCTCTGATTTAATCAGAATTCACAGTATAAAAAAGGATCTGTACCCTAGCAATCATTGCACAGCATAGTATTAAGAATATTTCTGGAAAAAAAAAAAGTTACCACTGTTTTCAGAAACTGCCCTTCAGCAGTGCACACACATAAGCTGTTAGCAAATACCTTGATACAAACAATGGCACTTGCTGGAGGGAGAAGCAACCATCCATACAGGTGCTTTTAGTTAGGAAGTACATGCTTGTAGACGGCTGTGCAGAAGAGAAAGCACACTGTCACCTCATTTGAAAATAGACTTTCAAAGCATCTACTAGCCAGCTGCATAAGAATCAATGGCTTATTCCACCAAGGATGCCTGTCTAATTGCCTGTGGATTAAGCTCCAGTAAATAAAAGTTTTTACTTTTAGATTGCATTTCCATACAAGAACAGACTCTTGTGAAGGATCCGTAGTGCCTTCTCCTGTCATTGTTGAACTCTTACAAACATCATGGACAAAGTGCATCCTCTGTCCTATCATTTCAATGGCTTGAAGAATAGACAAGCTAAAAATTTCTTGTATTTGAAAATATAGATGTCAAGAAAGTGTTTCTGTGTTCCAGCCAATATCTGTGTGAGGGAATATTCACTGCTCCTATTTCCAGGCTACAGAGGACTGAAATCTTAAGGAGCTACTGTCCTGACACCACCAAAAGATTCTTGTTTTTGCAGATCTCGGCTGATGTTCGCTTAGTTCCCCTGTTAACCCAACCTTGACATTCAACTGAGGGTGATTATATGATCTGGGCAATGTGTTGATTACAGGTATCATGGCATGATTCAAACTCAACATATGGTAGAGGGAACCTGGCAGTTGGAGCTTGTACCTCACATGTGAGTGATGCTCAGGGTGTCCTTATGTGCAGCAGGACTGCTTTGCCCACCCTGTTCCTCTGTGACCCCAACACATCTCTCTGCATTGACCCTGGGGCACAACACACCTCAAGTAGTCCATTTTTGTTCATTGTGAAAATTAATGCAAAGCACTTTATGACTTAAGTGATCAAATACTCCATTAAGTCCATGGCGTGATTTACTAATGGTATTACTGCTATGTTTGGTGTTGTGGTAGTGCTGAGGGACAAGACAGAGGGACAAATGGGTCACTGAGTCAAGGTTTGCAAAGACTGTAAAGGGAAAGGAAAGTTGTGATTTGCTAAAGGTCAGGGTCATCTAGTTCCTAGAGAAACCTAGAAATCCTTAACAAAGGTTGAACACTTAAATTTACTGATGTAACCCATCACTAGAAGTCCTTCATGGCAATATGCTGCTGAACTAACAGATCTGCTTGAGCTTCTTGACTTAAATAAATCTGGGATTGCTACAATTTCAAACATCACAGGGAAAAGACATCTCTTGGTATTTGAAAGTATATCGTGAATCCTTCCTCACCAGGTGCACCTTGTCTGTAATCCTTGCTTCCCTCTGTTGTGTTCCCCTGGATTGTTTGTACTCTAAGCTGAGCCATTGGTTAGGATATTTTTGCTCCTATTTTCTCTGTATTTTCATGGAAAGAAAAGACTAAATGTTAGCTAAACTGTGGGGTTCAACACACAGGAGGGTAAAAGCATAGAAGAGAGAGACAGGTGAATGAAGAAGCAGATGCAAAGCTGTGAAATAGAATTCCTTTCCCTAAAATCAGTCAATTGCTTGAGTGTATGGCAAAATGTGGCAAAACAGGCAAAAAAGAAAGTGCTTTAGAGTGGTTTAAGTCTTGTCATACAGCATCATAGGCATGGCTTTATTTAATTACATCTTTTCTCACTTTTGGCTGTTTGAAAAGTGTTCCAGCTATTTTTTCTTGGTGTTTCTGTGGCTTTTTAATCATAGAGAGCTTTCTGACTTATTTTTTTCTAGCTGTAAGGCATTTTGTGGGAGTAATATAGATTGTTTTCCTTGCTGGTTTTCCTGTTAGGCAACTCTAAAGGGCCTTTTTGGTTTGGCAGCTTAGCACTGATTTTGTGGCCTGTAAATGATTGCTTGTTTGCTCAGTTCTGACTTTGCCACTTCTTTGGACATCTTGTCATCTTCTGCTCTTAGCACACTGTTCTTTTTTCTCTTTCTTTGGTACAGGCAATATCCTGGCTACCACAGCAGTCAAGTGAACCAGGCTGACTTCACCTGCCACGGGGTGGTACCCAGGTTCGCATCCTTGTCTGGTTTGGGGGACCTAACACTGCCGTGGGATCGAGTGATTGCCTGGCTGGGATGCCTCAGCCCGCAGGCAGCAGGCACTGGCTGCTGTGCTGACAGAAAGCAGACCCCAACTCAAACGGAGTCATACAGCCAGCTGCCTGGTGCCAAAACGATGTCTGTGTGAGATGCTCCCTCTGGATCCGCAGGCTGCCTTCAGTCCTAATCTTTGCCTTCGATCCTCCTCTCATTTCTGTGAGCTGGTTCTCTGTTTCTAGCTTGCTGCACAAACCACCAGCCCACATCACTTCATTTAAGTGACTTGCCTACTATCACAGAAAAATTTTGTGGGACAGAGATGAACGACAGTGTTACAAGCTTTTTCAACTGTCTTAACCTTGAGACCATATCCCGCCTTATTCCTTGCATGCTTTACAATTTCTGCAACAAATGAGGGAAGGAGCCTCCAGACAGCAGGTTTCTTCAGTAAACAAGCCCATTTTATCCCTCAAGTATCACATCCCATGCTCTGACTCATTCAATATTCCTGTGGGGAAAAAAAAAATGGCATGTAAACATGCAGCTGGACTACCTCATCATGCCAACATGAGGTGGGTGAATTAAGTTGCACAAGCTTCTTTCTTCCCCAGATTTTGAGTGCTTGGCTCAACATTTTTTATGTTTTATCAAAAATATAATTCCCTTTGTCTTTGAAATTAAGATGACTCCTTCCAGTTTGAAAGATCAATGGGACTGGGCATTTCAAACCCTCAGCACAGAATCACAAACCTAATACTGCAAGTGTAACGTCAGGCTGTCATCCTTTCACATGGGCTGTGCTATTGCAAGAACTGAGATGCACATTTTCCAAAGCCTTCACTGCCATTCTAGTGTGTGTGGAAGAACACAAGTGTTTGGGATTTTGTGACTCCATTGCAGGTTCTAAGGATGGTTTTCTCCCAGTGCTTATAACTCATCTGATGCTCTCCTTCCTTTTCTTATCTATTCATTTTCCCACCCCATCACACACTGGTTTTCCCACTACTCTCTTCCTTTTCCCTTACACGAGTAGAATGACTTAGTCCACTTTACAAGTGAGCCCTGTCACTTGTCACAGTGACCTAACTTTCAACAATTCTGATACTTTTAAATCAGCAGTAAATTAAAAAAAAAAACAAAACAGCAGCTTTACACTGAGGAAGCCCAACCATAACGCCATCTCTTTTTACATCTAGGCATCATTAGCCTGAACACCTCAGCTGACCTGTTGCTGTTGTGAATGTCTTCCAAGTGGCAGAGAATGAAAAGAAACTAAGAAACCTGCAGGCATATAATAACGTATATCAGCATCTGTGTGGCACAAAAATCAATGCATGTCTACCTAGAAGTTTTTCGTTTCACTTATTGCCTCACAAACAGCCTTTAAAATTTTAAGAGGTAGATGCATGATTTTAGGACCAATGGCAATTGATTTATCATTTTATAGGGCAAGAATCATAAAGCCTTTTTACATCCCCAATGGCAGGAGCATGGAAGATGAGTCAGAAGGTTGGAAAGTGCTGTTTCCACAACCAGTATCATTGCTAGGTCACTAAAATGCCACATTGCTAGGTATCTGAGCAGCTAAAAAAAAGACTTCTTTGGAAATATAAAAAAGTTAACAATTACTTGTTTCCAGATAAAATCCTGGCAGCTAGGTCACATCAGGAGAAAGCTGCTCAGCCACCACACTGTCCTCTGAAGGTGGGAAAAGGGACAGAGATGCTGCGAGATATCTGTCCCCTTTACAATTTCCCAGACACAGCTGGGTGCCTTCTTGGACCTCATGGTTGCAGTGTCCTGTAGTGAAAATCTGACTGGATTTGGTGGAAGGACCTATTTTTTAAATCAATTGCAATGTTGAGCAATCCAGAGTCACTGCTGAAATCAGTACCCGGCACCAGGCAAGAGGCCAGCACTGGGGGTGCGTGTCAATAGGCAGAGCTGCCCTAAATTAATGTCTCTATGGCACTTATGCTCTTGTAAGCTCTCCACAGCCTTATCAGTAAGTATAGCAATTAATAGAATATTTAATATAGCTGGCTATTTCCATATGATTAGCAGCTATTGGGGAAGCTACAGTCAGCACTGTTCAACCAGTAGGTCCTACAGCTCACCAGCAAGTTCTCCAGGGGTCACCTGTGGCCTTGACCAGCTTTGCCAAAGTTTGTGCTCTGCCCAGCCCATGGGGTGGGAGGACCCCTGCACCCTGTGTGGTCCCAGCTGCTCAGATGAGTGGGTGCTAGAGGGAGGAAGAGAGACAGACTCAAACACGGACCTGGCAGTGCATTGGCTTGGCACAGACCCTCCAGGCTATTACCCTTGAGGATGTGGGCCTTGGTCACTACCAGTTTTTTATGTTTATTTCTTGGTGCAGACTGCCTCTCTTACAGCAATAGGATATTATTTAACAGCCTGTCTTCCTGCTTGAAACTGCTAGTGAAACTATCCACTTCCCCACTTCTCCTCTGCCTTCCCCACCAATCTTCTAGGCAGCTAGATTTCCTTCCCCAGATGTTTTCTAGGTGGATCCCTCCTGATCCCATGTCTTTCATGGGTATCCAGCCACATTTTCTCCATCCCAGGTTCTTTTATTTGCTCTTCTTATTTGGAGTTTTACTTGAATGATTTTACATAACATTCTAAATGACATTTTTATTGCAGTATTTGCATGGCCCAGCATAATTTGCCGAGGGAGGTGTTTTACAAATAATATTATTACTTTGAAGACTTAGTCCTGTGGAACCACAGAACATGTGGTTATGTTTAAATACATTTGTTTTCACTGTGTGTCCTCTATTATGATTTTGCCCTGCTGTGTGATATTGGTGCAATAAGTGCTATTTATCTGAAAGATACCAACAACATGATCTGCTTCAAGTGCAATGTGTTGGATTGTCTTCCTCTGAGAGATGGACGTAATACTTCAATATAACCTTGTCTGACCTTCTGAGGGGTTCTTCTAAACCCAAGACAGAACTAGCGATCATACTGATTCAGGACAGCAGCCTGAGGAGGTCCTCTTTATGTTGCCAGAACCAGCACTGACCAGGTCAATTGGACCAGATCCTACTGGCATGTCCCTGCTCAAGTGCTCCCTGCAAGCTGTGTATCTAGGTCAACAGCTCTGGGGCTGCCATTGTGGGGAAAGTAGTGATGCTGTTAACACACAGCAAAGATTCATTATTTCTGTCTTGATTGGACTGATTTTAACCATGTCACGTCAAAGAACCATTACAGAGATAATCAGAATTAAATAATGCACAGAATTAAATAGTGCACAGAAGGTGGCATTGGCAATGGGCTAACTGCGGCCGAGAGCCCAGGCCAGCCAGCAGCAGGGAGGAGGGTATAGAAACAGTCTGAAGGAGGCGTAGCTGGGAAATAGTGGGAAACTTGTCTTCAGCTTATGCAGTGCCTCAGATAAAAAAAGACAATGCCTCTGTGAAGGTTTCAAAGGCAGAAGGCCCACTCTTAAATGGAAGGTTTATTCCTTGAGAACCACATGCTCCTATAAAGAGGAATCTAAAAGGGATGGTCTATCATGATGTCTATTGCTCAGTTAAATGTTCTTGGTTCTCTCATCCGGAATTTTGGTAACAGGCTTGAACTCACCAAATTATATTCTTGATCAGCTTGTGGTCCACAGATCTACAGGTTTCTGGACTGGTTTAAAGCATCTGCGAATGGTGACTAAAAAAAGTAGTTGTGTGAGATGCAAGGCTACATGTAGGGTTTAGTTACAGGCAGCTCCATTGGAAAATTCTTTTTTGGTACCACAGACTAAAAATGGTCAAAAGCTGTATGTGGAAGGTAATAAAAACTATTCAATGGCTTTTGTGCATGTCCTCCTGAGGATATTGTGGTGACCAGAGCAAGAGGAGTATTTCAGCAAGGTGCTCTGTGCTCTCTGGGCAACAAACCTGTGCCTCCATGTATTTAAAACTTCCTAGCATGCGTGCTCTTTTAAATTTGTTCAGTATTGTTGGAAATGATCATACTTCATAGATCTAGACTTTGAGCCATAGAGAACTCTTGATCCACTGAGATACTTTGAAGGAAAAAAGCTGATGCCTAGATATAATTTATAACTCTCTCCTAAAAGACCTCTAGGCCTCACAAAATTTGTTTCTCTGGTGGATAGTTACTTTGACCATGTCTGGGCAGTTTCATCTTGTTCCAGTCCTATGAATAGTGGAACCATTCTTATTTAAATATCTTAAGCTCAGAGAAAATTAGGTTTCTCTTCTACAGTGAAATATTCAGGGTTGCTTTTATTGCCAATGAATCGTGTCTGAAGGCAAAGAAATAAATAAGCATGTGTCTGGACTTCAAGGAATATATGGCTTCAGTCAAAGGACCATCAATTTCCTTTCTCCATCTTTGTATTTACAAAATCCAAGGCAGAAAATTGCCTGCTCCCAAAACAGAGATGAACAATTCCTAAGGCTCATCCGCAAAGGATGCTCACTATTTCCAGTGGCACTACTGAAACAAAAAAATTCAGAAAACCCTCCATGTGTATGTCCTCACACCAGAGTAAAATGGCTGTTTCAGTTTTTCTCAAACAGTTTCCTACATACTGTAAGGTTAAAGTAAGTATATCAGAATACAAAGATCTACATAAGGCCTAATACTGATATACCAGTATTCCCAGCCGTAGCTTATATCTGGATAATTTCCTTTTAGCACAGTGCTGTCTCTCAGGAGTTGCCTATTTTCTTTTATACCAAAGAGCTTCAGAACGGATGGACTTCTCTCTCGTAGAAGATTGGTAATGAAAAGGAGCAAACTATCTGTCTTCTCTGGAAGGTGTTATTTCCAGACATTCCGGACACACTGATGAAGTTACAGACCTGCTCCTCTTTGCTTTGTAAAACCTGGCAAGAAGTTTTTCCTGAATTAATGGATATCTGTGACTATCAAGAGGATGTTTTTAAATGTGCTGTCTTTTGAGAAGGAAAAAACGTTTCCCAGTTCACTTTCACCTTCCATTTTTTTGGGTCTGGTTGATTCTTTTACATCAGTCAACAGCCTTGAAACAGGAGATTTTGTTAACTTGAATATCAACAGTAGGAAGAATAGTTATTGCATTTACTTTTTATGCTCTTTCTTCTAGCTTGAAACCTTGCAATCTCTTCATAGCTAGACTGCACACGAGAAAATCAGTGATATGGCAGTGCTCCACTATCACAGCTTAAACTGCTACCTCTCCTTAATTTCTGTGACTTTTCAAGTTTGTCAGTAGTTCCCAGCATCCATGAATGGGCTCAAGTAGCTCCATCAATTGCAAGAGGTGCACTGTGCTTCCCAACATCTTGGTTTCACAAGCAGGAATACCTGACACTTCTGCCCAA
This sequence comes from Elanus axillaris, assembly GCA_026212715.1. Classification (NCBI taxonomy): domain Eukaryota; kingdom Metazoa; phylum Chordata; class Aves; order Accipitriformes; family Accipitridae; genus Elanus; species Elanus axillaris. Next base: position 55,242,726 of record JANZLQ010000079.1, on the reverse strand, counting down.
ATCCTCTTCTCTATGACTCTGCTAAGGTTTTTTATGAAAAACAACCTTGCACCAACAGTGACTGGAACTCTCCTCTTGGTTGCCAGAGGATGTTCATGGGCATGTAGGGCCTTACTGAGCTTCTGTTCCACTGCCTGTCTATTGTAGATGCAAGGCAGGGCCACATTACTATCAGTGTGTGGGAGACGTGTCCTCTCTCAGACCTGGACATCTTAACACCTGTCAGAGAAAGAGCCTTGGGCATACTGTGGCTGACACTCAGTCCAGACAAAAAAAAAGCAAGCCTTGGCAGCTAAGAGGAGCCTTTAGAGAAGGCAGATACACCACATGTTTCTATCGGGTTTTTGCTAGATGCTTGCTGAAGCACAGCATAATTTTTTTTTCAAAGTCAAATAAAAAACTGTGGAAGGAGTGTCATCTTAAAGTAACTTATTTCGCTGGAAACTAAACAACTCCTATTAAATTTAAATGAACCTGATATAAACCTGCACTAAATTAAACCAAGAATACCCAGCCCGGTAAGTTGTATTTAATTATACCATAGCCTTATAGTTTCCCAGCGTAGTTCTCATCTCAGTTTCTTTTTCTTTTCAAACTGCCAGTGAGATTTTTGCAATATACTGTGTTTAGGGAAGAACTTATACTGGCAGAAAGTCTATCTAAATAATTTTGTTGTGTCTTTTCATCTGTTGGTCCAAGTGTACACAGTTTTTACTGAATACGAAGCAAACAAACTGCAGCATAAATCCAAGGCTGTTTTGCAGCCTAACCAGCACCTGAGCAGGGCTCTGAGGTACTTGGATGAAATAAGCTGTTTAAGTATGAATTGTTATATTATGATTGTTATCAAGATGTCCAAAACAATCTGGTTTATACAGAGACTAAAATGTGCCAGAATGGGAGAAAAAAAAGCATGAGGGCCAAATGAGCTGAGAGTGATACTGCCCTGCTATCTCCTAGCCTCCAACAACCTGTGCTTTTGGAATTGTCTGCAGGGACAAACCCCTGTCCTGTTGTGAACTAAGCATGAATTTACCTCTTTGGTATTTAACTCATTTACACTTTTGGGTGCCAAGGCCTCCTGAGGTGAGGGGTTCCACAACTGCACAGTGGAAAACTAACTTCTTGGGGGTGGGTGATTCAAGCCCTCTCGTCACCTTGTTGCCCTTCAGCTCCTGAACATTTCCCTATTTCCCTCACCTTGCTGCCTGTGCTTTACAGCTGCCAGAGACAGGCTCTCTAGACTCAAAGCTATTCCCTTCTCTTTCTGGCAGATGCTCCATACGTCACTGTTCTTTAGCTCTCCTGCGTGAGCTGAGGAGAACAGGACTTCTGGCAATACCACAGCTGGTATTACACCATGAGGAGCACAGAAAGCAGATTAATTTCTGACCAAAACACCCTTGTTGCACTTGCCCTGTGGTGAGTGCAGGACACTGAATATACAACTTTGGAGCCACCTCCCTCCCTCACAAACCTGCCCCCATCTTCTCTCCCTCTCTTTGTGACCAACTTCTCTCTTGCCTTGGGTTACAAGTTTCTTGCAAGGCTTTTGGTGAGGCCAGTTTGTACACCCAGGTGCACTCGTCAGAGCCTCATCACTGCCATCTGGTACTTGGTCCTCCAGGGACTCCTGTAGACTTGTGAAGCACCATGATCTCCCTCACACATTTAACAGAGCGCATCCTTCCGTGTTAATTACCATGACATCTGGAGGAAAAATAAATGTTTTCATATGAAAAAATTATATTCCTGAGAATCCATGACCACACAGCTAGCATCTAGGGAAATTACTCTCTCTGGGACAGTCTCTGGGGTATGCGGTTAGCATCTGCATGTAAGCTGCCTTGCTGAAAATGAACTGGGAGTTTTGGGCTGGTCTGCAGGGAACTGTGGGGAGCCAGCTGGTCTGCCTAGGTCCAGAGCCACCTGATGAGGCTTCCATACACCGTTTGGCTTTCTGTGCCGTCAGCAAGGAGTCTGTTGCCTTTGCGCTTTCCAGGTCAGCCATGTAGCAATGTGTTGCAGTTGCAGCTCCCAGAAAGAGTGACCGTGGACTTCAGGGACAAAATAAAAGCCTGCTAGATGGGCTGGGGATGCCTGAGACTCTCTGGACTGAAGCATAGAGCTCCCTGGGGTGCAGGCAGGGGCCAGGTCAAGCTGCACCAAGCAGACTGCCTGTGCTTGCCCCTCCACAAGCCAGCTCTTTACAGGACCTGTCCGTGCTTTCAGGGGTCTCCTCTGAGCAGTGGATCTGCTGGAAAATGGAGAACATCTCCAGGTCTCAGGATGGGAGAAGACAGACTTATGGCACAAAGCCATGCAGGGTGGTCCAAGCCCTTGCGGCGGTGCAGGGCACCCGTGCTGCTGTGTTTCCCCTCCACCTCCCAGAAAATGGGGTGTCCTGATGGGGAGGAAATACACGGTGCAGGCTCAAAGACCGGGCATGTCCGCAATGGGAGCAACCCATCGGCTCAGTGTCAAGAGCAGCTCACTGGCAGTGTGGCAAGGGCCAAGCCTGATCCACCAGAGATCCAGACTGACCCCCAATAAACCACTGGAAACGAGGGGGGAAGCGCCATCCCCCGAGGCAGCTCAGACGTGTCTGTGCAAGCTGAGACTCTTGTGCTGGGTTAGCTGGATCTGAATTTCATGCTGGTCCAGGGATCCATCCACTGCCCCGCGGGCTTGGCCCTCCTGGGGGTGCGCGGGGACCGGCTGAGCGGGCACCGTCCCTTCGTCCCTCGGGTCTTCTTGAGCTCTCGGTGGGGTCCCGCGGCTGCCCCCCCCCTCCCCCCCGGCAGCGCCGGTGCCTGTCTCGCTCCGGGGCGGGCAGAGGGAGGACGGCAGAGCTGCGGGGCTGGGGGCAACCCGCCGCCGGTGGGAGTGCAAAGACGATGGCAGCCCCCGGGGGCGGGGGGTGTGTAGAATCCCGAGGACCGTGCCCCGCTCCCGTCTAGCGCTTAAAAAAACTCTCACCCCCAAAA